>RJWM01000278.1:69185-169952 GCA_004363535.1 Dasyprocta punctata
TTTTTGAGATAGAGTCTCTTCTGTGCAGTTCAGGCTGGCCTTGGGCTCACTTTGTAGCCCAGGCTGGTCTCAAACTTGCAACAAAAAATTTACCACTTGGGAAATACATTTTGATTAAGAAGATGGAAAGGAAACTGCTCCTGTGGTCTTCAGTTTCTGTTTGCACGGCTTGGCCCGGTGCTGGGACTCTCTAGAGCGACATGAGGAGCGCAACATTCACTTGAAGAAGTTAGTGTTAGCTGCCAAAGTTTGAATGTATTTGTCCTTTCATATGGTTTGTTCTCATTTGTCTTCAAAATATTCTTTCTAATTTGGTAAACTACGTATCAATTAGAACAATATCTTTTTCTAAGAGACAAAACTATTAATTTGGGAGAGAAAAATCTTACAGATAATAATCTCTTCAAATAGACACTACATTAAGTAAATCCTTTTCTTCATATTGTTACCTGTAAAGCTTTCAGGCGCTCTTCTGTAAGGTTTTCCAGATTAGTGATTTTTATAGTTACCAGTGTTCCTGTGGGAATATGCCGTGCAAGATGGACAGAGGTCAGGTTGTCGAAACCTCTTCCTGTCATCAGACATAAAACTCATGTCAGTAACCAAGAAAGAAGAACATTGACATTGGGCGCTTAATTGAAATTAAAAACTCCTGCTCTTCAAAAAACATTTTTAAAAAATGAAAAGGCAACTTTGACTGAAAACATTAACAATACTTATATCTGATAAGACTTCCATTTGGGACACATGAACTTTGATAACTTTATAAAATGACAAGCAATCCAATTAGAGCCAGAAAGGGGCGGGTGGCAAGGTACACCTGTAGTCCAGCTATGCAGGAGGCCAAGGCACGAGGACTACTCAAGATCAGGAATGTGAGGCCAGGCTGAGCAACATAGCAAGAACCCCTTTCACCAAAACAAACAAAAATAGGCGGAGGATCAAACAGGCAACCCCCAAATAAGGTATAGGAATGACCAGTATGCAAATGGAAAGATGCTGAAAACAGAGAAATGCAAATGATAACAATTCGTGACACCAAAATAGTGACATGACAAGCAAACTGCGACACAGCTAAACAATGGAATGTTATTCAGCAATCTCCAGTCCCTGGCAACCACTGATCTGATTTTTGCTTGTCTTATAAACGTTATCTTTTTTTTTTTTTTTTTTTTTTGAGACAGGGTTTTACTATGTAGTTCAGGCTGACCTTAAACTCACTTTGTAGCCCAGGCTGGCCTCAAACTCTCAGTAATCCCCCTGCCTCAGCCTCCCAAGTGTTGGGATTACAGGTGTACACCACTGCACCTTGCCTTGAGCTCACTTTATTGCCTAGGGTGGCCTTTAATTTGCCATGATCCTTCTGCCTCAGTCTCCTGAGTGCTGTGATTACAGGTGTATGCCACTACACAGTTTATAAATGGTATAGAAAAGGATGTAATCTTTTGTGTTTAGCTTCTTTCACTTAGTATAATGCTTTTGGGATTTATCCACATTGTAGGTAACAGAAATTATTTTTCTATTGTTGAATAATTATTATATAGATACACCACAATTTCTTTATCGAGTCACAGGTCAGCAGACATCTGAACTGCCTTCAGTGTTCTGATGATTATAAACACAGCTTTCACGGATGCTCTTGCACAGGTCCTTTCTCCTGGCAGACCCAAGACCGCCAGGCTGTGCTGTGAGCAGCAGATTACCCGACGGGGCTGCTGCCTCACATTCTGCAGAGCAGGAGCTGCAGATGCTCGGCTCCAACATCAACAGCTGCTGTGGTCAGCTTTTAGGTATGAAGCTAGAGCAGAACCCATCAACAGGCACTGCTTACTATCATTCCCTCCTCTCTAGGCACCAAACGCTGCCCATTTTATCTTTGAAAGGAAGTGAATGTCAGTTCATCTCCTCTGTAGCTCCACCTCCCTGCCTTAAAGTTCTCTCTCCCTGGACACACACAGTAGCTTCCTCATGACACCCTGCATTCTCCACCAGAATGGGAGGGAACTGCTTCAAAATGCCTGTACCTAGACTCCCTCCCCACAGGTTTTTGCTGTATTTGTTTTTTGGGCCAGGGTCTCACTATGTAGTTCAGGCTAGCCTTGAACTCACTATGTAGTCCAGGCTGGCCTCGGCCTCCTGAGTACTGGGAGTATAGGCATGTGCCTCCATGACCATTGCTGTCCAGAAATTTTAATCCAGTGGCTCTGTAACAATATAATTATTGTAATTTTCTAAAAGACAGGTAACAAGAGTGATTCTTCTTTCTTCTTGTGACTCACTGATCTACCACATCTTCTAGACTGCTGCCAGAGCTGTACTAAACTTGGCAATCTACCACCAGGTGGTGGAGACTCGGCAATGCGGCAGATCACTAGCTGTGTGACTGTCTCGGAGCCTCAATACCCTCATCTGCAGAATGGGAGGGTAAAGGAAGAAAAGATGCATTACTGTTCTGCTTTATGCCTGCTAGATACTGTTGTCACCACCATCACTCTCAACAGTGTCTCCTGGCATAGAGTGGGTGAGTTCCAAATGTCTGCCGAAACCCTTGGGAAGTGGCGAAGAGGTGGGCGCCAGTTCCCATGTGTTCCCAGCGTGTCCTGCCAGATCCGTCCCCTGCCATGGCTCACACTTTCCCTTGTTCCTGCTTGTGGTAACAGAGGAACAGCGCAATGACATTCTCCATCTAGCAATCCCTACACACTTACAACCTTTTTGAGATTAGCACCATCTAATCTGGTTTTGGGAACCCTATCAGCAGGTGCACTTGACAGAAACTCAGTTCCTCCTTCTCCCTTGGCCCCCTCGACCCCGGCATGTGCCCCATGCTTGCCAATGGCCGAAGGCACAAGAGACACAGAGGCGAGGGCTGCGTGGCACTGCATGCCAGTCTCAGTGGCAGGAGGCCCTGACTGCCGAGAGCACTGACAGCTGCTCCTGCCCACTCAGCTTCTCTGAGTTTCTTCCATGCCTGCTTCCTGAGCCAATTCTGTGAGTCTACAATATTGTTTAAGAATTTTTATGTTTTTATTTTTTGTGCTTAAGTTAGCCAGGATAATTTTCTGTTGTTTGTAACAAGAAACATGACTGGACTATCCAGTGAACAGTCCTCTTATTGAGGAGCTGGACTCTGCCGTTTTTTTTTGTTTTTGCTTTTTTCTGGTACCGGGGATCGAACTCACAACCTAGCACCTGCCAGGCAGGTGCTTACGCCACTGAGCTAAATCCCCGGCCCTATTTTTTGAGACAGTGTCTCACTATGCAGTTCAGACTGGCCTTAAACTCACGATACTCCTGCCTCAGCCTCCTGAGTGTTGGGATTAAAGGTGTGCGCCTCCAGACCCAGCCGTTTTTCTTGATTCAGCAGAAACTCTCCATGGTCTCCCTTCCCATAACCTCAGAGCACTCCTCCACCACCCTCCCTTCCAGGAGCCTGTGTCCCCCACCCTGTGATGAGGTGACCCCGGCACCCACCAGCCCAGGCCTGCAGGGTTTAACAGATGTTTCTGGATGTTCAAAGCAAACATATCCCACAGAGAGCTATAAAAAATAACTCATATCACACTTAACTGAGAAAGGTTTCTACTGCAAATGGGATTGGAGGCAAAATTTCAAATTAGGAAGCAATGTGGCCAAAGGCCTGTGACTGTAAAGACGCAGATGATGCAAGCTGGACGGCCCATGCCTCCAGCCCCAGCTACTCAGAAGGCCGAGGAGGGAGCCACAGTTGAGCCCAAGGAGTTCAAGACCAGACTGGGCTATGTAGGGAGACCCCCATCTCAAAAAAAATTATATGATGAGATTTTAATTCATGGCCAGTGTTAAATATACTCATAAGTCTAGACGCCTCCCACAATACATAAATAATAAGTATTCAGATTAGTGTGTTCCTTCTCTAAGTGTACTTCATCATAAAAGTAAAATTTCTACAGAGTAATCTTTAAAAAATCTGGGCCATTTTCTTAAAATAGGTATAAAATTAATTCAACAATAACACCATTTTTGTGCTATAGGTAATAATAGAAAAAGACTTGCATGTAAAACAATCTTCTCTGTCATCAATTTCATTTCTAGCAATGAAAGGTTAGTGAAATCCAGGATTATTACCTATTTCCACTTGTAGTTCATAGTTAGAAACATCGGTGGAACATATCACCTCTCTGGCTCTAGATCGAGGTGACCAAGAAAGGGTGGGCTCATCAACCTACATTTTACAAGATGAAGACAAAATAGGTATAAACATCTGTAGCCATCCAATTTTCTCTACCCACAACATACAACACTGATACTGTATTTACAAACACGCAGGGGCCCACCAGGGAGGTCCTGAGAGGTGCCGAAGAGACCATCTTAAGATCCAAGAGACATGTGCTAAGACCTAACTGACGTCGGAAAGCAGTCAGCCTATGGACAGGGTAAGGGCAAGAACAGTACATGTACTAATATCAAGAAATGATTTCCAACACGATTTCTGGAAAAATGCTTAGAAGCTGCTAAGAATGGCTGATGATTCTTCAGGGCCCCAGTAAATGTGTTGGGCAAGAGCTGCATGGTGATCGCACGCACACTGCTTTCTCCTCCTGGTCAAGCTCTGGTCAGGGCATGAGGCCCACACTGCAGCTGGCTCTGCTGGGGAAGCTTCATGACATAGAATGCATAAAAAGGGAGGTCAGAGAAAAATCCACATGGAGGAAGGTGGGTGTGCGGACTTCCTGAGTGAAGGGTCACATACCAAGACCCGGTCTCACGGGTGCCTAGAGCCCGAGGCAGCCTCGCACCTAAATATAGGGGCAGTGAAAGAGGGAGTACACAGCAGGGAGAGGGAGCAGCCTAAGCTGCTGGCATCGTAACAGCGTGAAGATTTCCTGAGGGACACCCAGCAGCCTTTACAGGCATGAGCAGGTGGCAGGAATCTTGTTACTGCCTCCAGGTGGGGGAGACGGAAGAAGAGCTAGGAATTGTGCTAAGTACTTTTCACGTCCTTGACTCCTTAATCAGGAGAAACAGACAGATGTATTTATGGAGATGGTGGCAGCATGGTCCCTAAACTTTTATGAAAGCAGAAAAAAACACTGTAAGCCCATGACTAAAGATGAGTAAAGGTGAACATATTCCAAGAACAACGAAAGGCGCTCTCAACCTGTGAGCCCGCCCGGAAGGCTCGAGATACAATGCACCAAGGCTTGGGGCTTACTGCTTGAAAACCGCCCTGATACCAGCACCTGAGGGGCTCAAATCACAGCTCGGCAACCTCTGCTTTTGCTCTCATCTACTGAGTTAGACGAAAATGGTCATCTTTAAACCACGAGGGAGAGTGCTACAGTTTGGATCTGAAATGTCCCCCAGAAGCCATGTGCTTAAAGGCCTGGTTTCCAGTTATAGTGCTGCTCTGAGGCAGTGTGATCCTGGGGAAGTGGGGCCTTGGTGGGAAAACAGGCCCTGGTGTGCTCCTCGTCCCCGCCAGTCTGCCCTCACCTGCCTCCTGTCCACCATGAGGGAGCCAGTCTGCTCCCCACGCACTCCCACCATAATGCACTGCAACACCATGAGCCGGGAGCAATGGAGCCATGTGACCACGGACTAAAACTTCTCCAACTGTGGGACAAAATAAACCTTTTCTCCTTTAAACTGATTTGCTCCAGTATTTGGTCACAGCAACAGAAGGCTAATACAGACATATATATTGTAAATTAAGTATTCAATGCGCCAGCCAAGCATGGTGGTACACACTTGTAATCCCAGCACTTGGAAGGCTGAGGCAGGAGGATCACCATGAGTTCAAGGCCAGCCTCGACTACATAGTGAGTTCAAGACCAGCCTGAACTGCATAGTGAAAAAGACAAAACAAAGTCTGTCTCAAAAAGACAGGAAAAAAAAAAAAGTATGTGCTAAAACCCAGTGCAAAACTCAATTAAGCATATGCCACAGCATTAAGAATCCTTGTATAATGCTAAGAAGTTTAGACTTTACTCATAGGTTTTAGGAAGCCAATGGAAGTTTCCAAGCTGGAAAGCAATACCAGCAGGGCTGCCATGTATGGAACACTGATGTGTGTGGTGGGAAAGGACTAGTGTGTGTGTAGAGGACTACAGGCAAGAGTCTGCCTGCAGCAGGCCTGGTAATCGGTGGAGAGACAGGACTCAAGAGTGAAGGAGGCTGGAGAGATACACTCCTGAGAGCTGGTGTCCAGTTACACATGGGGCAGGGTAGAGGCAGTGTGAGCATAGCTCAAAGTTTCTAGTTAGGATGACTTAGTAGATGGGTCCTCATTAGCCCTGGCAGGAAGTACGATGGGTTGGTGAGATTTGAGAGAGGACTAAGGTTTTACTCAAACTCGGTAGAGGCACCTTTGAAAAATCAAATCAGATGTACACTACCAGCACTGCTGCTGCCCAGGAAAGTCTGGCATTGAGGTAATAATCTGAAAATCATCTGTTTGCTGATGGCAGGACACCCCGCCCCTGCCCCCAAGACACCCAAGGTAGCTCTAGGACAATCTGAAACCTGAACCACCACAGAGCAAGGTAAGACTGCTCAGGGAACTTTGGTTTAGGAAAGAAAAGAGGTCAAGTATTGACTAGAACAGGAGCAAGGAAAGAAACAGTAAAAGGCACTGCAAAGTAAAAGAACTATGAGACCCAGGCGTGAAGGGCGCTGTGGAAGGCCACAGCAGAGCATTCTTACCAAGCACTGATGAATGCTGGTTTCAGACTGCTGCTCAGGTCTGAGTGACTCAACTTGCGTTCGTGAAGTACAGAAACAATCCTGAAATCAGAAGTAATAAAATAAATGAAAGGCAGGGCACATGAGCAGGGATGGTCTGGAGATGGGTCAGGAGCCCAAAGAAAGAGCAGCTTGGATTGGAAGCCAGGATCCATACCTTGGAGGTGCCCAGTGCAGAGAAGGGAGAAGTAGCTGGGAGTGCCGGAGGCAAATCTCACATGGCCAGGAATCATGCTTGGTACCATCTTTGACTCTTGTCCCCTCCCTCCCTTCCTCTTTCTTTCTTTCTTTTCTTTCTTTCTTTCTTTCTTTTTGTTTTTTTGAGATAGGATCTTACTATGTAGCCCAGGCTGGCCTTGAACTCCTGGCAATCTTCCCACCTCAGCCTCCCAAGTGCTGGGATCACAGGGCTGTGCCACTGAGACTGGCTCAAATGAGCCTCTTGAAGTCCATCTGTATCTACCTAACACTTTGTAGTTAGTTACTTAAAAGTAATCAAACTTGCCATCTCTAAAAATGTCAGAATTTTCTTTTTCCTTTTTTATTTTGTGAGATGGAGTCTCCCTAAGTTGCCCAGGATGGCATTTAACTCAGCCTGCTGCCTGACAATTTACAGACTGATGTGAAAGTGAAAATCTAGACCAGGCATGGTGGTGTACGCCTATAATCCCAGCACTCTGGAGGCTGAGGCAGGAGGATCACCATGAGTGAGGCTAGCCTGGGATATATAGTGAGTTCAAGGCCAACCTGAACTACATAGTAAAACTCTGTCTAAAAGAGAGACAGAGACAGAGAGAGAGAGAGAGAGAGAGAGAGAGAGAGAGAGAGAGAGAGAGAGAGAGAAAGTGAAAATCTTAAGTAATTCTTTAGATCAGGGGTCACCAAATTATGGCCCAGGAGCCACCACCTGTCTTTGTGAATAAAGTTCAACTGGAACTCACAGATTTGTGTTGGTTTACATAGTCTACGGCTACTTTCACATGGCAGAAGAGCTTAACAGAAACCATATGATATGAAAACACCCTGTGGCCTTTACAATAAGTCTCCTGATCTCTGCTTTGGAGATTGAGGAATTTCACTTCAGTGTGTGTCCCACATATACATGTAAAGAACACATGCTGTGTGTCTTCCACATAGCAACACACTCCTACCTTAATAGTTCTGTTAGCCTTGGTCCCGGCTGGGGTAAACAGATAGGCAGAGATGAGTTTGAATTCCTGGCTCCAATCCTTAGCAATCACGGGCAAACTCAAAAATGAGGATGATGCCACACACCCTGACAACCTCACACAATGTTAAAGACTGAGATCACTGTCTCAATGCAGAAATTTCTTACTCAAATATTACATTTCATATAAAATGGAGAGAAAGTCCTCAAGTTACTTTATCTAAAGCTGATATCATGGCTTTATCATAAACAGAAAGCAAGCTGGCATCTGTACCTTATACAATACATTGATCAAAATATTTTTGTCTGATTAAAACAATGGGCTTGTTAATGCTATCTTGCTTTCTTTTAGTGAAACAGAAATTTAGAAGAGGGATTTTTGAAATTCTAAAAGGACGTGTGCAGCATAGCTAACAGGAATGGTCTGGCATCTAAGTGCAACATATGCATGAGAAAAGTGGGCATGGACAATGGATAAAAATAATCATATAACAAAAAAAGTACAAGAGAAACTCTAGAAAGAGACAAAAGCTCAATGAGAATTTAATTCATTTCTCAGGGTCACAAGTCATTTAGGACAAAATATCTCTGAGCAAAACAACAGCCCATCAGATTGCCTTGTTACAGGTGTGCCCTACCACTTACCTACATCAAGATCAGATCCATATCATCAGGCACTTACCAAAAGAGACATTGAATCGCTTTAGTTCACAGAATGTAACTAAGATCCATCTATTTCAAAGATTTTTACTTCATCTTCCTTTCAAGATGTGGGAATATACTACTACAGAAAACAAAACAAAGCAATGTTACATTTACATAAAAATATCTTGAAGAACTAGTTGCTATTAACCCTCCCAAAATTTAGGCAACTATTCCTTGACACAAGGACTAGAGACATTTCTGACAAGTGTCTTGAAAGAGCACTAGCGGGGATCTGACCGCTACAGAAAGGCAGATGGGAAGGCTCTGTGTTTCCAAAGCCTCAATCTGCTTGCATCTCCCTTTCCCTATCTTTTATGGACTGTTCTTTAAGAGAAGCCTGAGTAAACTGGAAAACAATGTAGAAAAGCAATTTTGAGCTACTTTTGATATAAACAGTGCCACTTACATCAAAAATAAACTCCAAGAATTTGCAAAGTTTTCTGATTGGATTAATCGGATATTAAATTATTGGAGTTCCCTGGGTAATAAATTTGCAGAAGAATCAGGATTAGTAATGGGATAGTAACAGTATTGTTGTCAAATGTTCAGGAAAAAAAGAGAAAGACAACTTTTTATATGAAAATTACTTTTTTGTACTTAAATTTTTTTGTGACTTTTTAGTTGTTTTTGAAATTTATTGATAAATATCACAGATACATAAATTAGTGTGCACAGTTCTTGTCCATCTTTAGAAAGAGTATTAATCTCAATGTATTTGTGAAGATTCTGCAACTTCTTCAGATTCAAGAAGATACAAAAATAGCACCAAAGGTTTCCAGACCTTTACTAACAGAAAGAGTGCCAGTGTTCTGAATTTGCTGGTGCCTGTCCTTCCCTTCTAAATACCATCTCTTTCATCTAAATTGTTTCATTATTTTGTCTTAATGAAATTCCCAGGGCATCTACAAATATCTGAGCAAGATGAGAAAAGGAGCATTTTGCAAGCCAGAAAAATATAGAATAGCATCCAATTTTTTTGCCAAGGAAAGAATTTTCTCAGGATGTTCACTATGAATGAAAGGTAAAGAATAGTTGAAAGAACTTGAAATCTTTCTTCTGTCACCTATCAAACTGTTACTATCAATTAAGGCACTGGAGTTTGTGTGCTACAGAAGTGGGAAATCAGTATCTGGCCTACCTACCTTCCAGGCAAGGAGAACAAACAAGGTCCTCATCTGAAAGCGCTCCTGACTACCGAGCACTGCTTGGAACACGGAGTGTGAGATTGAGAGGCTGCACTTCCAGACACTCACACAGAGTGTGGCAGGGCAAATCTCTCCCCAGCTATCTGCAACAGCCAAGTATTCATCTCTCTGTCTCTGTCTCTGTCTCTGTCTGTCTCTGTCTCTCTCACTACCCAGCTATCTATAACAGCCAAGTATTCACTGCACTGGGCCGCCAAGGATTAGCTCTGTGCACTGGGACGCCCCTTGGAAACCAAGGCAAACAAGGCCCGAGCCCTGGTAGTTGACCTTCCTAAGAGCAGAAAGGTCAGGGTTGTTCCGATTAACTGAATTTTCGACTTATCATTGCTTTGGATCATAGTTCTTTCACTTAATCAGCCAGCGGTTGCTAATTTTGTTGTTTTAAACAAAACAGTTTGAAAGTTCATTGCATCACTGTACTACTTTTCAGAAAAATACAGAAGGGAACAATCTGCCACAGTTGTTACTCCTAGAAGGGCTGTCCCAGTAAGGCGATTTGAGCCCAAAAGTTTTGCCTTAGATACACCAGGCTATTAAAGAGATAATTTTATAAGACTGCGAGGTCAAGGCCACCGCTGCTCCTGCAGAAGAGTGGGGTGGGACACTAGCTGTCACTTTTCTCCCGCACCGCCTTCTGTTTAGGTCTGAATACAAACCCACTCCTTAAAAAGTGGACTTCAGCGACCTGCGCCTCGGTATTCTCCAGTACCTCAGTGCCGCCCTTCGCGCGAGTCCCTAGAAAGCTAGCCACGACACAGCGCCTAAGTAACACCCCGTTCTCATCCGCGCCGCTCTCCGAAAGGTGAACGCTCCAGCGCGGAGCGCGGCTCCGACCGCGTTCGGGCGTCCGGGCGTCCGGCAGCGGCCAGTGTTACCGGAACGCCTAGAACTCGAGTTACTTCTCTTTGTTGAGCTTCAGAATTGCTGTAATTTTCAAAGCGATCTTGGGAATCCGTAAAAGCTGTGAATGACAGCGACGCACAGCTGGGCAGTTTTCCTGACTCCGGCTTTCGACCCTCAGGGACTGCGCCTCCACACCCGACCCGACCGACCGACCCAACTGACCGACCCACGCCGGGTGAATGGCTCTGGGGACGCGCAGGCCGGGAGGACGGCGATCTCCCTCGGCACCCAGCTCAGGAGACGGAGGTGCGGAGGTGCGGGCCGGGTGGACCCAGGGTGGAGGGCACCGGGCTTCCCGGGCAAACCGCGCTCTCCCAGGCCCTCCTTGACCCCCGCCCGCCTCCTCTCCTTACCCGAGCGGCGGCCTGCGGGACCCGGGGACCCCGGGACCCCGAGCGGGCTCGCTGGGGGTAGCCGGGCCGAGCTCGCCCCAGCCCCTCGGCCTGTGGGCCGGGCTGCAGAGAGGGGCGGGACGGGGCGGGGCCGGGCCTGCCGGGGAGTTCGAACGCGGAACTACAGCTCCCGGCAGCCCGTGCGCGGGCCGCGGAGCCTGTCGGGAGAACGGGGATCCTACGAGTTCCCAGATACGGTGGCCGCTTCCTAGACCCGGTCCACTTCAGGCCAGGGTCGCTGCGTATAGAGGGGGCGAAGCCGCCAGCCGGGTCCGCCACGCCCAGGCGCCTCCTAGTCGCGGCGGCCGCGGGGCTGCGAGATTCTGGTTGCGCCGTCTTGGCGCGTTACCTTGGGGACGCCAGGCTGTCGGGTGAGTAAGCTGAGCCGGCAACTACGCGGTCTCCAGAGGTCGCCGCGGACCCCGAGCCTGGGTGGAGCGCGGGCCGCTGGGGAGTCAGGATTCGCTCAGCGCGGATTCGACCCGGTCGACGCCTCCCTGGAGCCCGGTTTAGCGCCGGGCTTCGGCCTCCGGACGCTGAGCCCTAAGCTCGGGTCGCTATCTGGATGGCGCGGGAGGACAGGTTCTGTCCAGCCCGGCCGTCCTTGCCGTTGATTGCGAGCCACGTGTTTCCTGTGAAGCTTATGTAGTGGAGGTTGACAGGTGTCCTTTAATGCCACATAAAAATAGTCTCCTAGGGCTGGGAATTTAGCTCAGTGGCAAAAGCGCCTACCTGCCAAGTGCGAGGTCATGAGTTCGATCCCCGATACCCCCCCAAAAAAAAAAAAAAGTTTCCCAAACACAAAAAGCCGTGGCTCGACCGCATAACGATGAACTCAGTCACTTGATCATGCACGTTTTACTCAGACCTGCTGTTTCTGCGCAGGAAGAGTATTTACTTTTCGTTGGAAAGTCATGTTGGCATGGACCTTAGGAACAAAATGAAGCGGACTTTTTCAGAGCTTGGTCTGTCATGATTTGTGACCTTCTAGTCTGTGCTGCCCAGTTGGTAGTCCGAGCTGCAGAGGTCTCCAAATAGCACCTAGTCGTGGCGAAGCAACACTTAGTTGTAAAGGACACAGGAGAAGAAGGGCAGACGTGCGATGCTTTCATCATTGCAGCGGTTATTGTAGCTTTCTAGAATCAAGTGATGTCCAACAAGTCTCAGAGATTTAGAAGGTACATCTGTGTGAAGACAGTGTACTTTTTTTTTTTTTTTTTTCAGCACCGGGATTTAACTCACAACCTCGCGCCTGCCAGGGCAGGCGCTTAAGCCACTGAGCCAAACTCCCAGTCCTGGTTTTTTGAGGCAGGGTCGCACTTTGTAGCAGGCCGGCCTTGCGCTCGAGTTGTAGCCCAAGTGGACCTCGAACTCACAACGCTCCTCCTACCTCAGCCTCCCGAGTGCTGGGATTAAAGGCGTGAGCCACCACGCCCGGCTGACAGTGTACTTTTCACACATTTTTATTCATATACCTGAAAAACTAGGTGGGAAAGAACCAAGTACTTGTAGGTTCCACGTACACAGCTCATTAACAATGATTTTGCACTCTTCTGAGGCTCAAAGATTTATGTAGCTGTGGAACAAAGGGGAGTTCAGATCTAGAGCTGCCTTGCTTCAGAGTTACAGATCATCTGAAGTTGCCTACACTTCAGATGCTGTACATCTTAAAGGTTGAGGTTAAAAAGGATTTTTCAGTATTTTTTCCTAATACTGGTTTCAACACTCCTTGAATATCGAGATTTCCAGAACTCCTGATTTAATACTTTTGAACAAATTATTCTCTCAGCCGGCAATTCTCATCCCTCACAGAGCTGCTCATTAAGACCCTACAAGCCTGTTCTGGATCCATCTCGTTGTATTTGGGTCAGAAATGGTAGGACTGGACTTTTGTCACAAAGGTCCTTTCCCAGGCGATAGCTTTATGGTTCTGCAATTGGAAGTATGAGTGAAGGAGTGGGTGTTATTCTCCAATGTGAAGGTAATGTGAAGTGTGTGCAGTCACAAATAGAAAAACTGGTTTCTTTCAAATTTTATTTCAATTTTAAAAATATGTTAAACATCAATATAAGGAATGAGGCATGATAATATATTGTTTCATGTTCATTTTGAGGTTTTATTTTGAATTCTGTCTTCATCTGCTGTACTGGTTTTTGGACCTCTTTAATTTATCCAATTTAGTTGGAAAGAAATCTGAGGCATTACGGTAATGGCCACATTTAAATGACTCAGTAATGGAAGGAGCTAAATTATTCATGGTTTCCAGTCATATCTGTCCAGACCTGTAGTGTTTTTATAATGATTGTAAACATTTATGTAGTACTGCATACTACATTCCTATGTAAATGTTTAACCTACACCCCTAGTAGCACAATGAGGTACATTTTAGATAAACAACTAAAGCTAAAACAGCATATCCAGGTCATGTACCTACTGAACCAAGCAAGATCAGAATTTTTATTCTAATATTTACTGATTACCTCCTTTGTACCAGCCCCACAAATAGGTGCTTTTATTATGATAAAGCGTTTATCTTTACAACTACCTTATTCACAATGGAAATTCAGCATTAAATAACTTGCCAGGAAGTCAGAGTAAGATGCAAACTTAAGTACGCAATGGGAACCAAGATTGATATGCAAGCTGTATATATGCTGCCAAAGCGAGCACATCTTTTTTCAGGTTGTATACTCTTTGCTCTACTCCTTATCAATCAAGTCTTTATTAAATACTTTCAGTGGACCAGACCCGGTGCTGAATGCTATCAATGTAGTCTTCACTGTGAAGGAATACAGTCTGAAGAGGGAAAGAGGCAATTAGGAGAGTATATTGAGCAGTAGCAGAGCTGTATACAGAAGTATGTAAGGAACACAGAAAAGGCACTGCAATCAGTGTGAAGTGGGAAAGCTTGGACCAGTCTCGGGGGAAAGAAGGAAGTCGGGGTGTGTTCAGGGACTGAGTTGTGTCTAAGCCCTAACCTCCATAACCTAGAATGTTACTATGTTTGGACAAGGCTTCCAGGATGATTAAGTTAAAAAGAGGCCATTTAGGTGGGCCCTAGTAGAATCTGACGACTAATTTGATAAGTAAAGAAATTTTGAACGTAAGAAGGAATACCAGAGATGCATCTGTACAAGGAAAGTTCAAGTGAGAATGTGTCAGAAAAGCCCAGGGGAGAAGCCTCAGGAGAAAGCAAACCACCTAACTCCATAGTCTTGAACTTCAAGCCTCCAGAATTGTGAGAAGATAAATTTTGGTTGTTTAAACCACACAGGCTGAGGGCCAGGAGTTTGGCTCAGCAGCTTACACGCCTATCAGGCAAGCGCGAGGTTATGAGTTCAATCCTCGGTGCCGCAAAAAAAAAAAAAAAAAAAAAATCTGTATGATAAAGCACACAGGCTGTGATAATTTGTTATGGCAGCCCCACCAAACTAGTAAATATGGGGTTCAGGGCAAAAGGAATGGCATGGAAAAGATCTTTGAGGAGTGACCACGTGATCGAGATTTTGTGGTGAGGAGAGACATTTGAGAGATAACAGTGGAGAGTAAATGGGGCCAGATTAGCAAGATTTTTTATGAGATTAAACTGTCCTAAGGGTGGAATGGAGAAGGTGTGTAGCAGATTTGCGTGTTAGTAAGACTGTTCTGAGCCTTGAGGAAGACAGATTGAAGGGGTTACAGCTGGACGCAAGGAGACCAATTTAGGTAGTGATAGACATAAGAGGCAGAACTAGGGGCTATCTGTATGTTGAAATAACTAAAACAGAACCTTTGATAATGTAAGTAAAAGAAACAGCTAACCCTTAAGGCATGCATAAGAAAATTTAGAAAGCATTTGTGTATAGCAATTTGTACATCAACACTGCCTGTGCTCTTGCCATTTTATTTTTCCTGTACAGGTCACAAAGCTTCAAACAATTACTACAACATAGTCAGCACTGTATTTTTCCATTTTAAAGTGAGATTTTTTGTCTCTCAGAGACCCTTTTATGGTATTCACACCATTCCAAACCCAGTCCTCTGGAGCCTTATTAAATATCTGCTATTATCTCTGTTGGACACATAAAGGTAACTGAAGCACAGAGAGGTTAAGTAACTTGCCCAATGTCACATAGCTAGTAAATAGCTATGATTCAGACTCGAGCATTCAGCCTTGAGTCTGTGTCCTTAGCCTTGTTCTGTTGCTGTATGATGTTCATCAAGATCTTCAATTACTTGTGAAGAAAGAGGGGAGGAATAAAAAATAGAGTGTTTGCTGTAAGAGTAGAGAATTTCCAAGAGGAGATGAGCAACAACTACAATGAAAAATTTTTGAAAAAGTCTTGGAGAAAAGTAGAGTAGTGAGAGGCAACGGTGACTTTGAGTTTGAATGTCTGGGTGGAGACAGCATTTAGCTGGGGCACTGGGAGGGCTCAGTGGAAAAGCGGCATTTAGCTAGGTGTGTGAAGTTAGAATTTGGATACAGAATGAGGAGAGGGCATCAGAGGTAGAAGCAATTGTATGAACAAAGGTCATGGGTTGGGAACCTTCTGGTGTGTCTAGGGAGCTAGTGAGTGCAATCCTGTTTTGTCTGCAATGTATTGCGTGGCTGGAGAAGGAAGGTGGAGAAGCCAGTTTACTAGGAGGGCACTAAAGCGTGGGACAGAAAACTTGGGGTGGGACAAGGAAATGGAGTAGTTTCAGACATGAATTCCAGATGTCCTTATCTCTTAGGAGAGGAAAATATTCGTCTGTTCCAACCCACCAGTGAACAAGTCCTGTGTTCTCTGGCAGATTTCTCTATTTCTGTTCACCCAGTTAGAGAAGTCCAGAAACAGGAGAGGGTGTAATGAGGAAGTGAATTCAGTGACAGGGGTGGGAATCTCTGGCTGACTGTGAGCAAGGAGTACTTGGTGAAGGAGGAGAGAAGGCAGGACCAGGCTGTTCCAGGCCGTGTGGACCCTGGTTAAAAGTGGGGTTTTATTCCAGGTATTCCAGCTATGGACCTTTGATTTCTCTTTTTTAAAGAGGAGTTTGGTTTTAAAAGCATGATTTTTCTGCTTCAAGAGACTCAAGGCAGGAAGTTTGAAGTCAGAGATTTGCAGCAGAAATGATGCACCACTACAAGGGTCTGACTGGACTGCAGGGAGGGACTGCTGGGGAGAGCAGGGTGGGGGGAGCGGCTCCAGGTGAAATCGGGTCATGGTGGGAATAAGTGTGAATGAGAAATGGGGAAGAAAAATGAGAATAAACGCTCTGGAGAATTTTGAGTGAGCTTCTCCTTTGAGGACAGTAGCTGAAAATCCTGGGGGAAGGGAAGTTTTTATAATTTAATCTGTTTTTAAGTAGAGTAAAATGGGAGATTCTGAGCATGTTTGCTGTGAAAGACGGTGAAGCCGGTGGAGGACAGGCTAACCGCGGAGCAAGGTTTGGAGAAGGCAGGAGCAGAGACTGAAGCAGCTTCTGTTTCATTGTTTTTAACTGGGAGGGCAGCTGTGCCAGGTGGAAAAGTTGGAAAGTACATTGTAAAAATTTTCTTCCCTTTCTGTTCTGGAGCCGTCCAAGTCCTCTTCTAAAAGGGTTACTAATTTATTTATACTTCAGCCAGCAAGTGTGCAAGTGCATTCCAGAGGTTGTGCTTGTACTGAATTCTCAAAAAGCAGTTATAGATAATGTGGATTTATGGGTGGGAGTGATGAGAAGTGGAGAACAGAAAGGGGTAAGAGATGAGCGAGAAAGTTGTGATACGGGATTGTCCCAAAGAGGAAGGACATTTCAGAGGATGTAGAGGCTGTGCCTGTGGAGTGAGGCTGTGGTTGATGACTGGATTTCTAGCAACCTTGTTCTCAGAACCAAAGGTTTTGTGACCTTTTCAGGAGAATTTAGCTGCTTTATATTTAAAATGCAAGTCAGTGTGGAAAATGGACTGCTCAGAAATTCATCACTTATTAAAGTTTGGTCAGAGCTCTGGTCTTTGGTCTGATGCTCTCAGCCGTGGGCATGACATGTGCTATGGGCTTCTTCAGGCTGCTGGTGTAAATCAAAACAAAGGAACCTTGTTGGTTAAGAAGGAGCACTCTGTTTGGCTGAAGAGGAGGTAGAGCAACTGAAAAAAAGTATCCAGCCGTTCTCATCTTTCTCAGTGGGTAAGAGGCTAAACCAGTGAAATTGGTTTTTCTTTTTACTCACAAAATTGTAAGACTGTAAATGAGGCTTAATTAGCAGCTGTGAATTTTAACAGAAGATACCAGATTATGTCTCATTTGATATGGGTTTTATTGAAAAGGACTTCATAGTTAACTGCACGTACTTAGTGGAGAATGTAGTAAAGCTAAGCAGTGAGCCAAAGAAAGATTCATTCTTTATTACAAGAAAAGCATTATTGCTATAAAATGAATAATCATTCTAACACTAAATTCCTTTCATAGAATTTTTCATACAGCAAATACAGTGTTTTCTTTAGCTAGTTCAGTCTTAGCTTGATTTTGCTTTTCAAGGTACTTTATTTGGTTGATTTCGCGTGGAAAGTAAATTTGTGTAGTTCAGGGGATTGACATTTTAATCAGTAAGCTGGTGGCTAGGCATGCATCACAATCTCTTTAGTGTGTTGTTAGGTTTTGGACTTACAAAAATAAGCTCTCTTCCTTTAAGTCGCTCCAAATGTAGTGAGGGCGAAAGGACTAGTGAGCATGTTGTTATCAAACAGAAGAGTCATTAAATGCTGACAAGAGCAAAAGCACAGTGAGAAAAATTTAAATTCCCTAAACCTTTTTTTTCCATATTTGTCATCCGGCCTATTTCCTAGTGTCAGTTAACAGTAAAATTCTCACAGAAGAGAGGTGGAACTACTTGGGAGGCAGTGTAGAAAATGGGCCTCTTCAGGCTAGAAAAAGAACACCAGGTGAGGGAAGCGCTTGTTGAGGAGGCAGAAGAGGCTAGCCACACGCCTGGTGCTGGAGACGTGAAAGACAGGTCTGGAAGCCAGCCAGGGGGAAGAAACAGGCCTTGGGGCCTCTGATAACCTGGTTATCTACTTTCTTAGCCCAGCCAGCAGGTTAGCAAGGGAGATGCATGTGGGCTGCAGGGGAGTACGTTTGCCTCACGGGGAGATTAAAAGTAGTATTTTGTGCCAGAAAGAGTTCTTTGTAAGATAACCCTGGAGGATTTCACCGTGTGTTTTTACATATACATGTATTGCCTGTACAGTAATGGTAATGACAGCAATGACCCCGAGTCATTCAACCGTTTTCAGTCTGTTCTAAGGACATTGTTTTTCCCTCTCATAGCAGTTTCCTGGACTTTCCTCCTTATTGTGTCTTGCTTTGGGTGGAGGATATTTTAACCATCAAGTATAGAAAAACTACTGAAAGCCAAAAACAAACAAAAAAAAAGGTATTAAAGGTGCTTTGTTTTTTTTTTTTTTTTTTTTTTTTGCACCACAGTGCTATCAATACCATCTCTAAAAACTGTTTGCCACTTGGGTATAACTGGTAGGCTTAATTGGCACAGCCCTGTACTGCATATGCAACTCCTACTGAAACTCAGGACAGGTCTGGATAGTTTTGTGAATTGCACTAAGAAAGCCTTCAGTTTTCAAATGCTTTAAGTCTCATGTTTTTCACGTAGTTTATTTTTTTCCTAGTACAGACGGCAAGGATACAACTGAACTAATTTATGGGATATTTGTCAGTTGCATATAATAAAATATAGGGGGACCTAGTTTATTAGAATAAGGGTTTATTTTTATAGCAATTTTATTTTATTTTTCAAATTTTATTGGTACGTTTTAGATGTACACAATGATAACATTCATCATAGGGAATGTTAAATAATGGCGCGTGAGGAAACACCCAGAGGCTGAGACTGTGGAAAAGTGTAGATTTAATTTCACCTACATATGGGCAGCTGACATCAGAGTGATACCAGCAAGTGTCTGGAGGGGAGGTCAAGTATATGTAGGGTTAGGGGTTGGAGTCACAGTCTCAGAGTCTGGATGGAGTGTTGATGGTCACTGTGGCAAGGCAGGTCCGTGCAGGTGTGTATACAGTGCTGAGTCTTCCTGTGTCAGAATGCAGGTTCAGCCCTAAATTTCTTTATGGCCCTTAATTCTTGTTTGCTGAGGACAGCCTGGACTCTTGTTGTTTGTAAAGGGCAATATGAAGGTCTCTCTCAGGACAGGCCAGACAGGGAATTTGTACTTGTACAAGATATATCTTGGTGCTGCTTTTTTCCCATTCCCCTCCCCTCCTTTCAACTCCTCTTCCCCTCATTATTTATAAAAGCTATTTCCATTTTTTCCTTCTATTCTTTTTTCTCTTGTCCATTCTTTCCTTCTCCCTGCCCTTGCTCCCCTACTCATCTGAACATTTTCTTCCCATTTCCCGATATCTGTTGTACGTTTTGATCCTTATTTAAATTTTTGGTTTCTCACACCAAAGACACAATACAGTATTTGAGGATTTATTTTGCTCTGTATTTCACTTACTACATTTAGCAGCTCAGAACAAGTAATAGAATTATTCTAACTTATGCTAATGATTTTTTCATATTGTTGAACCTATTTAAAAGCAAAATCAAACTCAGATCAAAAAGGTAAAGGAAGTACATAAAAACTCACACACATCACTGCCTCATTGTAAGTGCACCCAGCTTTGGGACCAAATAATTCATTGTCAGAAGCGTATATAAACCAGTTAAGGACAAATTGAAGATTTATTCACTTTTTTCTTTTTGTAGTAATCAGCCTCGTGTTTTTAAAAAGTGATGTGGAGAGATAAAGTTGTGCTATAGTTACCTCTGAGCTTTTTCAGACTGAGTACACACCCCGTCCCATACTCCCAGGCTCTCGTAGTAGACCTCATAGAAACAGATGTGGATTTCTTTCCTAGAATTATAGGTAACTAAGTTAAACAGAAGTTAATAGGCAGTTGCCCAGGGACAGGCCCTGGAGGGTGTCAGTGCAGAAGAGGAGAGCACGTCAGGACTGTGGCTGCACAGGCTGGAGGTGCATCGGTTGAAGGCCAGGTCTCAAGATGAAAATGCAGTGGCCAGGCCTACATACCTCCCTAAGGAATAATCAGCAAATCGAGATTGTACTGTAATTAGCACCACCTGGTCCAGGAAGTCCAGCTAGGTAGCAGTTGCCTAGCTGGGTGACCAGAGGATCCGCACTACCCCTCCCCTGAAATGCCTTTGTTCTTTCCTTGTACCCTTGTTACGTGACTTGTTTCCCTGTTGGATCAATATTAGCTAAGCAGTTTACTTACAATCCTATAGGTTGATTGTAGTTTGACCCATGTTGTACCCATACTGTGACTTTGCTGTATAAATTGCCCCGATCAAGGGCCTTGGTGGCAACCCACTTGGGACACTGCCTGTCTCTCAAAAGCTCACTCTTGATAAGCCTTTCCTACTCTTAACCTCCATTATTCCTTGGAAGTCAGTCTTCGATTTCAGGGGACACCAACATCTGACATATAGCAGGTTGGGAGTTATATTTCTCCTGTGTCACTAGTTCTTACTGGCTTGGACAAGGTAATTAACCTTTAAGTCTTAGTGTCCTTGTCTATAAAATGGTGACAGTAAAATTCACATCATCAAGTTGTGAGGCTCAAAGGAAATTACAGACAGAAAGTATTTAACATGGTGCCAGGCGTATAGAATATCAGTGTTAGCTGTTATTTTTAGGAAAGACTGAATTTTTCCCAGCATTCTGGAGGCTGAGGTAGGTGGAACGTTGTGAGTTCGAGGTCGGCTTGGGCTACAACGCGAGCGCAAGGCCAGCCTGAGCTACATAGTGCAACCCTGCCTCAAAAAACTAGGGCCGGGAGTTTGGCTCAGCAGCTTACGCGCCTGTCTGGCAGGCGTGAGACTGTGAGTTCGATCCCCGGTGCTGCAGAAAAAGAAAAAAAAAGAAAAGAAAAGATTGAACTTCAAAGATAAATGCCAGTATACAACTTTATCATATTTTTCATTTGAAACTCAGTTATTGCTCCCTTATTATAAATTATGTACTACTGTAAGCTAATATGAGAGAACTTCTGCAAAGTATTTCCTTTGGTATTTTCTTTAGTAGAGTCATGAATGTAACAAATGTTTTGGTTTTTGCTTTCAGGGTCAAATAGTTAATTCTTACTTTGGGAAATTCTCACAGAGTAATGTTACATTCTCTTCAATTTTGCTTGTAGAAACTAAAATTTTCTCCATGTAGTAGGAATTGATCAGGCCTGAAAGAAATGTCACACTAAACAACTCACTGGAGAAAGATAAATATATCAGAATATCTGATCTTTCTATACAGTGCATCTCTGGTGAATTGCACAGAGTCCCCATAGTTAGTATATTTTTTCCCTTGTAGGAATGTCTGCTTGGCAAATCAGATTGCCGGAAGTTTAGGGGTGAAGGATCCTGGAAGCTTAGGACGAGTAGACTAAGAACGGGGAAGCAGGGCAGCAGTGTGTTCCAAGAGCCACGTTCCATGTGGTTGGAGAGGGCCAGGTCGCTACACCCGAGCAAAGCTATTGTAGCAGCCAGGGGCAGCCAAGGGCAGACAGAGGCTTGGAAATAAATTTTCAGAAACTGGAATCACATGGAAAGCAGAACTGAGTAGAGAAGGGGAGGGCAAGTCTTTAGATTTTTGTCTCCACTGGTCAGGTGAACTGGTGTTACTAACTTCTTAAAACAGCAACAAAAGCAGATTTTATGAGAAAAGGAAAGGGAGTTCAGTTTGCAATGTGGGGAACTTGTGGTACAAATTCTAAACTGATACTGAGATTTCCAGTTCAAAGTCATGAAATACCAAGTTGGACTTAAGATAGAAACTTGAGAAGTAAGTATCAGATAGTTGGAATTTAAGACGTTTGAGGTAGTAGAGATTCCTGAGGAGAGACAGAAGAGGGACCATAAAAGAATCCTGCTGAACTGGCAATGGGAGACATTAAAAGCAGGTGGAGGAAGCACTCCCAAATTTCCTCAGCCACCTGGTTACTGTGTCCTTCAGGCTCAGAATTTGATTTCTCTTGAAAGAAGCAGATAGCTAAGAAATGTATCTCAAAAAAAAAAAAAAATATATATATATTATATTTGTTTTCTTAATTTCATTGGTAACCCCAAATCATCCAATACATGCCAATTCTCACTCAAAAAGAGTCAGTCTTTGAATCCTGGAGATGATTGTGATGATTGGTTTTGAACAAACAAGTCTTAACATTTGATAATATTAGACAAACGTTATGTCTAAATGTAATATAACCAGATAGTCTCTTGCCTAACAGAATCATATTAAAATAGTTACATCTCTTAGTTATGCGAGAATTCCAGCATCATTCTAGAATTACATGTGTTTAGAAACATGTTTGTAATCAGTATTCTTCCTTCCTGATCATCTCTCAGCCTCTCTTCCCCCTTTTAAATTACACCCTGTACTTGGTCATAAATGATTGAGTGTCCTGGTGCCAGGGTAATTTTGTTTATTTGAAAAGCCTATATTGCCTGTAGTTTTGTTTTGAGCACCTATCTTATGGGAGCTGGTGCTTCCGAAGGCTTTAACATGTTTGCAATGGGCAAACATGTATGTCTCGCTGCTGGGTGGCTGATTTTAATGTGTTATGTTCCTGCCAGTGGGAACATGTTAAGTACTAAAATTTTTAAGTAACAAGGATTCAGGATCATTTTAAGCCACCAAAAGCAATTTACATTTTGTTAGAGTGCACAGAGAAATGAGAACACTCATTTTCCTCCTGTGATTGTTTTTAAAATTTGAATATTCTTTACTGCTATGTGAAAGTACTGTTTCAAGGGGTCATGACTTGAAGATAAATCCTGAAGAGCACGTTATACAAGAACACTCAGTCTGACAGCACAGCTGTATCAGTGATTCAGTCTATTTTTAATCTGTGAATGACAGGGTGTGGTGGCACATGCCGTAATCCCAGCAATCAGGAGGCTGAGGCAGGAGGAAGGAAACTAAGGTAGGAGTATCGTAGTAGGCCCGAGACCATCTGGCTACAAACTGAGCTCAAGGCCAGCCTGAACTGCATAGTGAGACCCTGTCTCAAAAAAAAAAAAAAAAAAAAAATCTGTGAAGAGTTTCTAGACTTCCCAGTGAGTGATGCCTTTTGATTTAATCTTCTACCTACATTTTACCAGTCAGCAGTGAAAGATTTATTTGATCCCAGAAGCATAGTACATATTTCATTACCCACAAAAATCTACTATATAAAATGCTGCTACTCAAGATGTTTTCTCCCATTTTTGGTTTTGAGAACAGGAATCCTACAGATGAGCATTGTACTGTTTATTCTGTATTACTTGTTTTTGAGGACCTCTAGTTTTTTCTTTTTTTTTTTTTTAGATTTAAAGCTGGATATAGTGTTGGTGTGTCAAGTTGCTTTTTCTCTTGGAGAAATGTATCAAGACTATCTTACAAATGTGTGTCTCTACCCATTCGAAGTTTGTGTTTAGTATTGAACTATTCTATCCTGTAATCCCAGCTATGTGGGAGGCTAAGACAGGAGGATCACTTGAGCCCAGGAATTCAAGGCTCAAGACCAACTTGGGCAACACGGTGGTAACCCATATTAAAATAAAAAAAATAGCTATAATTGTATTAATATCCTGGAACATAAATTCTTGACAGTAGCTGCTTTGCAAGCTCATATTTTAATATTCCTATAACCCAGATGTCTGCTGAGTGTCTAGACCCTTTAAGGGCTAAATAAACTGATTTGAACCTTCAGCTTCATGTTATGGGGAAGCCAGAACTTTCTGTAAGATTTCTGCAAATCCATGGTGTTTTGGCCTCTGAGCTGCCCCTCTCCATGGACCTGCCATCTCCTCTTCCTCAGGAGAGAGTAACATTGCTCACTTAGTCTCACGCCAGACCCTCTGACCTTAATTCTGATGCTCTGAGGCCTCGCATTCCACCCAGTGACTTTCCCACATAAAAATCGTTTTTTCTTAAGAGGAATTTTACTGTGTCTTGTTAAACTGATAAAAGGTATACTTTTTTTTAAATTCAATTTGATAATAATAACCCCATAGTAACACTTACTTTCTCCATTACCAAGCTTTCAAATATTTAAAATGACCTCTGAGCTCAATCTCTATTCTTTAGAAGGTAAAAGAAACCTATTTTGAAGTCTTTTACTAAATGCTATAATTTAATATATAGTATTATGTAGCTCTTTTGCCAAATAACAGAGAAGATACTGCTCGTTTAGAAGGATGCAGAGGGGCCAGCGATATAGCTCAGCAGCACAGCACCTGCTTAGCAAGTATGAGGTCTTGAGTTCCATCTTAGGTACCACAAACAAACAGACAAACAAAAAGAATGCAGAATTGTAGATAATGTTGGAGTGTCAAGTTGCTTTTTCTCTTGGAGAAGTATATCAAGACTATCTTACAAATATGTGTCTACCCGTTTGAAGTTGGTGTTTAGTATTGAACTATTCTATCCTACTTCCTTTGAGTAAACTACTTTCTGAGTGGAACTGAATTGTTTTTTTGACAGCCAAATAATGATTTACTTTGTTTTTCATTTTTCTGAGCCAGTCGTGACCTTGTGTTAAAAAAACAAAAAAAAAGTTTTTTAAAAGTGGATAACTGTGGTAGCCATTTTGGATTTACTGTTGCGTTGATTTGATGTCCTTTATTGTATTCATTGTTTTGTTGTTAATGGTTCTGTTCTGTTCTGTTTGATTTTACTATTTCTGAATGTTATCTGCAGCTATTTTGTAAACAAGAGGCATTATGGTAACTATTGTTGATTTCGTATTGTTTTGAAGTCCTGTGTCACTTACATTTGTTTGTTTTGATTGGTTTTATTCTGTTTTATTTTCCTTGGTTTTATCCTCTTTAAAAGAGAACAAGAAAATAAAAAGGAAAGAAGTTGCTTTTCATATATGTAAAGATGGAAAAAAATCTCTTTATTTTAGAATCACGTATTATTATTAATCTGAGTTTGTTTTTTCCTGTAAAATGAAGATTTTCTATGTTCACTTCCAAGGTTTGTTTCAGTTAAATAAAGTCATTGTTGTAAAATTAAAAATAAAAATAAATAAAAAATAAAAATGGGTGATGGCAGAGAAACATAAAACCAGAGGTATATAAAAAGCAGTCAAGACTGTTTTCAGCACTGTTATATAATTACTGTATCCTTTTCATTTATTCTTGAACATCAAGAGTAAGATGGAATTTCTGTTCAGAAATATAGTTTTCAAAAAATGATGTTTAGTCATTTGCTTATGCATTTTTTCTTTAAGCTTGGTCCTTGTAGTATTCTATTCTGGGTAGGAAAATACCATGATTGTTGGGCATGGTGGTACATGCCTGTAACTCCAGCACCCAGGAGGCTGAGCCTGAGGCTAGAGGATCACTGCAAGTTCAAGGCCAGCCTAGGCTACATAGTGAGTTTAAGGCCACCCTGGACTGCATACTGAGACCCTGTCTCAGAAAAAAAAAAAAAAAAAAAGGAAAAGAAAAGAAAAGAGCCATGATTTAGGTATAGCACAGACATCAGGAGATTGGGCCAATCCTATACACTAAGAATGTGGTTTGGCTTGGTTTGGTTTCTTTTTACATTTTGGAGGGGTGGACAACAAAGATTATCTGTAACAAACCTTATATACCTTCAAAGCCTAAACTATTTAGTACCTTGCTTTTTACGAAAGTTTGCTGGCCCTTGTTATGAATTCTTGCATTTTAAAGTGGATCAATAGCCTATTATTGTTTGAAAGTTACTGATGAAAATAATCAGTGGTTATATACTAGTGTGTTTTGAGTGCTGAATGGTTTTTAAAATGGTGATGTAGATCACTAGAGTTTGAACATAAAAAATGAGCAACAGATTAACATTCTAGCTCCTGGGAAAAGGTGGTAAAGTATTATAACTTTCCCTTGATTCTTCATGTTTGTATACTGTCCAAATTTTTCAAGTGAATATGGTGCTTTCTTTATAATGAAAAACAAACTACATACATGAATAGGTGCGTGTTTGATTAGGTCTTTTTTGGCACTCAGTCTGAGGCAGCAGCGCAGAAAAAGCAAGAGAGGGGACAAAGAGCAGAAAACGCCTTTAATGAGGGCACAAGAGAGTTATAAAGTAATATAACTGCTCTCAGTGAGAACAAAGAAGTATAGTTACTTTTGTCAGTTCTGGTTGGGGGAGGAGTTTGGGAGATGGGCAAAATGACATACTAACGGCTGATTTGAAGGAGAATCTGCCTGTGCAAAACGGGACAGAAAGATTTACTGGGGTCTGGGGTTGGAGGCTTGGGGGGTTGTGGAGTCTCAGGATTGGAGAGGGCTCGGCACACGTGCAAAAAAGGAGTGGAAAGTTTATCTAGAATGAGAAGGAGAACACAGAAGCTACTCCTGGAGAGATAAGTTGTTTCTCTGGGTCCAGTACCAAGTTGGGCAGATGTCATGTTACAGATAGTTAAGCCCCAGGCTAGCAGAATCTATCTGTGTTGTGTAAAGAGAGAGAAATGGAATGGAAATTTCCAATGTAACTTGTGGCTGATTTTCAACAGCTGGAAAAGATGTGCCACTTTTAAACTCCATGTTTGAACTTACACATCTCTCCCTTCAAAACACCTCTCTCTCCCAAGCATGTACAGTACCAGGTAACCAAGCACCTGAAAATGTCTGTATTGAGGCTTACCCTCATTTGTTTTTCCATTGTGTTAATTGAAATCTACACTGCTTAAGAATAGGCAGGTATATATAAGAACAACATGGAATTTTGCAAAATTGTCAGGAACTGTGCCTGCATAGTTTACACTGTAGAGATTGCTAGCTCTGCCACATACATTTATTTTCTCCAACAAAAATTCATGTGTTCACACTTAAGTTTAAACTTTAAGCATTGAAGGGATACAATAATAATTATGTAAAAAGTTAACTACCAAAAGAACAATAGGACTTTCATATGTTTTTTTAAAATTGCCTATGTAAAGCTGGATGCAGTGGTGCACACCTGTTATCCCAGCACTTGGGAGGCTGAGGCAGGAGGATAGTCATGAGTTCAAGGCCAACCTTGGCTATGTAGTGAGTTTAAGTCCAGCATGAAGAACATAGCGAGGCCTTGTCTCAGAAAATAAATAAAAACTGTTTAACCCCTTATCGTGCTCCAAGTTGGCCTACACATCAAAGGCAAGCACTTTAAATACAGTACTGTATAATATAGGATATTATTGGATGCGAGCTACTACTTGAGGTTAGTTGTGAGAAAGAATTAACCTTACTGAAAATAATTGTTAGATCTCCAGAGTTATTGCTGGGTGGCAGTTGCAGAGCAGGTTACCTGACTGTGTGTTTATGACAGTATGTGTTTCTTGCAGGTAGAGCTGTTAGCAGAGTGGAAGGGTAGGAGCTGATCACAGTCAGATATCTATGTCTGTGCCCAGATGAACAGGTACCATGAGATGGTACTGTTTGTAATTTATAATCTACAGAATGTTTTGATTATATCTAACACATGAATAATGCTTACTGTGTATTAAGTATTTGACATACGTTTTACAAATAACTCGTTTAACACACATAACATCCCTGTAAGGTAGGGATTGTCATTGTCCTCATTTCTGTAAATGAAGAAACAGGCATGGAAGGATTTTTTTTAACCAAGTACGGGTTTTAGTTTTAATAATTACTAATTTGGTAATATAGAGAACTAATGGAAAGTTATTAGAAACAAATGGGTTATACAGTATGTGTTATTTCATATTCGCTGCAATGCCAACCTTGTAGGCACTGTAGCTGCTATTTAAATTTTCTGACTTTTAATTTCTCAATACCAATATGTATAACTCATTGTAAGGCCAGGTGGGGAAAAGAAACACATCTGCTATCATGTTCAACTTTATAGTATCAAGAACTTGAAAATAAAATCCAAAGGATTTTATTTTGAACTCTACCGCACTGTACATGTGATTTTTCTGGATGTGTAAAATTTTATATTTAGGGTCTGGTAACTTTCATTGTATTGTGGTGAGGATGTAAATGTGCAGTGTTGAACACAATGACTTCTGATAATGACTAACCTGCTTTCTTGCCTAATTCTTATATAGGTAAAGTTTGGAAAATGCTATTAAGGTTGTATAACATGCTTCTATCTTCTGTAAATTTAGGAAGGCCTTTTTCCTCGTTGCTGCTCAGCCCTTTCAGCAGGGCATGATGCTGAGTTACCTGATGGTCTTGATGAATCACAGATACTCGGTGGCAGCAGTCACCTGTGTTCTTCTCATGCTGCTGTAGAAAGTGTAGAGACACACTACTCCTGTTCACTTCAGTAGTTTTGACGGGATTGCTTCAAGGAATATAAATACATTATCTTTTGCCAACAGGAAATTCGGCTGAACTTTTCTTCAAACTTTTAATGTTTGGCTTGAAACTAAATGTCAAGCACAAGCAACACTTTAAATGACACCTTTGCCTGGTAGGTTACCTTGCCTGGTAGGTTATCTTGTGCAGATCTTTCCCAACACAGACTTATGCTAGAACCTTGTGATTTTTGAGTGTTTTGCATAGTGGTGAGTACGTCCCAGGCAGGGACCCTGTCTTGCTGGTGTCCCACAGACAGTCATCCTCAGCTCAGCCCCTGGTGTGATCTGGGACGTGTTTGTTTGCTGTGTGTTCTGTAAGTGTGTAGTTTACAAATGTTGCCGATCTCATTTTGTTCCTGTAAGCAGTACTATGACAGGTTCTTGGACTTACAAGTTAAAATGGTGTAAAATTTACACATATTAAGTTATCACTGGACAATAAAGATGATTAGGACAGGAGCCTGTCAACATGAACAGAAGCTGCTTAGCCTGAGGTCTGTTCACGTGGCAGCTGGAACTCAAGACCTTGAGGGCCTTGCAGTGGACAGCAGTGCTGCTGGGTAAGCTTTTCCAGATCCACAGCAGGCAGCATAGCTCTAGGCCGTCTCTGATCTGTAGGTGACGCTTTGGCCTGGGTCCCCTGGCTGCCAAAGGCCACTCCCTTCTTTTGGTGGAGATTGTGGCAGGGAGCGTTGCCTGCTTTAGCAAGCCTTTATTGTAAACAAAAAGAGCCCCAAATAGATCAGGTAGGAGACGCTGACCTGTAACCCTGAATCTCACTCTTGGCTTTGGACATTTAAACTGATGAATTTAACAGCCTTTTGGAATCCAGTCTGCTTGTAAGTAGAGCTACCATCATACTTCATATTCTGAAAACCCTGTTGATCATTAAAAACTGAATGCCAGTTTAAAAAGAGGGATGGATTTCTGGTGGAACTAGCTGTGCTGCTCTGTACACGTGCTAGTAGGGTAGCTGGGGTGCTACCAGAGCAGCTTCTGTGGGTCTTGTGGGTCCAGCCTGTGGGGAGCTCTGCCCACTTGAGATTTGCCAGCTTATATTTTGGTGCTGATATCTCCCCCACCACCTGTCCAGCTTTTAGAATGAAGCTGTAAGGGTCTTTATTGGGTTCAATATCTGAGTTTTAGATTACTGTGGGGTTTTTGGTAAATTCTGCCTGTGGTCTAGCCAGTGACATTATAGTTAATATGTCTTTGTCAGACTTTACCTATTTAATATAGGAACACAGTGAATTTATTTTACGATTATGCAGCTTATCTTTGGTCTGGGTTAGGTTGCCCAGCCTGGGCAGCCCCTGTAGCTGGTGACCCGACTCTTTCTCTCTTGTGTGCAGATCAGCAACCAACATATATTTGAAATGAGTCCCCAAAGTATTGCTTGTCAAATAAAATTTTGAGATAGATTTTCCAGTGTAAATGTTTCATTTAATTACTACTGCATTTACTATAATTTCGTGCTCTGCATTCCTATAAGATGAAGTTTCCCAGAGTTGCTGTAGGCTTTTCAACAAGGCTATTTTGTCCATCGTTTCCTGTTTTAAGGAAGTAGCAATTCTTCCAAGGTGCAAGACCTATATTTAGTCACTCAGTGTTGACCATTTAGTTACATAGCTAAGTTAAACTAAGTAATTAGCCATGTTGTTTCCTGCCAGCAGTATTTCTATCAGTGAGTTGTTTTGGTGGTTCTTTTTAAGTCTCATTCTTATTACAATAAGCTACTTGGTTGTTTTACTTTACTTCATCCTAAATGTGCATGAATTACAAAGCCCTGCTTCAAGTCAAATATGGGTGCTTGATTGGCTCTTTTTATATATTGATTGATTGATTGATTGACTCTTTTTTAAAGAGCAGTTGTTCCTAAAATGGTTAAGGATCCAGCAAAGAAAGTAGGTGACACTGAGGGAAGTTCTTGGAATGTGTGTGTCAACTAGGAAAGGCTGAAAGTATGTTGTTTGTGTTTACCAAAGTTTAGTTCCTGTATGTTTAGGACTCATTGTGCTTTTTGTTTATTCTTACATCAAAGAGATGAAAAGAAAGTGATTAATGGCTATGAACCTCACTGTCAGAGGCAGGCAACAGAGTGACTTCTCACGCTGAGAGAAAATGCTATCAGGCAGTTGGTAGTAGTCCGAATGAACCCAGCTTTGTGAGAGGTACAGTAGCAGAATGATAATAATAATAAAGTAGTACTTAAGTGGTGATAGAAGTCATACTAATTAAAACACACATAGCATTTACTGTATTCTAAAGCATTAGTGGAAGACTTCAACATGTATTAACTTGTAACTCCCCCTTGGCCCTCTGAGGTAGATGCTGTTTTTCTCCCATAACCCATCACAGCCTCATACAGTTGATCCTATTAGGCCTGTTTAACAGATGAAGAAACAAGGTTAAGTAATGTGCCCATGATTGTACAACCAGTAAATGATGACTCTGGGATTCATACTCAGGCACTCTGGCTCAGAATTCATGTTCCTAACCACTATGGTAGGCAGAGTAATGGCCTCAAAATACTCAGCTCCAGCTCCCCAGAACTGGTAAAATAGGCAGAAGGGGCTTTGCAGATGTGACCGAGTTAAGGATCTTGAGATAGAGATTATCCTGGATTATCTGGTTTGGTCTTAAAAATATACATGTGTCCATGTAGGAAGGAGATAGAGGAAGATGTGGCAGCAGAAGACAGTGTTGTGAGAGTGGAAGCAGAGAAAGAGATTTGAACACACTGTGCTGCTGGGTCTTTGAAGGTGAGGAGACCCTGAGCTGAGGAACGAGAACAGGTACGCAAGGGTAGGCACTATAGACAGCGCAGAGTGGGTTTCTCTCGGAGCCACCAGAGGGAGGGAGCAGCACCCAGCTGATGCCTTAGTATTGACCCGGACAAACCATTTCACCCTTCTGATCTGCAGAACTATAAGAAAAGATGCCTTAAGTTACTGCATTTGTGGTAATTGTTGTGGCAGCAGTAGAACATTAACAAAGCCACCATGTTTTAGAGAAAAATATTGGGTTTAATTAAGTCTTTCTGTTCTAAGCAAACCTTCCTCAGAATCCACCCAGTAATTTTAGTAATATCCCCTTCAGTAGTCTCAGCTTTAGGGCACTTGTTACTTTATTGCCACCAGCACAGTTTCTTAGTCCTTAAAATCCCTTTCTATATAGAGCATCTATTCCATTTTCAAACATAGCAGAAACTTATGAAATATGAGGAGAAAATGCCATATTTTTCTCAGCCCCAGCCTATAAAGAGAAGCCAAAGAGAATGAGCATTTGGATAGATGTCTGCTGCATGTCAGGTGCTAAGCTAGGAATCCTCATGTTTATTCAGTCCTTGCATTTGACCCTTTTAGGAGTAGTTATCAATACTTTTATCTTGACAATGAGGACTGAGACTCAGAAATGTTAAATAATGTGTTCAAGGTAAAAGAAGTAGTAAATAAGATTAAAATTCAGACTTGGGTAACACCAAGGCAGGTACAGTGTCCTGGACTCCACTGCTCCCCACACTGCCTGTGCTAAGAGTTCAGATTTAAGCCAACTTATTTTCTGCAATGTGATCAGGAAGAATGTTCCAGCACTCGTGCACCCTGACTTGGTTCCAGTGCAGGCGGGGCAGGTTCCTATGCCCTAGAAGTCATATTCTTTCTGCATGACTTTAAAGGTAGACTCAGCTTTTCTCTGTTCTTTTATGCAAGAATACAGATCAAATCATAACACAGGCTCCAGAGCTAATTTAAAAACAGTTTGTTCTCTTGAGCAAAGATCTGGAATCCATAGTCAAAATTTATATACATTTTTGTGCTCTTTGGTGATATATGTAAACATTAAAAGTGGAGGTTAAAAAATATAAATGGCAGTATAAGATTAAACCAGCTAGTGTATAACAGCAGACAGAGATCCCAAGGTTACCATTAGGTTCACAATGGTCTTTGATTAAAATAGGATTAAAAAGACCACAGTTGTTATTAAAAATCATTTTAGTCCAGAACAAGAGGTATTTACTTTAATATTCTCCCTTTTCATCTTCCTCCCCATCTTTCATTTCTTCCTGTCTTTTCTAGCTCCCTCTATCCTTTTCTTCCCTCCTCACAAGAAATTTGTAACTTATAATTTTTAAAAAATGCCTTCTTTAGGGGCCAGGGATACAGCTCAGTGGCACAGCACCTGCCTGGCAAGCTTGAGGTCCTGAGTTTGACTCTCGGTATCAAAAAATTAAATAAACATGCCTTCTTGGAAAATGAAAATAACTTTCAATACATCTGCAATGAGTATAGACTAGAGCAATCTGCTGTAATTTACTAATATTCTCTGAAAGTAGTAGTCTGATTACAGGTATTCAGATGTGGAAGAGGTGCCCTACTTAAAAGGTTGATCTGGGAAAGCTTTTATTCAGATGGTTATGAGATGACTGAATTCTTTTACTAATATAGATCAGAGATTGGAGAATATTTTTTATAGAGGATCACACAGTAAATATTCTAGGCTTTGCAGGCTATAAGGTCTTTGTCACAATTGCTATATTCTGCCATTTAACATGAAAGCAACCAATTAACATTATTCTAACTGACAGAACTTAAATAAATGAGTGTGCGTGTTTGGATAAACTTTCATTTATACACACCCAAAATTTAATTTCATATAATTTTCACATGTAATGTAGTTCTTTTTTCTTCCAGCCCTTTAAAAATATAAAGATCAGCCAGGCGTGGTGGTGCACTCCTTTAATCCCAGCACTCGGGAGGCTGAGGTAGGAGGAGCGTTGAGTTCAGGGCCAGCTTGGGCTACAAGGCGGGCACAAGGCCGGCCTGAGCTACATAGTGCGACCCTGTCTCAAAAAACTAGGGCTGGGAGTTTGGCTCAGTGGCCTAAGCGCCTGTTTGGCAGGTGTGAGGTTGTGAGTTCAATCCCCAGTGCCACAAAAAAAACAAACAAACAAACAAACAAAAATATATATATATTTATGGATCATTTTTAGCTCTCTGTACAGAAACAGGTGCAGGGTTGTAGATAGTGGTTTGTTGACTGTGAACTAGATGGCCTACAACACACCAGCAAGTTTGTTCCTGTATCTGCATTGCCAATTTTAGTCTGATTACATCTGTAATTGTGTTACATTCTTAATCTACTTAAAATCCAGATCTCTGGAGTATTGTAATATAGAAGTCTGTGACAGAGATTTTGCGTGACATAAAGACTACAATGCAGTTAGTACAGTCAGTTGTCTACCTAATGAGCATGACCCCCCACCTTCTTTGCAGGCAGAATTCCTTGTTCTGGTTTGGTTCGGTTATCTTATGTCGGCGGTGGTGTACTTCAGGGAAGATTGCTTTCTTACTTTTCTCAAGTAGAAATAAAGAAAATTTTAAATGAACAAAATAAAGGGTTTGTTTTGTTTTGTTTTGTTTTGTATATATGGTTTTTAAAGACAGGGTCTGACCGTATAGTTCAGGCTATCCTTGAACACATCCTGTGGCTCAGGAGGAATGAGCCACAGGGTGTGTTCGAACTCAGCAGTCCTCCTGCCTCAGCTTTCTGAGTGCTGGCTAAGCTAGTTTATGTTTTGACATACAGCAGGTTTAATTTGCTAACACTTTGTTAGAGGTACATGTGTATTTTTAAGTTATCTGAATCTTTACGTTTAAAGGACAGCTCCTGTAAGTAACACAGTTAGGTCATCATCTTTTTAAAAATCCAGCCTGACAACAGGAGACACTGTTGGTGGTTACAGCCCAGGGAGGCCTGGAGAAAGGTTTCTGCTAGCACCCTGTAGGTACAGAGCAGAAGATGCTGCCAACGTCAGACAGTGTTCACCACCTGGGACCCAGATGACCCAGAGGGTCAATAATGGCCAGAGGCTCTGATTTCTATCATTCTATTTCAGTTGGCTTTGTATCTGTAATTCTTGAGTTGTTTCACTGTTTTCTTTCCAGTTTATAGTATGCCTGTACCTGTTTAAGTTTGCACACTTTGCCCTCAGGCAGTATTGTACTGTCTTACATAGAAAGCCTTGTAGCAGGATTCTGCATTTTCCTTCCCGGGCTTTGTGTTAAGGTAATATGTTTTAATTCTATGTGTGTTACAGCTCTTACAGTATCTCATTTTTATATCACACTGAACAGTTGAATTTTAACTTTTTTAAATGGCTGTAATGATATACAATTCAGTGAACATTTGAGCTATTCACTTTGATCACATTTGATATATATGTACACTTCTGAAGCCATCACCACAAGCACAATAATGACCTTACTCACCATTCCCAGAACTTTTCTCTTATGCCTTAGTAATTTTTCTCCCAACCTCAGGCTGCCCGTGATCTGTTGTCACTACAAATAAGTTGACTTCTTTGTAGGGTTTTTATATAGTTGGAATCATAAACCATATCGTGGTTTTTTTCTGACCTCTTATGTCCTGCATAGTTACTCTGAGATATATCCTTGTTGTCGTGTGCCATTAGAAAACATTCTAAAGGACCGACAGGTCAAACAGCATGCTGCATTCTGTGATCTGTTTTTCTTTTAGGTCATGACTGTCCCAGGAATGATAATCACATGAGAGCATAGGTACAGGTCTCATTTGGCTCATCAGAGAAAATCTGTCTAAAAGAAAATGTCCGTATGACCACCTCCTTGTCTTTATCAAATGGCTTGACGGATCCCCTCTGCTCTGATTCATACCAAAGCTGTCCTTCTCAACCAAAGCAAGAAAGGATCCTGCATGAATCAGTCCCAGAATGCCATTTTCACATCACCAAGAGGTGAAGAAAACCTCATGAACGGCAATCATAGAGACTCGGAGAGCATCACTGGTGAGTTCAATAATGTTGAAATGCTGTTGCTTGCAGGCCTTGGTCTGGCCTGTGTGAGTCACTGTGAGAAACCGAGCCTCGCTTTCCCACTTGAGATCCTCAGAGACAGACTGCATTAATCTCTCCACCCCAGCCTCCTTTCCCACGCTCAGAATCTGCTTTGTGTGCCAGTCCTTGTCTGTGTTCGACTCCTGTGTGCTTGCTAACTCCCTGGTAAGCAGGAACTGCGTCATGTGCACCTCCTTATCTCCAGAGCATGAGGACAGAGTTACCTGTGTTTGTGTGCCCTACAGACCTGACAATAGTGGCTGGCACACGAGAGGCTCTTGGGATTTACAGGGGTATACTGGGTGCAGGGCCTTTCTGCTTTATCTTCAAGGCCAAATCAGAAGAACACAAAACACATAAAACTCATTCACCTATAAGACCTGACTTGAATTAATATATTAAATGTGGGTTGCTGCTGCAAAACTAGTTGGGGATATTATGTAACATACAGTTACTGCACATCACCCTATTCAGACCCAAAGTTGTTTTTTAAATTCTGCTTTGAAAGTTAATTATAAATTAAATAAATTGTAAGACAAGCTTACATTACCCACATATTTACCACTTCTATCACTTTTTATTTCTTTTTGGAAATTGAAATTTACATCTGGTATCCTTTTTGCCTAAAGAACTTTTAACATGCCTGGTAATATAGGTCAGGTGACATAGTTTTTTGCTATGCTGAAAATAAAAATCTCTTCACCTGTTTTTGGTTTTTTTAATTTTTTAAAGCAAAACAGAACAAAGCCAATCAAAACAGAGCAGCAAAATTGGTACAGAACTTCAAAGCAGGATACTAGGAAAACAACAATAGCTACCATAGTGTATGTTATTTTCGCAATAGTTGTTCATTCCACCAGGTATAGCAAAATCAACCCCAGAATAAAACAGAATAAAATCAATCAAAACAGAATATTGAGTAAAACAAAACAATTAATCAGAGTAAAGCAAAACAGAACAATATTGGATTTCAAAGACAAGATAGAAGAAATCCCCCATATTTGCCACATTGCATACTGTCATCTTCCCAAGAGATGCTCAGACTGCTGGCCCCAGACCTGCAAAATCAACCAAACAATACAAGCATTTAGTTGATTTATGTACCTTAGTTGGTATCAACTTAGCCTGTCCTCCAAACCAGCAGGTTGCTTATAGGGAGAGGAGGAGTTGGGGGGTTTGATTCTCAGTCCACGAGTTGCTGGTAGGCTCACAGGAAGTACTATCTGACTTTTCTATTCCTTTAACCCATGCGGCTTGCATGGCTTACCAGAAAGGCTAGCTAGTTGTCTTCATTGTGGGGTCATCCCAGCCCCAGCATCTCTTTACCTGTTTTTGAACAGTGTCTTCACTATACAGAATTCTGAGTTAACCTTTTGTTCTGTGCTCTTTCATGATGTTCTGTCATCTACCTTGTATCCAGTGAATAGTTTCAGTTCATTTTTAATGTCTCTTTTTTTCCCTTTTTCTTTGCTTTTAAGAGTTTCTCTTTATTACTGGTTTTTAGCAATTTGGCTTTAATATGGTTTTCTTTGTGCTTATCCTACTGGAAATTGTTGAGCATCTTTGAACTATAAATTTATACTTATAATTAAATTTGGTGAATTTGGGCCATTATTTTTTCAGATATTTTTTCTGGTCTCACCTGTCTCCTGTTCTGTGACTCCAATGGCATGTATGTTAGATTGTTGGTCACTAACATGAGTTCTTATTTTTTGTCCCCAACCTTTTTTACCCTTTGCGTCATCATTTGGCTAATTTCCCTTGCCGTGTCTTCAACCTGCTGATCTTTTCTCTGGAGCGTATTTAACCTGCTGATCTTTTTCATTTTTGATACTGTACTCTAGTTCTATCTAGGTTTTATAAGAACTCATATGTCTTGTTTTTCTTTTTATGAAGTTCATGTTTTCTTTTTAAATCTTTGAGCATACTAAGAGCTGTTTTAAAATTACTAATTCTGTCATCTTTGTCATTACTAAGTCTGTTTCTCTTGACTTTCCTCCTGATTATGCATTTTGAATTGTTTATCGTTTGCATATCTACTAATTTTTTGGGATGTGAACGTTGTGACTGTTACATTGTTAGGTGTTTGGATTCTTATTGCCTTCCTTGAGACAGTGTCAGATTTTGTTTTGGCAGATTTGCTGACAAGGTTTTTACCTTTTTGAGCTTTGTTTTTAATCTTTGTTATGTGGGTCTCTGCACCCTACACTGGCATGCTTTATTTTAGCACTAATTTAATCCCACTACCAGGAGGCATGACCCTTGTGCAGTCTTTACTGATTGACCAAAATATTCAGTGGGATTTTTTCTATTCTTTTTTTTTTTTCTTTTTTTGTACCGGGGATCAAATTTACAACCTTGTGCTTACCAAGCAAGTGCTTGAACCGCTGAGCTGAATCCCCGGCCCGGTTTTTTCTGTTCTGTCAAGATGAAATTTAGACCTCTTGCCCTGTCTGTTGCTCCCCAGCGATATAGTAGTGTGGAGGATGATTTGATTGCAATGAAGACAGACCAGTTTTGAGGCCACATTCAAGAGAAACAAAAGGACTTTGAATCTAAAATGCAGATGATGTAGCTGGAAAGAAGTGAGAATATGGGAGAGACATTTGAAGGATGAATGGTAGAAAGGAGGTTGTTGAGCTTAGACAAACAAGAGTAATGAATAGTACATCAGAATTATGGAAGCAAGTATAAGGAGCTAGTCTGAAGAATATTTAGCTCAATCTACTAAATTTGGATTGTATATTCATTTTTAAAATTATCTTTTGGAAGTAGGGAATTTATGACCTTGAGTTTTCTCAGGATTTCGTTAATATTTAAAACTTCTCTTTTAACCCAACGTCGTTTTTGTGCTTCATTTTCTTTATACCCTTGAACATCAAATAGTTTGTGTTTTGCTTCTATGTATTGATAGTCACCTTCTCTTTCTGCAAGTATTATAGTGACATGTATTGTATGTGTGGCAAGAAAATTAAGCATAATCACTTGGAATTTGTAGTAATAAAATTTGAATGTATTTTCAAGACTGTTATTTAAGAGAGACCTGTCAAGGTTTGAGAGCTTCTTTAGAGCCATAACTAAACTTTATATCTGTTATGAAGCTGCTGTTAAGCCTTCTGAATGAATAGGGATTTCTGACATTGCCTGCCTCTTTGTCCTTGACTTATTAAATTGTCATTAATAAGTTCATGTTCAGTAGTAGACATTCACTCTTTTAAAGTTTGTTTTCTTTGCCAGAGTTAGAGCATGTTTCTTTTTACTACCCACAAAGCAAATACCACATCTCTTAAAAGTGAGAGGGTAGATAATTACATCCTGTGTTTTCTCTATTTTAAGTCCTAGTATTTTAAGCATGTTAAAAGAGATGTGTCCCTCACCCCTTTTTTTAAATGTCTAAATTTGGAAGGTGTTAGATGATGGGTAGTATTGGAAACTGGAAGCCCGACATGTCAAGAGGAAAATCACTGCAGTGTGCAGACACTGTGCAAGTGAGCAAGTAGTGATGTGAACAGCCTTCAGCGAGCCCCTCTGTGTGCCAAGTGTTATCCTGGGTGCTTTGGGTGTTTGTAACTTACTTACTTCTAACTGCTACTGTGTGTGGTAGATGATCCTCTTTATTTCACAAAACGGAAATGAAGATTTAGGATAAGTCATTCATCTAACATCCACAACTGTTAAAGTTTAGGAGCAGATTTAGAAACTGACTCTGATACCAAAGCCCAGAGTTCTTTCTGATATTAAGAATGAAAAATAGGAGCTGGGGGTGTAGCTCTGCGGCACAAGTGCCTGTCTGGCCAGCGCAAGGTCCAAAGTTCGATTTTCGGTACCAAAAAAAAAAGAATGAAAAATAGGACAGTAAGTAGAACAGGCACCTGGAAGAATTAGATCTGTAAAGTAACATGACCTGTTAAAGGCATGATGTGTAGGAACCTGTCCTCTAGGACAAGTGGCCACCCTTTGTCCTTTGTCCTGGGAGGAAATGAGAGCAGCATCAAGGAAAAGCCTGGGCTTTGGTGGGCATGGTGCTGGATAGGAAATCTCATGAGCCCAGTGCTCTTTAGGAAGTCACCCACCTGTGTGACTCAGCTTCCTTTTCTAGGTGACAGGATAGGTGGTTTCTGAGATGCCTTCTACCATGTGTGTTCTGTAATTATGTAGATGTTACAGCAACCTTAAACTTGATTGGATTGGCAAGTCTAAAAACTCATTAGTGAAACAATAATGAAGATAACTAACATTTAGCTAATACTTCCACGGCATACCAGGCACTGTTCCTAAGTACGAGTATTTTTTGTGCACTTACCTTAATTCACACAGCCACCATGGAGGTTAGTGCCACAATACTGTCCTAACTGTTTTCAAAGTTAAAAACTGGGTTCAGAGGTAAGTAACCCACCCTGTATTGCATTGTGTTATGTGCAGAGCCCGGACTAGAGCCCAGGACAGTCACCTGTGTCCTGGCTGATGTATCTGAAGGCAAGGGAAGATTTTTAGGAGGAAACAATTTTCTTCCTCCTGTGAATATCCTTCTCATATACTTAAGCCTTTAATTATACCACATCTTTAAAATAAAATTTCTCAAGTACTTTTGTCAATGCTTTGTAGACATTAATTTTTTTTGGACTTTCTAGTTATTGTTAGAAAATAGTAAAACATAGTTTTATAGATTTTGAAAAATTTTTCCACAAAATTCAGACATTAAATTTTGCCCCTTTTGAGTTGACTATTTTCTGTTGGTTGGTTTGTGTTGCTCCCCCTCAATCCCTGCCCAAGATGTAAGTGAAGATTAGAACCCTTTAAAAAGATGGATACAACTCAGGAGGGTGAGGCAGGAGGATCGCCATGAGTTTGAGGCCAACCTGCACTACATAGCAAGACTGTGTCTCAAAAAAACCAACCAAACAAAACAATTGATGCAGAAGAGATAAGAAATTGACTCCAATTCATATTAAACTTTAAAAACATAGTTATATTCACTAAGAAATATACTTTTGATAGTGCATAATTAAATTTTGTGGCATCATTTTTAGTCGAGAAGTTCTCTTTTTAAAGAAATCCAGAGAAAGACAAACAGCAGTCAGTGGAGGAATGATCTTGTCTAATGTTTCTTTGGTTTTCTGCCTTCAAAAATGCAGTTTTACCATGGCCTGGCAAAGTGAAATGTACAGTATTCATTTACATGCGCTTTCCTCTAGATGTCTGCTCCGACGGGGACCTCCCTGAAGTCGAACTGGTGAACCTGCTGGAGGAGCAGCTGCCCCAGTACAAGCTGAGGGTGGACTCACTCCTTCTCTACGAGAACCAGGACTGGGCGCAGTCACCACTCCAGCCGCAGCATGCATCTGATACCCTCTCTCCAGTGCTTGCCGAAGAGACTTTCCGATACATGAGTGAGTGTTTTTACCCTGTTAGAGTTTGTCCATGGGAAAAGACCATGACTTTGGAGACTTTTGACAGTTGGTGATTGTTTGGCGATTGCCTACTTTAATGCTGTAACTAGGTTCTCAGGGAGAGCCAGTGTTGTCTGGGTGCAGGAAGGCTGTCATCCCTGTAGCTCTGAGTGACAGGGTTGCAAGCATACATCGATATTTCCATTCCTTCCATCTTTTAGTAGATACCTTCTTCAGGCTGAGAAGAAAAAAAAGAGCTTTTAAAAAATTAGAAAAATTGGGGCGGGGTTATAGCTCAGTGGCACAGCGCCTGCCTGGCAAGTGCAAGATTGTGAGTTCATTCCCTGGTACCAAAAAAAAAAAGTGAAATTATTTGAAATTTTAATATACCTATATAGCTGTCAACATTTAAAATTGCAGTAGTTTGGTACCCTTTTGGCATTTATTTTCCATTATTTAATGTAGTCACAGAAATTGTGGACCAGAGTTCTTAGATATAGTAGTTCTAATTATCCCAGCAAGAAATACTTAAGGACCCAGAGAGAATGTTTCAGTGAGAACTGAGCTGGATTGTCCTCAAAATAGATCTGTGTTACACCAAGCTGTCAGAAATGACAAGATTGGAGCTAAATTTTGAAATATAGAGACCTGTTTGCACTTTATTCTCCTTTCAAAAATCTGCATTAAAACTAAACTTACTTTGTTTTACTTTTTTTACTGCAGTATACAAATGTATGCATAGTACCTGTTAGCATATATACAAAGTCTTTAAGTTCAACAATAGTGTGTTTGTGAAATTCATTTAATTTGAATTAAATACGAGCTTGAACCAGGACCTTGACATTTTCCCAGTGAATGCTTCCATGTTTTTAATCCAGATTGTTGCTACAGAATGATTATTGTACAATACTGATTTTCATAGTAATCATTAACTTGTTTTTAGTGGTAGCTTCCTAGAACCAGGCACTGTTAGAACTTGTTAATGTCTTACAGTTTTCTCTCTTGCTGGTTCTTTCTCTTTTTGGTTTTTTGAGATAGGATCTTGCTATGTAGTTCAGGCCAGCCTTGAACTCATGACAGCCCTCCTGTCTCAGCCTCCAGGGTACTAGGAATATCTGTGTGCACCACCATACCTGGCTTTTCTTGTAGTTTTCTAGAACTTACTACCTACAAGTGTGAGGAGGAGGGGGATTCTAAACATTATTTAAATTTGAATTGAAATATCAAGAAGCTCAAATAAAACTGTTTGTATCCTTACTATTTCTTTTAGCTAACTGAATTAAACTAAATTAAGATTTTCAAAGTTTTCTAAAGTTCTTAGTTTTGAGAAATTACTTCAGATTTCTGGAAAATGTTTTTAGAAGGAATATTTTTTATTTCCATTTCTCTCTTTTTTTGAGTTTATAAATATTTTGAGGAAAACTGTCAAATTGCAGTTTTATCAGGATAAACTTAATTTGTTGTTATTTTGATAAAATGACACAGAAAGTACCACTTGCTTGTTCTTGGTCCTGTAAGCCACTTGGTGGGAGGTGGGAGGTAGAGCTAAAACTTGGATGTCTTAGGATCATGATTTAATGGAGTTACTTTTAGGGTGAAATTTTAAATAAAAAGACTAGAAAATAAAAGGTACAAAAAATTCTAAACTACTTTTCAAGACTTTATGAGAAACACCACAGTGTTTCAGAGAGTAGTTTTAAACTTGAGGTTAATAGTATAGTACAAGCCTATACTTCCAGCTCCTGGGAACGTATCCTCTTCCATTAGCCTCCTGGTATTATTTTTACTTCTGTAATTTGAAAATAGAGCTATAGACGATGGACCTAGAGCATGAAGCAGATAAGCTAAGGCTCACTAATACTTTATCTCTGCACTGTATTTTACTTTCACTATTGTTTTAAAGACATTAATTCTTTGGCTTAATAATTTAATCAAGTATAATCCACATTATGAATTTGTATCTTATAAATGTAAAAGGTAAGTGGTTTACTTTAGGGAGTTGAGCAAAGTTTATTTCTATTTATTTTTTAATTCTTTATTAGTACATGTGATTGAGCAAAGTATATAAAGCAAAAATGCAGAACCTTCTTTCCCCTGTTTTCTTTTCTCTCTTTCTCTCTTCTCTCGCTCTTTCTTTCCTGATGTTAGGGATTCAACCCAGGGCCTCATGTGCTGCTGAGCGGTCTCCTCGGCCCCTCTTCCCACAGTGTTCCATCCCCCAGTCCCAGACTCCTAGCTCTGGAAAACTTCCCCCCCGCCCCCTGGCAGGCTGTCCCAGGGCTCGGCCCCGGCTTCCTATGTGTGCCCACACGTTCCTTCCTTCACATGCCGGTGGGTCCGTGTGTTCACTAACGTGCTTTTTAATAACTGAGAAGAGGTGACATAGGCACTTCTCCCTTAGGGAGCACAAGGAGCTGAAGGAGCTGTCAGAAGAAAAATAGTGAGTTAGAGGGAAACATGGCTGGCCTTTGAAGGTGGCGCCTATCTCACATGAATGAAGAGGGGAGGACCAGAGAGTGGTTGTTTACTTCGAACACTTGAGAGCAGTGCCTGCTACACACCCTGGTGAAGCTTAAGCTGCTCAAGGAGTGGCTTACATGTAGACAGGTCATCCAGGGTTTTCCTCATTTTACTACAGTAAGCTATGGGGCAAACTGTGCCTTCCAAACACACGGGATAGGAAGTACCATCTGTCGATAAGAAGGTCAGAAACAGACATTGTGGATTTTATTCAGAATAAAAGATTGCCAGCATTGCTCTCTGAGGCACAGGAAAAAGAGGAAGGGAGAATGATTGATTTTACAAGTTTTATTTCAGGCAGTCATTCTCAAAATGTGCGCCGCCCCCACACTGCCCGTCTACCCCATCAGTGCTACTTGGTAACTTGTTAGAAAGACAAATTGTTGGATGCACCAGGGCCGGGACCCAGTAGGCTGCACTACCATGTTTTCCTGGTGAGAAACAATGATAGGAAGCATTGTAAACCAAAGCAAATGGCCATTTCACCGAGACATTCATTGAAGAATAAGGAATTAGGACGGGTATACAGTTTTACAGATAAATATACTTGCGGAATTTGTTGCCTCACTGGTACATACACTTTTCCTCACATGCCACTCAGAAATCATCAGCTTGTACTAGCATGAAAAAGAAACATGACTGACAATGTTCAGAAAGTGTTAATCGTCAATCAGGTCCTAGAGGCTAGCAGATTTAACCCTCTCAGCTGGTTCTACAAGAGGATTAAGTGTGTGCCCCAGTACATCTGCTGTATAATCTTAGGATCTACATTCCATATACCAGCTTCGTACTGTCCTTGGGAAAATTGGGGAAATTGTCCCTCAGTCATTGTCTGCAGTGCTTACTTCTCCCAGGGTCCCTGTTGAGAAAAGAAGCCTAACCGGATACATTTTCGGTCTTCTTTTTGTTCTGTCTCCGTTCTTCAGAAGGCAGTTTTCTGCACTGCAGCATTGTCTTCTATATTATAGCAGGAAGAGCTGCATTCCTTTGAGTTACAACTACTCACCCTGCCTGTCGTTTTCAGGAGCTATTGTCGCTTTTACTGCACATGTTGGCAGTGTCTGTGTTTTCTTTTCTTTTCTTTTTTTTTTTTTTTTTTTTTTTTTTTTTTTTTTTTTTTTTTTTTTTTTTTTTTTTTTTTTTTTTTTTTTTTTTTTTTGGTTGTTGTTGCTGTCATTTTGGTTTGGTTTGGGTTGTTATGGGAAGGTTGGAGAGTAATGAATGACTAAATGCTTTTTAAAATGCAGAAATTGTGGTAAAAACTCCACATCTTGGAAAGGTACATGTGAAAGAACTGTCATACACCTTTGTTGTAAGTGACAAGCAGAATGAAGTGACACTGGTGCTCCTGGACATAGTGTGAGGAATTAGGCATGGATCGAACATAAAGTAAGGATCAGTAAAGTGCTCATGTGTACCCACCCAGCCTGTGTTTTCAGAAACATTAGATTCTCCAAGTATTACCACAAAAATGGTGAATATTAGTGAAACACCTTCAGAAATAAAATGGCAAATTGTTCTGTAAAAATGTTTATCATCGCCCTGATCTATTAATATAATTTATAGAGTTAGAAAAGTTTGTGTGTGGAAATAAGCAAGAGTCATTGCTTGTTTGTGTACCATTTAACATTAACAGCTAAGAACTGTTAGATTTTGGTAGAACCGATTGTAATAAAGACAGCCTGCTGGCCAGTCTTGGTCCGTGGCTTCTGTAGCATTTAATTACTGTGCTCAGTGCCAGGAGAGCTGTGAGATTTGCCCTAAGTGCTTTTGGAGTCGTTCAGGCAACGTGTCTGTTACGAGGCCACTGATGAAGGACAGCACTGCGGAGCTGGCAGAGAAGAAGCCTTCAGCTTTGCAGTGGCCCAGTCTTTGGGGCTTAATAGTATTTAGGCTGTTTCACATAAAACAAGAATTGGACAATTATGGTTGCACTAACTTTTTTGTCATAATAACATTAAATAACTCAAATTTCATTTTTTATATTTGAAGCCTTTTAAACAAGAGTTATTGATTTTTGTTTTTTCTGATTGCAGAAACATTTTTGCTTCATGGAAAATTAGCAAGGGGAAAAAAAAACAGAAAACAACAGATCAACCACAGTTCCTACCCAGAGATAACCACTACTAATACTTGAAAGCCAGATGCAGTGGTACACATCTATAATCCCAGCATTTTGGGAAGTGAGGCAGGAAGATGGCAAGTTCAAGTTCCATCTGGGCAACTTAGTAAGACCCTGTCTCAAAAATTAAAAAGGGCTGGGAGTGTAGCTTAGTAATAGAGTGCCCTGGTTTCAATCCAGAGTACTATCAAAAAAAGAAAAATCCATCCATATTAATGTATATTATTCCAGTCTTGCTTGCATACAGATATGTATAGATACGCTCCCACTTTATAAAGCAAAATTAAGATCTGTGCTGTTTTGTAACATGTTCACAGATGTACTGCACTCTGGTGTTTCATTAGAGAAGGGCTTTTTGATCTTAGGGTAACTGTGGTAGAAACAGCAGCATGGTGGGAAGAGCCATAGCTTTTCTGACTATGGTGAGTTGGGCATTATCACCTGTATTTTAAAATCTTGACTGTGCCACTACGGCTTGCTTTGTGATCTTGGATATGTTACATAATTCCTCTCATAGAAGATCCTCATGAAAGAAAATGAGATCATTAAACTAGGTAACTTAAATGTTCATATTATGACAAGTGATGAGCATTAGTAATAGGAGATATATTTTTGTTTTTTCTCTTTAAAATGTTTTTATTATAAGTATTTATTCACTGTGTTAGTGTCCTTTTTCTTCCCCCTTCTCCATGAGTGACTTATGGTCACAGTTGTTTATTATGTACTCAGCTTCCTGGACCCTGACTCTGATGAACCATATACGCCGTGCCATGTAATTTTAAAGTGAGTCTGTAGGACTCTAGGTTCTCGCTTTGGGTGTCTTTTATCCCTGGATTGGTGGCTTTCGTCTGGGCTGCACATCATAACACCTGGGAATCTTCTTGTTCACCTGGTCCTGGGGCTCCTCTACATGAGTTAAACCTGAATCTGGAGTTGAATGCCTCTGTTCCTGGTTACTTTTGGTTTTGCAACCATTAGCTAGTTTTCTGTAATTAGTTTAGAGCACTGACTCTTAATGCGTTATTGAAGTAGAAGTGGAAGAAAGCACTGGTTGTAAGTACCTGCCTTCATTTATAATCCTTTGTTCTTGCTGTGCTGTCCGATTTAATTGTCTCCTCCTTAAGCCCAAACACCTCTTTTCAAAGCACCATGGTTAGATTAAGGAGCCAGTTTCTCTTCTTGTAAATATAAATTCTTCTGGAGTAAAAATGCTTAAGCTTTTTAAAAATTCTGTATTTTCAGTGTAAGCCTTTATCTTGTTTCCTTCTACCCTTGAGCCAGCATTTTGTTTTACTTTTAATGGGGTATAAGTTACTAATAAACTGTAGGTAATTCCTAGATTCATTTTAGTTGTGCTAGGAGAAAAACTAAAGCTGGGATATGTGTAAAGGATATCAAAGAGTGTCCCTACAACCTTTTGGGCATGCTACAATGTTAAGATGGGACTAAGGAGCTACAAATGATTTAGATCATGGTGTGCACTGCTAACTCAGTGAATTCCTTACAGGGAGCATAGACTCAAAGCCATTCCATACCTACCAGTTAGGTTTAAGGAGCAGTAACTATAAACTGTTTTATGGTACTTATCAGTTTACTGCATACTTTGTTGTTCAGTATAATTATCATATTTGATCTTCCTAATGACCTTGTATCTAAGAGCAAGGTTATTGCTTCCATATTGTAAATATGGACCCTGAACCTGGGAAATTAAGTGATTTATTCAAGCTCACTGAAATAAATGAATTCAGCTTTTCTGTTTCAAAGCCTTTTTTTACACTTCAGGCAAGCTAATTATGAATCTAACTCAAACAAATCCATGCACACACTTGAATAACTTATAATGCAATGTGTTCAGAGTCAAAAAAGTTTTGTTACATATCTTTAGCTTTAAGAGATACTACTAAGTGTCCTGTGGAGTTACGTTTACTCTTCCTTTTTTGAGCTAATTTTATCTAGGTACATTCATGGTAACCTAAACTTCAAAGTATCAAAATACTGGGCTTAAATTACGCAAGTAATAATATGGTATACAATTTATTTTATAGCAGATATGGATGTGAATTGGTATACTATATATTACTGTATACATAAAAGGTTTTTAATTAAGCTTAAAAGGATTGTGGTTCAAAACAGAACTACAAAAAGCCCTACAAGTTCTTTTCCTTGCTTGCATTAGGTCACATGGTAGATGATCTTATGTGGTCAAGATAAACCTAGGAGAATTCTAATTAAATTTCTTTGTAACATCATAACCCCTTGCTAACAGCCTTCAGTAACTCTAATTTCAGTGAGAATATAAAGCATCATTCTCTCAGCCATCTTTCTCAGATGTGAGTGGGCCAAATTTCTTATGCTTCCAGAGGAAAGAGGAGGTAGTCTAGAGGTGACTGCTTTGTGGTCATCTGATTTATTGTGTGATGCACACTCTGTAGTGACTGGTCTATTTCATGAATGTCTAATACATTAAAATCCGTTCGTTTTTTATGTGTTTTTATTCTTCTGAATGACTTCTGATAAAAGCCTATAGTTTTTGTCATTGTTATCTTCCAGTTTTTACAAGTATTTTAAATTATCCATTATTTCTGAGGCCTGTAAATAATTGTTTTTAACTGTTTTAGTTCTAGGCACAGACAGGGTCGAACAGATGACCAAAACATACAATGACGTCGACATGGTTACACATCTCCTGGCAGAGGTAGGAACACATATTTTCTTTCTCTAGCACAAGAAGTAAAAACTCAGAGATCATTTGGAAACTATCAAATTTGTGTATCAAATGAAAGATGAAGGTGTATGATCTGGGTTATTTTGTGTAAGGTAGTCACAGCTGGAATGACAGACATACCAATTGGCATTCCACGTTAGATGGCTTCTGAAGTTTATAGTGAAGTTATAGATGATAGGAAGATTGATTAATTATGGTGCTGCTGGCTTTCCTTTCCTGGGGAAGAAAATGGGTTTTAAATTGTCTCCGAGGTAGAGCTGCAACTCCACTGCAGACCAGCACCTGCAGGTGGGAGCAGCTCCCCTGTTTACTCTCAGCTTGGGCTCTCTGAGCTCACCCTGTCCATGGCGGGTTGTTTTTTTTGTTGTTGTTGTTCTTTTTTTTGTTTTTTTGTTTTTTGTCCTTTTGAGACAGAGTCCCACTGCATAATTAGTTCAGGCCGGTTTTTTGTTCACTTTGTAGCCCGGGTTGGTCTTTAACTCCTGCCTCAGCCTCCCAAGTGCTGGGATTACAGGCATGTGCCACCACGCCTGGCTATCCATAGCATTTTTAACATGTACAGTAGTAAAACTGGCAGTCAAGGTATTCTCTCCTGTACTCAGTTTCACTTGATCTTATGTATCAGGGTCCTGGCCTAGATCCCCAATCTCCCAAACAAGTGTATGGCAAAAACTTAAATAAATGAGACAAGTGGTATGATTTTAGGGCTCCAGGAGGATCAAAACCCTCTGCAGAGTTTGAGGCTATGGTGAGGGCTAAGACAAAGAGCTTCTCTGGGCCACCCGTATTTACTGCCATTACAAACAAAGAGAGGGGATACTGAGGAAAGCACGGGAAATGAGCAGGACCTTGGGAGTCACTTCAAAGACGTCTCCAAAGCCGGGCATGGTGGCGCACGCCTTTAATCCCAGCACTCGGGAGGCTGAGGTAGGAGGAGCATTGTGAGTTCGAGACTGGCTTGGGCTACAAAGTGAGCACAAGGCCGGCCTAAACTACGTAGTGCGACCCTGCCTCAAAAAACCAGGGCCGGGAGTTTGGCTCAGTGGCTTAAGCGCCTGCCCTGGCAGGTGCGAGGTTATGAGCTCAATCCCTGGTGCTGCAAAAAAAAAAAAAAAAAAAAAAAAAGACGTCTCCAAGTAGTAAATTGTGCCAATTAAGGAGAACTGTCTTATCTCCATGGTGACATTTATGGTGGGAATGAGACTGCAGGAGTGAGATGCCTGCAGCTGCAGTCTCTATCTACTTAATTGAACTTGGAGCCAAATGTCTTCAGCTGCAGCCTTATCTTACTCTTTGAGGTATCTCTGGCCTCATAGGCCACTAGAGGCCTCAGCCAGGACCTGTGATTCATAGAGGTTCACTTACTATGAATCAGCTTCCATCTCCAGGCAAGGGGCCTAGTCCTAGGACAGGCTCACAGATCAACATAGAAAGCCGATTAGTTACTTTTAAATCCTGCTCTGAGCTGCTTCGTAGTGGTCTCCAACACTTAGGAAGACTTTCTCTATGGTGTGGACTTCTGTCCTCTCCTCCCAACTCCCAGAATGATTTCCATGTGTGCCACTTAACTCAATGCAATACGTGGCCTGGCAGTTCAGAGATAATCCACCCATTTTCATGTGCTGTGTAGAGGGAGGAGAGAAGCTTGATTGTATTCATTCAGTGATCAATGTATGTGGAACCCACACTCATGTGTAAAGCAGATGTATAGTAACAGTTTTTCATCCTAGAAATAAAATCGTGGTCACTATCAGACACATGGGGTTTTATGCCCTTGCCACGTGTCCGTCTACCCAGAACAAGTAACTCTGAGTAGATCCTACTGAGCCTTTGTGCACCTTCTTGTACTATAACAACTTTGTAGCTCCTTCTCTGTAGTCTAGGCCAAATCCTGTGGCCTCAAAATGTCTATTTTTTGGGCTGGGGATATGTCTCAGTGGCACAGTGCCTGCCTGGCAAATACACAGTTGTGAGTTCAATTCCCAGTACCAAAAAGAAAAGAAAAAGTCCAGTTTTTTGTTCCTGTTTTATTTCACATTATCATTCTTATACCAGTTATCAGCAGAGCGCTTGGCTGTGTTGTCTTATAAGTCACAGGCTCTGACTGCATGTGAACTTGCCCTGGATGGAACTGTTTGCAGCGTACTCACCTGGTTCCCATGATGTAAAGACCTCCCTCTGTATTGTTGCCATGCTTCCTGCACATAGGGCATCTGTTGGTGTGTGCTTGGAAGCGAACTCCAGCATGCTAAGCACTTCTGACATTGAACTATATTCCCAACTCCCTACCCTCCTTAAAGTCTATGTTGTCTTTTGTGTGTGTGTGTGTGTGTGTGTGTGTGTGTGTGTGTTTGTTATGTTGATTTCCTAATTCCCTAAAGTTATGTAAGTCTAAAGGTTGGACTATTGGGTCCCAATACCTACAATAATCAAGACAATCTCACTTGATGTCAAGGAAGATTGCTTCTTGCATTTACAATCATAGTGTCATCCATTTGACCAGCATTTGTTAAACACTGTGTACCTGGCCATATTTGTGGTATCTGAGCATTAAAGTGAATCTTGGTGCTTTCTAGGACATTACTTTTGAAAAATTGACTGCATCAAAAGTGACTGCAGAATTTCTAAATTGCCATCTAATTTTGTCTATACTCAAAGAAAAGGTGTATTTGGTATTTTAACAGAGAGATCGTGACCTGGAGCTAGCTGCTCGAATTGGACAAGCTCTCTTAAAGCGGAATCACGTCTTATCTGAGCAGAATGAAACCCTGGAGGAGCAGTTGGGGCAAGCCTTTGATCAAGTAAGCCTTGGATGTGTCATTCGTACCACGAGATGATTAGGTTATGCAGTGGAGAAATGTATTTTCCATAGGCATCCCTGAAATGGTGATGGTAGGTCAGTAACACTAATACCTGTTAAATTGTTGGCAGCCATTGAGCTAAACAGTAGAGAATGAAATGCTATTACGCAGAAGATCATTTCGGTGACTCTGCCTTAGTCAGTTCAAAGCCTTTCAGTGTCATTGTACCTGTGGTGCTCTTCTTAGTTAGGTTCCTGTACCAATCCCACTCCTTTTTGTGTGCACTTTGTAATCTGATTCTAAGTTTTTTTTGGTACCAGAATTGAACTCAGGACCTCACATTTGCCAGGCAAGCACTGTGCCACTGAGCTATATCCCTGAACCTAAATTTATTTTTTTTTAAAATAAGTAGCTAATAAAAATAAAAGAAAGGGGAAAAAACTAAAAAGAAAAAATAAGTACCTAAATGTAGATATCTTTACTTAGAAACAAAAACAAATGGTAGAAAATTTTTGAAAATCTTTTATTCCTTATCAATAAATGCTTATAGTAAAATTAACTTATTGTCAATTTGAATGGTTACATTTCAAACTTTATGACTTGTTATTTTTATCTGGTTTCAATTATATTTTGTTTTTTATTTTTTTTATTTTTTTGTGGCACCGGGGATTTAACTCACAACCTTGTGCCTGCCAGGCAGGTGCTTAAGCCACCGAGCCAACCTCTTGGCCCTAGTTTTTTTGAGGCAGGGTTGCACTATGTAGCTCAGGCCTGCCTTGCGCTCACATTGTAGCCCAAGCTGGCCTCGAAATCACAACGCTCTGCCTACCTCAGCCTCCTGAGTGCTGGGATTAAAGGTGTGCACCACCATGCCCAGCTCAATTGTATTTTATAAATACATTATGGTAGATAATATTTAGACCTTTATGTTGAAAATACCTATTCCCTAGAACTAAAATCAATACACTTAGGAAGACATGCACAGTTATGTATAATTTAAAGATACAAGCCCTGAGGATAAGAATTTGAAGTAGGTCTCTTCGGATTCTTCGAAAGTTTTTCAGTTTTGTTTTCAATTGTGGTTGTATCCTTATTATCTTCAGTACAGATACTATACTAAACTACACTATAGAAAAAGTTCTATTTTTTGAGTGAATGATCTAAAACTGAAGCTTAGGAAGTATCCAGGCTCAATTTCTCTTGTGTTAGCCCTTGTCCCTAGAGTCATTCAAATCTTTTTTTTTTCATGGTGAAAAATTGTTTTATAAATTAGAAGCTATATTATGTGTAACGAATGCACAATAAAGAATATATTTTAATCAAGCACTTTTTATGAACAGGTTAATCAGCTGCAGCATGAGCTGTCCAAGAAAGAAGAGTTACTTCGAATCGTCTCCATTGCTTCTGAAGAGAGTGAAACTGATTCCAGCTGTTCTACACCTCTTCGGTTCAATGAGTCCTTTAGTTTATCTCAGGGTTTACTGCAATTGGATATACTTCAAGAGAAGCTCAAGGAACTGGAAGAAGAGAATAGGGTCCTTCGGTCCAAAGTACATGCAATTCAATTCTTATTTTCCTTATTCTAAAGGCTGTAAGACTCAAGTCCAGGTAGCATTGAGATTTCTCTACTTCAGAGGCTATAAAACTCTGCTTCAGGTAGTACTGAGATGAAATATGATAGCCTTCCAGTTAGGAATGGCAAACAAGGAACTTTGTACCTTTCACTGTTACCTGGAGCCCACTGAAAAGTGGGTAATACGAGGTTGTGAGATAAAATAAGGATAGCTATAGCAGAGGATACGCCTCTTATGGAGTCTACACAAATAACTAAATAACTGAGAGATGAGTTTTGTTGGAAAGTTACAAGTTCTGTGAGATTTAACAGTAGGGTAAGTCAAGGAAGTCCTATGTAAGCAAGGAACACTGGGGCCAAAGCTGCAGGCTCATCCCACAGAGGTGCAACTTACAGGGTGTGCATAAGCTTGCAAAAGCCCTGAGTGGAGCAAAAGAGATGCTTGTGACATCCATGTCCATGCATTTATTTTGTGGTAGATAAAGCTTGGCAAATAGGTTCTTTTTCTCCTTTTATAAGTGATACACTAATCTTCAAATGTCAAAACTTTTTGTAGTTATTGCTGTAAAAGTATTAGAAGGTATTGTCACACACAGACTTTTTTTCTTGAAGGCTTGTGATATCAAGACAGAAACTTTTACCTATGAAGAGAAGGAGCAACAGCTTGTCAGCGACTGTGTTAAAGAACTCCGTAAGTAGGAACACAGTTTCATAGCCTTTGGGCGATTCTTTGGTCGGATATCTCCAATTTGAAAATTAGATCAATGGTTTCAGTAGGCAGCATCTCAAGAAGCAGTTTAAAATGGTTAATCTTATTCTGGTTTGTTTTGCTGTAAAAAGTATTGGAGGCTTATAAGATATTAGGTGACTTATAAAGAGAGTTACTTGGTTCAGAATTCTGATGGCTGGGGGGTTCCCACAACATGTATCTGTCCTAGTGCAGGCTCTGGCTGGGTTTCAGGCTGGTGGAGAAAGAGAAAGGGCCACATGCAGGAGCCAGGCATGTGGAAGGGTGAGCTTTCCATCCTAAGCCTGCTCTCAGGAGGTCTGACACACTTGGAGAGGCCTGTGATCATGCCTTCCAGAGGCTGTGCGCATGACACAGGCACCTCGACAAGCCCCCTGCGAGGTCCCACCGCCTCTCCACCACACTGGGCCACTTTCTCCCCTGACATGCTCTGAGGAATAAGCCACATGTGAACACAGCAGATACTGAACCTCTCATTCTATTACACTGAGCCTGTACTCCCAGTAAGAGATTATATGTATTTTTAAGAAATGTATTTTTTAATTGTCATCATCATTAAGTAAAGGCCTATATTTCTATGAATAAGCTATAACATGTCAGAAAGGAAACACAGCTCTCATTTGGTTGCTGGGGGTGTCTTTCCATAGAGGATAGGACTTGCCAAAGTCTGAAAACTGACTCGTGGCAGGGTTTAAAAGGTGACCTGCTGGGGATGCACCTCAGTGGTACCATGTCTGCTTGGCAAGCATGAGGTCCTGAGTTCGATTCCTGGTACCAAAAAAAAAAGCATAAAACCTAACATTCAATGACTGTTTACCAAATGCCAATAAGATAGTCTGTATTTTAATTTGAGGCAGTGTTAACTAAAGCAAGTTTCTGCTGTGCGTGATGGCACATACCTGTAATCAGCACTCAGAAGGCTGAGACAGGAGGATTGCCACAAGTTCAAGGCCAGCCTGGGCTATATGGCAAGAGCCTGTCTCAAAACAAAAAACCAACTAATATTTTTAAAATAAATCATGGTAAAGCATTGGCTTTAGTTTCTCTACAAATAGTCTTTTTTTTGTTTTTCAAGACCAGATCTCACTATATGATTCAGGCTGGCTTTGAACTCACTAGATAGCCCAGGTTGCCTTCCAACTTACAGCGATCCTCCTGCCTGAGCCTCCCTTGGGATTACAGGCATGCTCCACCATGTCTGGCTATAAATATAGTCTTTTTATTGAAAGAGATAATATGATTGTGTCAGTTCAGTTTGACGGTGGGTCTCAAGATGAAATACCTTAGAGTAAGACTGTTAGAAAATGAGAAGGGATGTAATTGAATCTTCTATTACTATTACTCAACATTTTAAAATACAAGTAGTGACTTTCCCAAAAACTAAAATTCAAGACTCTTGCCTCCTTTTTGTCATTCTTTGAAATCTAAGAAGCTTTCAGTCAATTAAGAAGTAGTTTTATGCAACAGTGAGAAAGTTTTTCTGTTTGTGTTTAGATGTCAGACTTTCTATATGCAATCAGGTTTTTTATTTTCACAGTGGGATTCTGAAGGTCCTATTTCATGTGCATGCAAGAGTTACTCTTGAGGCCTGCTCAGTTTGCTGAATATCCCAGAGTCTCTGCCATAGAAGCAGCTTGGTAGCTTCATCACATGCTGTCATAGATTGTAACTATTCCATTATGAAAATGTCCCTTTGTTAGATTTGTTATGATTAATTTTCACTATTCGTGGGCTTTTATTTATGTTCTGGAGAGTTCTCAAAGACCTAAGTAAAATTAATTCTTTGCACTTGCAGAACTATGTAATTCACTTAGTTGTGCTTTCAGCCTTTTTATCTCTTCCACAACAAGAAAGATTGGAAGAGATATCTTTCTTATAATGAAAAAGAACTTGGGCTGGGGATATAGCTGAGTGGCACAAGTACCTGCCTGGAAAGCACGAGGTCCTGAGTTTGATTCCTGGTACCAAAAGAAAAAGGAAAAAAAACTTAAGCAAAACTTTAGCCATCTCACCTTTACATGTCTTCTATCCTATTCAGTTCCCAGCATCAGCCTATCTCAGAAAAACTCTTTATTTTTCTAATTTATGTTGAAGAAAATTCTAGTCATGATAGTCCAATACTTGTTATAAGTGAGAATTTGGCCGGGTGTGGTGGCGCACGCCTTTAATCCCAGCACTCGGGAGGCTGAGGTAGGAGGAGCATTGTGAGTTCGAGGCTGGCTTGGGCTACAACATGAGCGCAAGGCCGACCTGAACTATATAGTGCGGCCCTGTCTCAAAAAACTAGGGCCGGGAGTTTGGCTCAGTGGCTTAAAGCACCTGCCTGGCAGGCGCGAGGTTGTAAGTTCAATCCCTGGTGCCACAAAAAAAAAAAAAAAAAAAAAATCAGAATTTGACCTGTAGGCTGTCATCTGCCAATGCCTGAACTACCTTTATATTAATTTTAAATTTTTATTTTTCTTCCAAGGTGAAACAAATGCTCAGATGTCCAGAATGACTGAAGAACTGTCAGGGAAGAGCGATGAACTGATTCGATACCAAGAAGAGATTTCCTCTCTGTTATCTCAGATCGTAGATCTTCAGCACAAACTTAAAGAAGTAGGATCATTCATTTGTTCACCTGACATTTGTTAAGCACTGACCTGGTACCATGTACTCTGCTAAGTGCTTGGTACCTTTGACAAAATAAACATGATCCTTGCCCTTTTTAAATGTCTTAGTCTGATTGCTGCATTAGTCTTATTTGCTAAAATGTTATGAATAACTACTTTCAAGTCACTGTTTCTGTGAATGGAGACAGATTTTCCTTAGAAAGTTGTGGTGTGACTTACTGACTCATGCTCATTGTCTTCTGAATATTTTTTGGGTTTTGTGTTCTTCCCATTTTGTTACCTTTAATTGACTTTTGGAAGATACAGCCTTAACATTGTACCCAAGAAATAAACTCCTAAAATGGCTTTAAAAAGGAGAGAGTAGCTACATTTTATGTGGGCAGGAAGGCCTCACGTGTCTCCTTTCCTGTGTTGTTAGCATGTGATTGAGAAGGAAGAACTAAGACTTCACCTGCAAGCTTCTAAAGATGCCCAGCGACAGCTGACAATGGAGGTAAACACTCTTCCTTTATTTTGTGTGATTCAGGAGTATAGGAAGGAGGAGCTTCCTTGTCTTTGTGAATAAGAATTATTAAAAGGGAATTGCTAGATATAAAAACAGAAGCAACAACAAAGGATTAAAGTGAAATTGTAAGATCTAAGAAGGAAATCATTTTTAAAGTCCTATTTCTAAAACTAACTTGGCAACGTCATTGATTAATTGGGAGAAAACATGGTTTTCATAAGATTCTTCAGGAGTATAGAACACTTTTATCAGTCTATCTTTTTTTTTTTTTTTTTTTTTTTTTTTGCGGCACCGGGGATTGAACTCACAACCTCGCGCCTGCCAGGGCAGGCGCTTAAGGCACTGAGCCAAACTCCCGGCCCTGGTTTTTTGAGGCAGGGTCGCACTATGTAGCTCAGGCCGGCCTTGCGCTCGCGTTGTAGCCCAAGCTGGCCTCGAACCCACAACGCTCCGCCTACCTCAGCCTCCGGAGTGCTGGGATTAAAGGTGTGCGCCACCACGCCCGGCTTTATCAGTCTATCTTAACTAGCCCATTGGTTTTTAAAACAGGACAATTTCTGATAGTTTTGCAGACATGTCAAGAAAAATAACAAAAATCTCTTAGCTTCCATCTATATACTTATTTTTTATATTAGATATAGTTTCATGGTAGTGTAGCATTGCAGTCACCTGGGAGAACAAGTTTTAAATGGAAATTCCAAAGCATGCCTCACCACTACTACCACCAAGAACTTCTAATTTACTGGATCTAGAGTGAAGGCTAAAATGTACCTTTGTGGGGGTGGGAGGTTGAGACAGGATCTCCCTCTGTAGTGCAGGCTGTCTTTGAACTCACTGTGCAACCCAGGCTGGCCTCAAACTTGTGACAGTCCTCTGCCTCTGCCGCTGCCTCCCAAGTGCTGGGGTTACAGGCACATGCTACTATGCCTGACTTAGAATATACATTTTTATTAGCTAGAGGGGGTGGTGCACACCTATAATATTAGCACTCAGGAGGCTGAGGCAGGAAGATCACCGAGAGTTCAAGGCCAGCCTGGTGCCTGGGCTACAGAGAGTGCAGGCCACCATCCTGAACTACATAGTGATACCCTGTCTCCAAAAAAAAAAAAAAAAAAAAAAAAATATATATATATATATATATACACACACACACACACACATATATATATACACACACACACACATTTTTAATACAATTCCCCAACACTGGTGATTCCATATTACCCTTGAAATTTTTTCAATTAAAAATTATATACTCATTTATCAGGCTTAGGTATCTAGCTATAAAAGAAGGTTCTGAATCCCAAGGTTCATGAATCTCAAAAGGTGGAAAACTGCTTCCTTAGGATGATTCAGTATCCTGACATCAAATGTAGACTTGACCATGTCACTTGCAGACTTCAGAGTGATGTTAAGGAAAGATTAATACCGTGCTAAACTTAACTTGACCACAGCTGTTACAATTCCTGTGCAAGTTTTTAGGGTATGAAGCATTAAATATTGAATTGACAGTTCTGATTGTCTTGACTATGTTTCAGGTTTTGGGGAGTCCTGTTGTATATTTATGGCCAAGCCACCCCTAATCTTGGCAGTTTTAAATAATATATTCTCTGCATAGTTTGCTTCAGGGTCTTCTTATTTAAATGGTATTCACAAAATCAGCCAGCCCCTGGATGAGCTAACACTTATTCCCAGAGGAACGTGTTTCTCTTGTTTTGTGAAAGTGATAAAGTGTACTACCCTCCTTTCTTCCAGCTGCATGAGTTACAAGACAGGAACATGGAGTGTCTGGGGATGTTACATGAATCCCAGGAAGAAATAAAGGAACTTCGTAGTAGATCTGGCCCTGCTGCTTCTCTGTACTTCTCCCAGGCCTATGGACTTTTTACTGGGGTGAGGAACTGAGGAAGATGCTGTGATTTTAAAGAAGCTTGTTAGATAAGATTGTCTCAAGAAGACAGAACATGATTTGTCTTTAATTCGTATGTCTGCATCTTCCTTGGGTTTTTATCTATTCTAACAGATGACCTTCTAGATGTGTTGTAATAAGTGAGAGGAACCCATCAGGAAATTAGGTTTAAATCTGTACCATAGAGCTCCTTAACCTTGGCTCCAACCCTAGTGGCTCCCATCTGCCACTTGCTTAAACAGTACTCCAAATACCTGTAACCTTTTTGAATAAATCTTGAGTTTCCTGATATGTTTAACTCCAGTTAGAGTGTAAGCCCTCTGAGAATAGGAATTATGTTTATTTCATTAATGATAGTATTTCTTGAGTGATAAGAAACTTCTCTGCTTATGCTAGAATTTGTAATGTTGGCTCATAGAGTTATTTTTACGTCCTGTTTCTTAAATATTTATATACAATTCTGAAAAAGTTTTTAGAAGGCCAGAAGTAAAAGTTTTAATATATTTTCTTAAGAATACAGGGATAGCAGTCTTGTTTTCTAATTTTTTTATTTTGAAATAAATTTAAACTTAGAATAAATTTCTAAAAATAATACAAAGAACTCTCACATATCATTCACTTAGGTATCTCAGTTTAGTGTGTGCTTACTAAAAACATGGACAGTCTGGTGAATATTCCTGCATGATCACAGTACAGCTATCACCATCAGGAAGTGAACTCGATACAATGTTTTTGCCTAATCCACAAACCTCTCAAGGGCTGATCAGGCCCCCAGTCACCTGGGTGAGGGTACAAAGCAGGGTAAAATAGAGACAATGATTGAGAATGCCAGAGGGTCGGGAGGGTCAGAGCTCTTTTCAGGCTAAGACCGAGACTCTGAACTTACCATTTTTTATGGAGCACACAGCTTTCCAGGGGACATGTAGGGAGATCTGGGGAACAGCAGAGTGGAGGGCTCTGACACGAGCAGTGTCTAGTAAGAGACAAGATGTTCTTGTATGAATATGCCATTGATTAATGTGAAATTTATTTTTCCCTTGGGTAAATATTCTATAGAATTTTATATGAGAGTCAGAGACTCCTCAGCTGAAATGCTATGTTTCCTTCTGAGACATCACAGCATCCTAGGTCACTGAGACCACCACTGTGACCAGTGGCATAGGGGGTTCTGTTTCCACATGCCAACTGCCGCTCATCAGGCAAGGCACACAGGCCTAGGACTGACTCAGACTGTGGTACAGAAAGCCGATTTATGGATTTGTACCTCGCTTCAGGTGGCCTCCATCAGCTGCCCATTCAGATTTTCCCAGTAGTATTCTTTAAAGAACACATTTCATTTAGTTGTTTGGACCTGGGGCACTTCTTTTTCTGTTTCTCGTGACCTTTATAGAATGTCTTCAATTTAGATTTGTCTGATTAAATAATGCATTTCTGGCAGAAATAATACCATATTATATTCAGTGCCTTATATGAGTAAGCATATGATGTCTGTTTATCCCATCACTAGTGATGTTAAATAACTTTGATCTCCTGGTTAAGGTAGTTATCTGCTGATTTTTTTTCTCTGTAAAGTTAATAATAATTGTTAACTAAATTATTAATTCCTTGAGCAGTAATGAAAATCTGTAGATAGTACTTAACTAAATCATCAAAGTTAATATTTTATAGAGAGATACTTTGAAACTAAATATCCTGTTCCGCATCAAACTTTTGTCCATTAATTTTAGCTGTCATTGATGAATTAATCTGTTATTATTGTGACCACTGCCAAATGGCAGTTTCATAGTTCCATCATTTTTTAACATTTATTTGTGGCCCCTGGGGTTCAAGAGGCGCTCTGGGCCGCGTTGAGGGCAGACACGCGGGTGTGAGGAGCCAGAGCCCCTCCCCTCTCTCGGGTCTGAGGAGGCCGGCCCTCCCCGTCAAAGGCCGCCCTCCGTGGATCGGGCCCTCCCCCAGGACACTCCCGCTTCCCCGCCTCCCTTATGCCCCGTCCCTGATCCCCGCCCTCGCACTATATATGCGACTGCACTTCCGCAGTAAACCAGATCTGCACCATCAGCCTGGTCTCTGCGTTATGAACGCGTTGGTCTTGCCTGCTGTGAGGCCCAACCGCCCCCATTTATTAATGGCATTCTTTTGTGAGACCTCTTCTGTCATATTTATTTATTCATCGTTCATTTAGTTATATCAGTGTGACTCATGGGTTCCTGTATTGTTAGTGGATTATAAGCCATGATTATTATCAGATACTCAAGAGTGTGCCAGATGTGGCCATTGGGATCTCCTCTAAGCTTATCTTGCACTTTTTGTTCCAGCCCTGGAATCAGCCATTTGTCCTAGGAGCGCTGGTAACCCTTTCTGAGGAACAGTGTTCTGAATTGAAGACCTGGTGGTAGATGTGTGCACCCAGTGTCACTTGAGTACCACTTCTTCCCTGTTAGGAGATAGAACTAGAAAACTTGTTTATGTGTTTCATACATGCAGCTGCACTGTGCATATGTCTATCTCCCCACCCTTATGTCTTCAAATTTATGAGCGGACACCTGTGCCCCAAACCCAGTCATCCTCAGTTCGGACCCACTGTGCATGTCACAAGCTCTGGCTGAATCCTCATCTCTAACTAGGGGAAGAGGAAACTTGTGTATTTCTAACTTGTTTTTCTGATATGATAAAAACTATACATGGTTGCTATCGATAAGTTAAAAATTACAGAAAAGCAAGAAATTGTTGCACAGAAACACAATTAGCACTTGGTTTATGGCCTTCCTGACCTTTGTTTTGTGTACATCTGTACACAAGGTATTTTCTGTTCATCATATTAGTTTTTCCATTGCATTCTTGCAAAAATATTTCATGAAAAAATAGTTCATGCTTAAAAGTTATTTTCCACAGTGTCTCTTTTTTTTTTTTTTTTTTTTTTTTTTTGGCACCGGGGATCGAGCTCACAACCTTGTGCCTGCCTGACAGGCCCGTAAGCCGCTGAGCCAAACTCCCGGCCCTGGTTTTTTGAGGCAGGGTCGCACTGTGTAGCTCAGGTCGGCCTTGCACTCGCATTGTAGCCCAAGCCGGCCTCGAACTCACAACACTCCGCGTACCTCAGCCTCCCGAGTGCTGGGATTAAAGGCGTGCGCCACCACGCCCGGCTCACAGTGTCTCTTTTTTAATCTTCTGAATTTTAGCCTTTGACTTTGTGTGTGTGTGTGTGTGTGTATTATAACAATAAAAAGGCTTATAGAGATTCTTTTAATCAATTTAAGGACAGTAATCACTTTAGGAATCTCAAACTTTCTTTTTAGGAATCTTTGGCAGCTGAGATTGAGGGAACAATGCGTAAAAAGTTGAGTTTGGATGAGGAATCTTCTCTCTTTAAACAAAAGTAAGTATAGGTCACATAACTGTCACTGAATGAAAACTGAAAAGAAGCCACAGGGCTGGAGATGTAGCTCAGGGGTAGAGCACTTCGCAAGTGCAAGGCCCTAGGTCCAAACTTCAGATGCCACAGTTCAAGTAAAATTCAATAGTAAACTTGTTTATCATTCAATTTTTCCTTCACATTGTCCTTACAACAGAGTTTTCTTATTCTACAAAACTGTGCACATGACTCTTTTCAGGCAGTCTGCTAGTTAGTGATGGTAATGAATGCTTCCTATTTTGACAGAGCCCAACAGAAGCGGGTGTTTGATACCGTCAAGGCTGCCAATGACACCCGGAGCCGCTCTGTCCCGCTCCCAGCTCTGCTACCCATCCCGGGGTCCAACCATTCGAGTGTCATCATGACAACAAAACCTTTTGAATCTGGTGTACAGCAGACAGAGGACGGAGCACTGCCTGGACAGGGGAGTAACTCCAAGGAGATTCCAGAGTAAGACACACATTGCGGCAGAGGTTGTTCATTGCTTATGGCATTGGTGTGTGAGGGTCACATGCTCAAATTCCAGCATTTCTCTATACTGTCCCACGAAGGTGCTCAAACTCAATTTTCATTCCATTTTAATGCCCTGCATTATTATTTGTAGGATAGATCACTGATTTCATAGAATTTATTGGACTGGAAAGACTTATTAAGGTATTCAAAAGAAGTTGCCTCTGATTTCAGAATGGTTTTCTACTACAGCATTTTAAAATATAAGTGTAAAGTTTCATGTTCAAAGTACAAATTGTTTGAATTGATGTGGTCATTAACATAAATGCATCGGTGATACTTTCTCCTAACCAGTGTTCATAATCTCAAACACTTTGGTGCTTTGGGGGTTTCACACTGGGTTTAAGTATGTACTGCCAAGTATAAAATTGATCTTAAGTTCTTATTTCTTTACATTTAGACTTTTTCCTTTTTATTCATTTACTTCATTAAATTCCATAACCTAGAAGTTAAACTGTTTCATGGGAAAGTCAGTCACAAGCTTTTGAAAGATAGATGTTCACATCTTGGGCAGGTCTTTCTGATGCAGGGACCCATCTGAGAGGCCTCAGCATATGACCTGGTCTGTCATGAGTGGTGTCCTGAACCCCAGGAGCCTTATGTGTCATGATCCCCCCACCCCCACTCTGTTTCACCGCTGTGTTAAGAGAGGCCCCGAAACAGATTTAATGGAAGCAGAGGTTCCAGGAGCAGCAGCACCCCTTCCCTCCAGGGTCAGGTGTAAGATACTCTCCCAACTTCAAAATGTTGAAATGTGAAAAAATGTGCACCAGAGAACTATGAAAGTGCCATATTATACAAACGTTTTCTTTTAAACTTTCTCCAATGTTTGTGAGGAATTCGTGGCCCAAGGCAATTTGTTTCACTTTTTAATATTTTTTAAATTGTTTTGCATCTGATGGCATCTAATAGTTTATTGGGGAAGCATTGTCTCTTTCTCCATAGTGCATAACATAATTCACACAGTACACGGTGGTGCACGCCTTTAATCCCAGCACTCGGGAGGCTGAGGTAGGTGGAGCGTTGTGAGTTAGAGGACAGCTTGGGCTACAACACAAGCGCAAGGCTGACCTACATAGTGCGACCCTGCCTCAAAAAGTTAGGGCCGGAGTTTGGCTCAGTGGCTTAAGCGCCTGTCTGTCAGGCGTGAGGTTGTGAGTTCGACCCTCGGTGCCGCAAAAAATAAAATAAAATAAAATGAAATAAAATAAAATAAAATAAAATAAAGGTACCTCTTCCAATGCTAGATTTAGTGAAATACGAGAATATTTACTTTTATGATTACTTGGTCTAAATATATTGATGGGCACATAAGTAGTTTCATAAATTAAATGAAATAGAAAAGTTAGCAAGTACAATATAACTAAAATATATTGTGTGCCTCTCTGAAGTCATTTGAAATGATCTATAAAAATGATTTATGGCTGTAATCTCAGTGCCTGGGAGGCTGAGGCAGGAAGATCACTATGGGCAACATAGTTATTTAGCAAAACAATGTCTCAGAAAGGAAAAAAAAAAAATACGAAGGGTGTAGTTCAGTGCAATGGCCCTGAGTTCAATCACCAGTGCTGGGAAGAAATAAAAAGATATATAGTATGCTAGTGATTGGGTTTGTTGAGTGGTTGTTACTTCTGTATTCCAGATAGCCGAGAAAATACTTCATTCTTAAGACTGGTGTCTTGAATGTTTGCCACGTGGTAGGAAGGATCTAGACTGTGCTCCTGACCTTTGGATCTAACCAGTGCCTGTGATTCTCCCATAGCGGCTCTCAGCCCACGAACCAACCAGGACCCTCTGGAGACAGTGATTTGGCTATAGCACTGCATCGTCTCAGCCTGCGTCGGCAGAACTACTTCAGTGAGAAGCAGTTCTTTGCTGACGAGTGGGAACGGAAGATCCAAGTTCTGGCTGACCAGAAAGAAGGGGTTAGTGGTAGTGACAGCCCCCCAGAGAGCCTTGCCACCCTGTCCACTGACCAGTCGGAGATCACAGAGCTCAGCAGTGCCAATTGCCTTCGAGGATTTATGCCAGAAAAATTACAAATTGTCAAGCCCCTTGAAGGTAATAAGTCATTAAGGATCTTTCCAAGCCATGCAGTTTACTGGACTTTCCTTTGCCCAGAATTAAGATTCATGTTATGATAAGATCCCGTTATCATTAAATCTCGCTGTTTGGGCAGTCAGTTCTTGGAAGATTTGTGAATGAAGAGTGTACACTCTCAAGTCCTCAGCCACCAGTTTTTTGATATTTTTAATATAAATGTAAGAGCAAAAGAGGAATCTTTCCTGTCCTTTGCTAAGGAATATCATTGATAACACTTTCCATGGTAAGATAAGTGTAATATAAATGAGAATGATGTAACTTCATATCCACCTTACTTTTTAAAAAAAACTTAACGCAGCATCTTGGTCACTTTCCTTGTCGCTGAAATGTAACACCTGATACCTACAATTCAAGGGAGCAGAGGTTTATTTTGACTCACGGTTTCAGAAGTCTTAGCCCCTGCATGTTGGCCAGCTGCAAGATAGGAAGGCCATGAGGGAAGGGTCTCGAGGAGGAAAGCTGCTCAAGTCCTGGCACCCAGGAAACAGAGAGGACAGGAACCAGAGAAGGAGGGACACCCTTCCAGGTCACACCCCTGACAGCACATTAGTGGGTGAATGCACTGACCAGCGGTGTAGTGCTGCTGCGGTCCAGTCACCTTCCAGACCACATGAGGATTTAGGGAGATATTCTAGATCTAAATCACAGTGCTCGAGAAATATAACTGACTTAGAGGTATGTCTGTCTGTATTTTTCTTTCTTCAGTCCTGTTTCAGTTCAGTTTCTTTTCTAAGATAGAACTTGAAATTGCAATACATTTCTTTGTTTTATGAAATATTGACAGTCTTTGAATCTTTCTCTGAGATTGTCACAAAACAGTTCTGGATTAAACAGAATTTTGAGTAGGTAACTTAAAAGGACCCCACAAAATCAGAGGTTCTTTAGTTTCATTTGATGCCGGTATTTGTCAGTTGCCATTTTTAGGATGAAATGATCATGGTGACATAATTCAGTGTTATATTTGGTACAAATGCTTGTGATGATCATTCACTCAAGTCCCTCAGACTGAAACCAAGTGATGTGTCCTCCTCATTATCATCCCTATTTCCTGTTCTCCCTGGAAGCCCAGAGGAAGGAGAATCTTGACCTGAGTGGGGATCTACACAGACACACTACTGAAAATCCAATTTGTCTTCCAGCCTAGGACCCTGGCTTTTGACTTCCAAGTTCATATGCCTGGTTCCAGGCCAGGCGAGTGGTGATTTTTATCACCTGGGAAAACACATCCCCCTCTGAGGTACACACTATCATGGTCTCCGCATCCTGGTTTTAGGAAGAGTGTCTTCTTGGTTGTTTCTCCCCTTCCTTAGATGTTCTTTTTAAAGTTATTTTTGGAAGAGGAGGATTATTCATATCTTCATTTTGTCAGTTTTCCATGGAAAACTTTAAATTGCAAATTTTAACAAAATACCTCTTTTTATTTCCCTTTGTTGTCCATATTCAGGATCACAAACTCTACACCACTGGCAGCAGCTTGCTCAACCAAATTTGGGGACCATTCTTGACACAAGACCAGGTGTCATTACTAAAGGCTTCACTCAGTTGCCCAAGGATACTGCCATCTATCACATCTCAGATTTAGAGGAGGATGAAGAAGAAGGCATCACTTTTCAGGTTCAGCAGCCTCTTCAGATGGAGCAGAAACCTGAAGTATTTAGCTCAGTGGCAGGGATCTTCCTGCCACCCATCAGTTCAGCAGATGCACCTGTTACAGGTGAGAAGAGGGTTGAATATGACCTCGAAACTAAAAGCACTTTCCATTCATATTCACTGTATGGTCAGCTAGCTACCTCTACTCTAACCTCACTGGAGTGTACTCAGTATTGGATATATTATTACTATTATTATTGTGCTACAATAGATCATTGTATGTAATATTAATATTTATTGTTATTGTAGTGGAAATCTACAGCATGAGTAACAACCCTAATTCTATCCACTTCATCTTAGCCAACCTCTGTAAGTAGATTTGGCAGAGAGAGGTCAATTTAGTCAGTGGCTCACAATCCTTTTGGTCTCAGGATCTTTATATTAAAAATCTTTGTGAATTCCACAGTGTTTATCTGTGTGGGTTTTATCTATTGATGTTTACTACATTAGAAATCAAAACTAAGGAATTAGAAAAATGTTAACTTATTTAAAAATAAATATTTTGATAAATAAGATTATGTCATTAAATGCTACACAAATACTATGTTCTAGGAAAGTAGCTGTTTTTTTAAATGGTGAGAAAAATAGCTTTGTTTTATGACTTTTGTTTGTTTGTTTCATGATTTTGCAAACCTATAACTCCTGACTTAGCAGAGGATAGCTAGATTGTTGGATTCTCATTGTCAGTTTCTACATTCAGTCTATTGCAATATTGTGATGTTTTGGTTGAACAATATGAAGAAAATGCAGTCTCACACAACATAACTGAAAAAGGGAAGAGTATTTTAATAGTCTTTTCCGGTATCTACGGGTATTTGATATTAGGAGTACACCAAATCTTGCTAAGTGGTACTTTCTTCAACATTTGCAACAATGTGTTACTGAAACCTTGTCAGTAAATTTGCATACCTTGTTACATTAAAACCTACTGGCATACCCTCTGCTTTGAATGTATGTTTTACTCAGACCTGGTTTGGGAATGTACATTGGTCATTAGGAAAATACTGGCTTACTGAGTTAGGCAGATCTTCCGAATGTGGACACATTTCATTATATGTAATTTATCAAAATCACATTATATCATCATGTGTCTCAACATAAAAGTCTAAGGTGTTGGGAAGCTTTCAAGCTCCCAGTGATGGATACAAATTTTCCAAAACCCTAATTTTCACTTAAAAGCTCAAATTTTGTCACTGACAAAAAAACAACTTTTTTTTTTAAAGAAACAGGCTCATTTCATTCATTTCTTAAGAAAATGCCAAATACCCTATTCTAAATAATTTTTCTGTTGTTTTTTTCAAGTAAAAATGGTGTTCCATCATGACAGAATTTCAGCTCAGCTGCAAGTATAGATAATTATTATCTTTGTATGCAGCAGGAGTGTTTCATGTATACATCCCTCTGTTTGCACAGCATAGTAAAAAGATTCAGGCACCAAGATTCAATGTATAATTTGTACTGCTTAATCAAGGACATTCTTAGGTAAACTGACTTTTTTACATACTGTGAGTGTATAACTGACAAATTTAAGTGTAATCTGGTGACATCCTTGATTTGTGGTGTTATTTTTGCACTAAGAATCCAAATGTGGCCCCATCATAGCATTGTTGTGAAAGTAATTCTGACCTGTGGACTCCCACAGACTGCAGACCACACTTGAAAACCACAGCTGGGTACTTTAGATGACTAGATCCTAGTTGTTGTTGTTGTTGTTGTCTTTCAGAGTATGGTTTTCTCATGTATAATATATTTGTATGCCTTTTATTTATAGTTTTAAATTTTAGAAAGATTCAGCTACACACTAACCAGCTAAGACTAGTATAATCTATGTATATTTCATTTCCACACTAAGGGACTTTTACTACAAAGGCAGTCAATAAATGCTTTATTATAAATAAATAATGATGAGCTTTTTACATTATTAACTTAGTCTTTCACTGGCACCCTAAAAATGTATTTCAGTTGCAACCTCAAACCCAGGAAAGTGTCTGTCATGCACGAACTCAACATTCACCTTTACTACCTGTAGGATACTACATCCCTCTGATATCACTCAGGTTACCCACAGGTAAGAAGGGCTGGGAAATTTGGGGCCTCACATGAATTTCTTTTTAAAATTACCTTCTATCTTAATTCCCAGAATTTTAATTAATGGCCATTTTTCTGTGGTCATTTGTCTTTAGAGTATCACATCGTATTTTCTCACTTGATCATTATAACTCTTTGAAACAGGCAGAACACAGGGTGAATTTTATAAAATGAAGAAATGGGGACATAAAAGTTGAAATTACTTATCCAGGGCAGACAGCTAACTGATGACACAGCCAAGGCTATCCTCAGAGCTTGCCAGACTGCAAGATTTGAGGGACCAGCCTGTGCACATGAACACCTTTGTTTTTGATACCACGTGTAAGTTCAGGAATTCCCAAAACCACGCAGTAGGACTCAAAAACCTGTGATACTTGTGCTACTCTTGTTGTAAGGAAAGAATACAGGATGAAGTTATCCAAAGAATAAATGACAGGGCAGTCTGTGGGGATTCTGCGTCTGAAACTGTTCTTTTCCTTGGGATTCATTACTCTCCTGACACTGATGTGTGCACGTGGACTGTTGCCAACCAGAGAAACTGACCCAAGCACCAGTGTCCAGAGTTTTCACTGGGACTGAGGCTTTGGCCTGCAGCACAACTGATACTGCATGACCCAAAGCACCCCTCCGCATCACATTGTTGGTTCTTCTGGCATTGCCGGCCTCACCCTGCACTTACTGGGTACAACCAGCCCATCCCAAATCTAGTTTGACCATTTGCCACTCTGACCAAAGCCACTCCTAGTATTTATGATATAGATTGATTCCCAGAAGCAGAGGGCAGATTCTCCAAACAAGGCCAAGTTACATACTGCAAGGGCTTCCTCTGTAACCTGTTCGTAGCCTACCAGGGCCCAAAAGAAGCTAAGGGAGCTTTCAGAAGTATGTTGACCATGGTAGGGAAGTTAACTAAAACTAGAAAACAAAGATGACCAGGATTAAGAGTGTCAAGGGGTAAAAGAATGACCCCTCATGTACAGACTGAAAAGTCTGTAAGCAATACACCTACAGTTCTTCTATATTTTTCTTATAGTCATCAAATAAGTTTCATAAAATCGGTTCTTGAAGGGATTTTGATACAAGGTCATGCAGTCATATGAAGTATACAATTGGGGATGGATGGGCAGTTTCACAGTAAAGTGGGAAGAGGGAATGCAGAAATCAGGCGCACAGTATTGACTGCGCCAGATCCAAGGTTCTTAGTTCAGTTGGTTTCATCAAAGGATAGAGCTCGCCTGAATGTTGTTCTAGGAAGTTTATGTATTACTCTTAAACTTGTGGTTTGTTCATAATCTGTAAAAATGATGGCATGAGGTAGTGGTCTTCTGTATTGAAGTAGAAGTTAATTAAATGCTGGTAAACTAGCTCAAGGAGACCTATACATCCCCTTGCTGTTTCCTTCAGTATAGGATTTCCTATTTTTTTCTCAATATAGAATGAGAAATACTTTAATTGCTGTCAAAAGTTTTAATTATGTTTAATTTCCTAGAAGCACCTGTTCCAAGTCAAGGTTCCAGAGATATTAGCATTGTTTGGATCTAGAATTTCTTGAGAAGAATGGAAATTTAATAGACATGTATTGTTCCTTAGTGGTGTAAAACTTACAAATTAAGAAGAAATAAAATTCTTCTTAGCATTTTGGGTCTCATTACAAAGGCCTGTATTTTTTAAAAAGCTCAAGAGTTGTTTACCCATGGATTATTGTTTCTTGGTGTACACTTTATGGGATGGAGACATTAATAAAAATTAAATTCTAGCGTGCGGTTGCTTTGAGTCTCAAATGCTCTCCCCTCTTTCCTGAAGCTCTGGATTCCCTTTGCTGTCCTGTGGAAGCAGCGGGAGCGCCTCATCCAGCACAGCTGCGCACTGCCCAGCCGTGTCCTACCGGCTCAGCACTGGGGAGTCCATCACCAACCGACGAGACGCTACCACAACCTTCAGCAGCACCATGAGCTTGGCCAAACTCCTACAGGAGCGAGGCATCTCCGCTAAAGTGTACCACAGCCCAGTTTCCGAGAAGCTCCTTCTCCAGCCACTCCCCAAAACCCTGGCCACACCTTCCACACCACCAAATTCCCCATCTCAATCACCATGCACCTCTCCAGTGCCCCTTGAGCCCCGAGTGCATCTCTCTGAAAACTTTTTGGCTTCTCGACCAGCTGAGACGTTCCTCCAGGAGATGTATGGCTTGAGACCTTCCCGGAACCCTCCTGATGTGGGGCAGCTGAAGATTAACCTGGTGGACAGGCTCAAGAGGCTGGGCATAGCCAGAGTAATCAAGGCTCCCAATACACAGGAGAATGGTAAAAGCCAGGAGGCAGAAGTTGGCCTTCAGAAAGCAGAGTCTGCTGTGTATTTAAATTCAAGTAGCAGCTTACTGGGTGGGCTGAGGAAAAATCAGAGTCTCCCAGTCATGATGGGCAGCTTCGGTGTCCTGGTGTGCACATCCTCACCCAGAGCGGGCATCCTGAAGGACTGAGGCTCCGTGTGAACTGACCGCTTGTACAGGGCGGCACATGAAGGGCAGCATGGTCTGACAAGGGAAAGGGAATGTTGCAGAAGGTTGTGGATGTGGAGAGAGGGGCGTGGAGGGTTGGGAACACAGGATGCTGGAAAACTGAAAGTGTAAATGGATGAGCCCGGAGCATCAGGAGACAGGGAAACAAAAGGTTCAGTGCCCTCCTTCAGTTGCACTTTCTTGTCCTGAAAATAAAAACTGAGCAGAGAATAAATTCTAAAATGTTGAAACCTACCAGAAGTACCTTTCCTTCCAGTGAGCCAAGCAGGAGGCTTGCCTAGGACAGGAAGAAGACAGCTGCTGGGAAGCAGCTGGGGAAGCTGCACTGTGGCAGGCGTGGTGGGCTGGGTCTGTCCCTCCTGTGCTTCTGTGTTGATGTCCGGGTAAACTGCACGAATGTCTGATGGGTGCGCACAGCACTAGCAAGACAGGGTTTTATCTGTTTCATAGATGGAAATGCAGATTCCTTTCTGTTTTCAGATCTTTAAGCCACTGGGAATTCAAATACCATCTAAATTCCTTTATGATTACTAAAAGTTCATTTTTAAAATTTGTATTTTTATACAGCATCAAAAGAAAAACCATGGATAAGGGTTAGGAGAGATTTACTTTAAGAAAGAAAATATGAATCATTTAGAACCAAGGAACCTTGTTTTTATAAATATTCTGAGTAATGAATACAATGTAACTGTCCTTAGAGGCTGGAAAGGTTAAGTCAGAAGTGCAATCTATAGGAATTAGATTATGTTGTATATTTATATATCTAATTTTTTCTGTAAGAAAAGTTGGTTGCAACTTTTTCCAAAGTGCACTATGCATATTTTTAATGAAGATGACATGTATTTGCACAATAATTCTCAGGCACATTAAATTATTATAAACTGAAGTAAAACCCAGGTGCTTGCTTTGAGAGCATGTGGTTTTTGTTTTTTTCCTAATGTATATTAAAACGCATCTGCCTCATTCTTGGATATCTGTGGAATTAAAGAATGAACTTTTTAATGAGAGAGTTAAAACTTCTTTTTCTCTGAGTTTCTTTTTTACTTACTGAAATGACAAAGTGAGACTGTAAGATTGGGGTCAGCATTCAGCAGTGTAACACAAAGCTTGCTGGGAGGAGGCCGCCAGGCAGGGTCTGCTCTTAGCCCAGTGATCCGGTTCTGTCCGGCTGTGGTAGGAGAGGAGGGAGGTGTCATATTCTTTTGTTGATAAGCACAGTTGTATCACTTGGTCTTTTGGTTTTTAATTTGCAAATGTTTTGCTCTTTTAACCTGACTTAGTTGAAACGCAACTTTCTGAGGAATTGAGGAATTCTTGACACCCACTCTGTCCCTCCCCCTCACCTGAACCCAGGTATGTGGGCTGGGGGGGTCCTTCCTCTCTTCTCCTGGGCTCCAGAGGGTAGGAGAGCCAGCACGCAAGCAGTGGTGAGAATATGTGAGTTTCCCTTGCTTTTTAGAATCTTTTAATAGCACATCGAAATAGGTTTCTTAAAAACAGGTGATGGACAGCTCTCTGCCCGCTTCCCCTTCACCCAATCTTGAGTCCATGCACACATTTAGGAGGGATTCCAGGACAGTGCGTGTCCCTGAATGGGTCAGGCACTAAAGCAAGAGAACTCCACATGTTTGGAATTTCTCAGTCTCCCAGTTCACTGTTTAAAAAGTATTTGAATTTCTGTATAAAGTAACTCTGGGTGCTTCCTTTCACCAACTCTTAAAGCTGTTTGTTCTCTAAGAATGACACCTTCCTGCTGCCTGGGCATTTACAGTTCCAAGAACATTAGAAGTAGGAAAATGTGGGACCAGGAGTAGTGCAGTATTAAATTACCAGATTTATACATTATGTAAATGACTAGAAATTAAGCTAGATCTTGTGTTCTGTGTTAATTATAATATGTATACTTCCTTATAATCAGTGGCCAGACGATCAGTGGAGGCGGAGTGGGTGTTTTAGCAGCCAAATAAGTATGTCTGACTAAGCAGAACCAGACTGAGGTTTTGAAATTAGATCGATACAGATGTTCTGGCAGAACCAGGAATTGTAGGCTGGTACATGCTTGTCTGTGGAAATGAAACCTGTCTTAAAACTCGGTTTTGCTGCTTTTGCAGTTTCCACCTAGAATTGTTCTGGTTCAGCCTGAGAACCTCGTACGTCCTGACAGTCTGCAGTGTGTGGTGGAAGCAAGCTGCTCGCCTTACCCGGGTGGTGTCCTAGTCTCTGCTGTAGAATCAGTTTGAGGACTTTCTTGCCAGTAAGGGGAATCCCAACCAGTTTTTTGTTTCTATGTTGTTTTAATTCCTTCTTCAGAAGTTTTAAGTGATTATTCATCAGGTATTTCTGAGTATCCTATTATCTGTAAAAGAGATAACCTTTGTGAGCTCAGAATTTAAAGTTCTGAATTATGAAGATCCCAAATCTTTGTAAATAGCCTTAGCGGCCCGTGGGTCTTTGAGGAGAAGTTAATGACCATTGTTAAAGTCATTTTTTTAGAAAAAAGTTTTATGCCCGTTACCCTTGATGTAACATAAATGATCAGACTTTGGCAAGGGAGCAAGTACAAGGCAGTTTACAACAAGCGCCTGTGCTCTATAAAAGACGTATTTTATGCAGTATTCAAATCCTATTTTTTGTGATTATTCTAGTACATGATTAATGTTGGGTGGGCCTCGCAACACCTCAGACCTCCAGAACCAGGGCCTGCAGTGTTCCCTGCCAGCAGGTGTGGTGGTCCGGGCTCCAGCTACGCTGCAGCCCGAGGGGTGGTCGCCGCGCCCCCTCCCGGGCGGGTTGGGAAATGCCGGTGTGTGAAGTCGGACCTGACTCAGTTTTTGTGTCCCCCCCACCCTTTGTCAGATGTAAATCACTTAATAAACATGAGTAGCTTCTTAAATTTTCTTTGTCTCCCTGTGTTTTTGTCCCAAGTACTCTACACAGATAACACTATACTAAGTCTTTCCTTTATGTTGTTTTTTGGCTAGAAAACCTGTACTCGTCAAACCAATACCCAAAACAAACCACTAATAATAAGTAGTAAACAGAGCTTACTGTCATATTTTTTTAAGAACAGAATAGACAGTGTCAGTATATACCATAATATTTCCTTAACAAAGTAACAGCAACCAACAATAAAATCTAAACTCTTCAGTATTCAGATAGTAAGTTCAGAAAGATTCAGTAAGTGTGAATTTTTCCTGTAATTCACAATTTAATGTTAACAATCTTAGCTAGTTAAATATTGTTTTTAAGAAAGTAAATACAAACATGGTTGGACTGCAGTAGGGAGTCCAGAGGGTCCTCCATTACCCTCTGCTGCGTGGAGATGTATTTAATGTCCACACAGAATTACAAGCATTTCATGAGGAGCAAATGAAGTATGACTACATTTTGGATTTAAAACATATCCCATATAGAGTGTAGTATCCCCAACATTTTAATTGTATTCTCTTTTACAAATAAACATCAGTAGATGTGTTTTAAGTCTTAAAAACCCAATAAGGGTAAGGATCTGGGCCTGCAGTTGGTTGGTGGGCAGTGGTGCTGGTGATAACCATAAGAAAATATGCGTGAATATGCAAAAGGTGATGGAAGATGTTAGTGAAAAATGCATGGACCTAGATATGTAAAAACCAAAGTATTTCAAAAAGAAATTTATTTTCCTGCTTTCTTGGAAACATAAGTCCTTAAGATGCAAGGTTTTCACTTCACACTCAAGCATTAAAATGGGCTAGAAGTTCTTACCAAGTTTTCAGTCAGTTTCATGTAAGCTGCGACTGCACACAGCTGTGTTCATCTTCTCCCACAAAGCCTCTAGACCTGTCCAGGACTGTAACAACTTGGGACATGCTCCGTCTAGACCTCCACCTAAGTTCAGTCAGAACTTGCATTGGTTCAGATGCTACTCCACTGCACGGGTACCTGTAATTACAGGTTAAGAGCACAGATGCTCAACACCTGGAAATTCACATCTGTGACCGCCCACACCTGCGTACCCAGCTGCAGTGTATACCTCAAACCTCGTCACATCTACATGCAGACCCCTCATTTTGAAGGTCAGGGTTGAGGTGTGGAGAAGCATCCCCCAGACCTGAGAGCTGACAGGAGCAACATTCAGGACTATGGGTCCTGCTGGCCATAGCCCAACTCCAGCCCAAGTGACATAATTGCGACTGTGTGTCCCCCGCCTGTGCCTGGGAGTGAACATAGCAGCCTGAAGCCAGATCTTGTGTCTACCACTGATCAAAAGGAACAGTTCCCAGCTCACTAGAAGGTGTTCTCCACAGGGGGCTACACAGGGTCCAGCTGCTCCTGACCGACCATGCGTGGCATCTCCAGATGCCATAGCACCATGCAATAGGACGTCCCTTCCCCAGATGTGGACTGATTTTGATAATGCAGCTGTCTGGGTCGAGTCACAGCTCCACTCATGTATTGTTTGGGTTTTTTTGTTTGTTTGGTTTTTGTTGTTGTTTTTGGTTTTTTGTGGTTTTTTTGTTTTTGTTTTTGTTTTTTTTTTTTTGGTACTGGGGATCAAACACAACCTCACGCCTGCCAGGCAGGCGCTTAAACCACTGAGTCAAACTCCTGGCCCTCCTTTTTTTTGAGGCAGGGTTGCACCGTATAGTTCAGGCCAGCCTTGCTCACACTGTAGCCCAAGCTGCCCTTGAACTCACAATGCTCCTCCTACCTCAGCCTCCCGAATGCTGGGATTACAGGCATGTGCTACCATGCCCAGCTTCAACTTGTTTTTTGTGACACCGTGGTTCCTCATTTCCTCCACCCCTGTTCAAATACCGTGGCACTGTGCTCAGGAGGAAGAGACATGGTGCTAGTGTTCCCCTAAGTTTAGTGAGAGAAACACAGCCAACACTTCACCCCTCAAATTCTTCATTGAGACTTTGGAGCTGACATAGCTACATCTTGTCCAGGAGGAGAAAGCAAATTCCCAGGTAGTGTAAATCAGTGGCTAAGGCGTGTGGTTGGGGTTTTCCTTCAGCTGCTGATTTCTTTGTTTTCAGCCACTCTTCACTCAAAACCTAAATCCTAAGAACACTTTTAAATACAAAATTTTACATGATGAACAGACTCAAATATCCAGTCCCTAGATGGATATGAATTTGGCTAGATGACTGGTCTACCAGTTTTTTTCTCTGTAATTTCTTCCTTCCTTCCTTTTAAACTTTGAAAGTCTCCACCTGTCCCTTTGTGGCCCTTGCTGCTGCAGAAGCCACAATGCCACGAGGAAGCTTCCCTCAGCCCAGCCAAGGCAGGCATTGCAGGGACACTGCTGAGTATGCCCCAACTCAGATGACGTCACCTCTGGACCTTGTACTTCATGAAGTTAACCTCTTTGATTTAAGCCACTAATGATCAAGTCACAGCTGTAAGTACTTGAACCCACGACCCACGTTTTGACGAGTAAAAATACTGGTGCTCCTGGGCCTCGGTTTGGGTCTGGACGCTCTTCTGACGTAACGCCCTCTCCCTGCGTGATCGCACGGTTTCCAGTGTCACCCACTCCGAAGACTCCAACATCTGTTTTTAGCTCAGACTCTTGAACTCCAGAAGACATCATTACTTGGGTCTCTCCCTGGCACCTCGGCCAGCCCAAAACTGAGCTCATGATCTCCCTAAGCTTGTTTATCCCCTAGATTTTTCTGTTTCAGTAAATGGTACCAGCACTTCCTGCCATAGCCCCTGGAGCTAGAGAGCCAGGGATGTTACCGTCTCCCTCACCCTGACGTGCCTTCAGCCACCAGCCCTGCTGTGTGTCCTCCTGTTGGTCCTACTGCCGCTCCTCAGGCAGGGCCATGGAGAGCACACCTGAACCCCTGCCACAGGCACCTGCCTGGTGCTCCTGCACCTTGTCAGGGCTCTCCAACTGTTTCTCTGCCCTCCAACCAGAATGATGTTCCTAACATGCAGATCCAGTCAGATCCCTATTAAGACTAAGGCAGAGGTGCCTTCCTTATTGTGAGCAGGTGACACGAGGTGAGGTTCACTGTGCTTTCCTTAATGCAGTAGCCGTCTGGTTCCCATCTCTCAGGCTCTACTGGGCACAGGAGCTGAGGTACCTCCCTATTTCTCACCACAGCACCTGGAAGCAGGCGACAGTGAAGGTGTGGTTGCATGTATGATGAATTTATAAACAGGTTTGCAAACTGGGTTGTAACCCACGAGCAAGTCATGAAATCAATCTAGTGGATTAGAATTAGCTTTCATTTAGAAAAACAAATAGCCAGCGATATAGCTCAGCGGCACAGCACCTGCCTGGCAAGTGTGAGATTGTGAGTTTGATTCCTGGTACCAAAAAAATAAAAATAAACAACAGAGGTACTTGTTTCATGAAACTTTTAATTTAAAATGTATTGTAGGGCCAGGGATTTAGCTCAGTGGCATAAGAACCTGCCTGGCAGGTGTGAGGTTGTGAGTTCAATCCTTTGCACACACAAAAAAAAAAAAAGTATCATCATGAGTTGCAGTAATAAAATAAAAAGCAAGTAACTTTCCTATGGTGAGAAAAAGCAGTTTTATTTAAAAAAAAAAAGTTTTGAAATTGTTAGTAACTGAAAAAGCCCCCTACCTTCAGAGAATGTACTTTACAAAGTTTTACAGTTGGAAAGAAAGTGCCAGTTTCAGAGTTCCGTCACAGCTCCTGTCTAGCAACTGTGGCCATGGGCCAATCAAGCCTAGGAGTACCATGTAAATCAATTTGTCCTGAAAATAGATCTTAAACTTATTTTGTCTCACAGTTGATGATGCAAGTGGAAGCCCACTGTGAATTCCCTGCTGTTGAGGATTTTCCCTTGATTTATGTCTTGACTTCTCCACCTTTCTCTCTATAAGAACAGAGTCCCTTGAGCCAATGAGGTGCTACCATTCTGTTTCCATAGTGATAAAAGAAACAAACTTTCACCCCCACTTCCCAAGGAGGAACCTTGCAAGTCAGGCCAGTCTCTGAGTGGAAGGGTGTTTCTCCTCTTTCTGACTTTCACTGTGACACCAGCAGACTGGATTGTCTTCAGAAGTTCCTGTTCATGATGGTTCAGCATTTGTGGAAGCCTTACATTAGATTTCATGGAAGTCTGACTCTGCACTACTCACATTGTGGCTTTCTGCTTTGGTTTCTCCACCACTTGGAGTAATCACCGAAGTTCTGGGTTTTGGAATCTCTGAATTTGACTTAAAATGAATTCAGTCTCTCTGTAACATTTTGATTTCTTTAAGACACTTGATTTGGGAAGGAACCACAAGAGAAAAATAAATCTTTGAACAATACAAGGTAAGTTCTTTTCAAAAGATGTTTTATTTAATTTTTTCTAGTTGTTTATACTAACCAGTGTGTCACCAACTGGCACACACAGCCCTCTGGTCTTCAGACAAATCATCAGAGAGAAATGCTGAAAAGGGAAAGAACAGGGAGAAAGAGTCCTTAAACACACACACCCTATAACCCCACAACTATACAGTATAACATCAAACCAGCACAAGTTCAGGAAATCAGCCTGTGCTGATGTGGAATACATTAGACTTCTTGTTACATAAAAAGAGCAAGGTACAGCATAGTGTGCAAATTATGCTCTCATTTATATAAAAAAATTAAATATGTGCACACACAAATAAAAACACGGAACATTTCTGGTACGATGCATAAAAAGACTGAATGGGTTTCCTCTCGGCAGGATCCTAAAGTCAAGGGCTAATGTTTAGCTGGTACACACAGTTGCTGACAGCAAATGGCCATTGTGCAAGAACCCCAAAGTCCTTGTCACCTTGGCTATCTCAAGAACTCATAATGCAGTAGCTAAGGTGGGTTGTGAGGGAGTGGGGTCCTCCAATAGCTTGCCAACACCCCATAGCTCAAACCCACTGTAGTCCTTCAACAGCCTTGTATTTCTGGTTCTTAAATGTTTTAAATATTGCTCTGATGGGTACTTGAAGGGAGAGAACTTTATAACAGCAATTAACAAACACCAAAGCATTGTTTATAATGAGAAAAAAGAAACAAACATTCATCAATAGAAAACTGGCCAAAAATATAAATGAAGCCAAGTGTGACACACACCTATAAACCCAACACTCTAGCACTCTGAGGAAGGAGAATCAAAAGTTTAAGCCCTGCCTGGACAATTTAGCAAATTAGCAAGTCCCCATCTCAAAAAAAAAAGATGGAGATGTAGCTCCATGTGATGGCTTTAACCCTTAGTACTATAAAATATACGAGTACATTCATAGAATAGAAATTCCCAGGCATGGTAACAAATCTCAGTCTGGTTTTAAAGATTTTCTTTAAATTTGATTTATTATAATCCAGTATTGGAAGAAGGGGGTTGGTATGATGAATGAGATTATCCATGTGTTGCTAATTATTGAAACTGGATTGAGTTCTTTGTACTCTTTTCGCTATTTTGGTACACTTAAATAGTTTCTCCATTGTAAAAAAGTAAATTGAAAAAAGATATAAATCTAGTTACTCACATAAAAGTAGCTCATGTAAAAAAAGCCATTTTTCTCATCTATGAAAACCATATAAATGTTTCATTAGAGTGGTGAATTCTAAAAAGCATTAACCAAAATATCTTCAGTGGTTATCTCTCAGTGTATTTGGGTGTCTTTTACTTCCTTAGGCTTTTCTGTTATGATTTTCTTCACAATGAGCATTTTTAAAAATGTAATACACAAATAAACCAATTGTATTGGGTGATACTATGTCCCCCCAAGTCCTCATATACTTTTGATGGGGCTGAGTCTGGCATTTGTGATTGGTTTGTTGTCCAGCGCTGGGGTTGGTGATGTGAGTGCTGCACCCACCCAGAGGTGGAGCTGACATACAGCGTGAGGGAGGCAGATCTTCCTCTTTCTCGCTTCTGCCCTCTCTCTGGTCAGCGCACCTTGCTGTTTGGTGGCCACCATGAATGGCAGCCCTGCCATGCCACACTGCCTTGGAGCCAACTGAGTATGGACTGAAACTCCTGAGAAACTGTAAGAAATAAACCTTTCCTTTCCTAATTTTGGGCATCAGGTATTTCATCTCAGCAATGAGTGAAAAGTAACTAAGACACCGATCTTCCTAAAGATGTAGAAATAAAAGTTTCTATATACAGAATTTCACTGATAGTACTATTCCTAACACTGTCTTTTGAGGACCTACTGTGTGCAAGGTGATGTCTCAAGAGGTTTCCTGACATGGCCTTGTTTAACATGCACAGCTAACACAATCCATTGTGGGCTGCAGTGTCCCTATTTGGCAGATGAGGAAACTGAGACTCAGAGAATAGTGAGTCCTAGCCATGCATGGTGGTGCACACCTTTAATCCCAGCGCTCAGGAGGATCGTTGTGAGTTCAAGACTGGCCTGGGCTACAAAGTGAGTTCAAGGCCAGCCTGAACTCCATAGTGAGACCCTGTCTCAAAAAAAAAATAGGGCCAGGGATTTAGCTCAGTGGCGTTAGTGCCTGCCTGGCAGGTGTGAGGTTGTGAGTTCAATCCCCAGTACCAAAAAAAAAAGAATAGTGAGTTCTTTGTCACCTGCACATGAACTGAGAAACCTCTATACAAAGGCAGGCCCGCTTGATTTCAAAGCCCACAAAAAATGTTGGTATGGACATTTTGTTGGGGAAACTCATTATGCTGACATTCTGGGCCAATTTTCATTTTGTAATGTATGGTTTTCTAACCCTTGCCTACTTAACTACATAACTTTACACAACTATATCATTGTATGTACACCATGATACCATGTTACTTTTTTTCATAAGTACTTCATGTTTCCACAGACTTTATTGAGTTTTGTTGGGTTGTTTTGTTCATTGGAGGGCTTTTGTTTTTATATATAGTTAGCCGCACACCCCCAAACTTTCTCGAATTTTAAATGGCTTTTCTTTTTAAACCTATGGAAAACTCCACTGAGTGTATAACGCATGAAGTTTACTTATACATTCTGTCCTTTGAGCTCTAATACTATTAGCCATAATTATTGTTATCTTAGTTATTTTTCCCATTGCTGAGACAAAATACCCACCACTCACAAATTAAAGGAGGGAAGGTTTATTTTTGCTCATAATTTAGAGAGGTTTCGGTCCAGAGTCAGCAGGTACCAAGAGAGGGGACCATGGGAGAGGGATATGGCAGTGGAGAAACAATCCATGGCAAAGTAGCAGGGAGGCAGCAACAGTAGCAAGCTTCTCTTTCCCTTTTATCCCATCCAGTCTACACTCCTATTGGTTGGTGCCACTCACACCCAGGGTGGGTCTTCCCATTCTCCACACCCAGAACTATGTTAAGCCAATCAGTGTATTAATTTAGTTATTGCACAGTTTTAATTCATATTCATATACCCAAGATCCAACCACCTCTGAAAACCCCACGTATGAGCACATGAGGCTTTGGGGGGACATCTAGACAGAAGCTGTAACAGTTGGAATGATGTTCATAACATTTTGGCAGTTTTACCTGTAGGTCTCTTTCCTTCTTGTTGAGCCTGTTACTCTAAGGTGTAATTGTAAGGGCTGGGAGTTTGGCTCAGTGGCTTAAGCACCTGTCTAGCAGGCATGAGGTTGTGAATTCTATCCCTGGTGCCCCCCCCCAAAAGTGTAATTGTAAAAATACAGTGAATGTTTAAATAAAAATTTTAAAAATTCTTACAATAAAAGACATTCCCACTAGTCTCCCCAAAATACCACTCACCACTTCAAACACACTTATCCTATTGCTCTTGCCACTTTCTGAAGCGATTCTGGAAGTCCTCTTTCGTGAGTACGTTTTCATGGCTCCCTTTACGATGTTCCTGTCTGGGGTGCAGGTGTGGGTGGGTGCTCTGTCTCTCTGCATGTGTGTTGGTGCCCAGCAGCTTCACCAGATGGCCCAGCGGGGGACCTTAGACAGCAAGGTGACCACTGCTCTTCACTGCTCCTTTGTGAGCACAGGGGCCACTGTGCCCAAGCACGTGACCATTGTCTTCCCACCCATTTTCTTGTGCGGAAACACTGGAGTCAGGCTCATGTGGGGGAAAGGCAGGGCATAATTCTGTTTAGGTGCAGGCAGGCTGCAATCAGTGACATCAGCCCCTGGTCTGAAGGAGGGAGGGAGTTCACTGAGTTTGTGGATGACATTTGTAATCTCAAGGAATCTAGATGATGAATTGCGTGGGGTCAAAGTTTCAAGGACTGTCAGTACAGGTATGTAGACACTGCTGGACAGTCTGGCACCTGGACGATTATAAGTCCAGTGCTAAATTTCTTTATGGCCATCTGTTCTGTTTGCTGAGGGCAGCATGTTCCTCTTAGTGGATCCTGGTGCTTGTAGAGGACAGCATGTTTTATTGGGAAGGTGCTTTTCAGGTCAGGCCTGACATGGTGGGACTAGAACCCTCTTAATCCTGTAGTCTCATTTTAGCAGAGTTCTGGAAAAGAACAAAGATACACAGGTGTGGTCAAGTCTTCCCATTTATTGAACAGCCATCTTTCATGCCAAGCCCCATGATAGGGTTTGTCTTCATAGAGCCAGGAAGTTTCCTCCTGTAACCTGGGCAGGTGACCAGGAATGAGAAACTAGGATGTCCTCATGCACTGCACTTGTAGTTACAGAGCTAGTGTCCCAGACGTTGTGTGCAGAGCTGGTGTGGGACTTGCTCTGGGCTTCAGGGAGCTCTCTGGCTGCCTGTAGGATGGGAGAGGGTGTAGGAGACTGTGTGTTCCCACTCTGCAGCTCACCACTCTGTGAGCTTTCTGATCTTCTTTGTCTGTAAAATGGAGACACCAACCACTGACCACTTGGTACCGAATTTCCACAAAAAGACCAGATCTTACATTAATTTTTGCTCCAAAAGATGCAATAGGGCTTATTTTCATAGGATATCTTTTTTTTTCACATATAACAATCTACATTTATTCAAGTAACAGTCATATCATTTTCTTCTGAAATATTGTCATAACTCTCCAGACTCCAATTCCGGCCTGAATTTCTTTCGACTCCATTTCCTGTAGAACCATTGGCCCCTCTCTCTCATGGCCAGCAGTATCATTCTCCTTAAATGAGCACTGTTTGTCCACGTAGCCTGCTCGTGACACTGATAACTATCAGTGATTTTACCCCATGAATTCTTCACCCGAGTCACTCTTCTCAGCTGGGCTCACAAAGTCTGTGTTAAATCAAGTGTTAATTAAAGATTAATGGGATAGGCTTGGCAACAAAAGTGATGATGGTCAAGAATGATGCTCCATGCCAAAGTGATAAAAAATTGCAGACACCAAAATTCACAAAACATGTCTTTATTTCACACACGTATGTTAAGTGCATTTGTCACAACAGACAACTTATTGAATGATGAGTCATACTAGACACAATCATGTTCATTATCAGCTGTGCATGTTATTTGTGTGTCGTGTCCATACGTTGATTGGCCACTCAGCAATGAGTCTCAAGTTCATCTGTGTTTGTCAGCCGGTGAGGGTGAATCTTCAGAGTGTTCAGTGACACAGCCTTGCAGCAGCAGCCCGCCCAGGGCCCCACCGCCGGCGGGTGTTTACCTCTCATCCAAAGGCCCCATTTATCATTTGTTTAAAGAATTAATGTCAATACCATTTAATTATATTAATATTGTTATTTGACAATTCCATATGTCTATCATGTATTGCAGTGGACGTATTAAATGTGCCCATCTGACTGATGATCTGAACTGCAGCTTATTTTAGGGGCAGGGTTTATATCACAACCATCCTGCAAAATCATGGTAGGGCTTATTTTCCAGTTAGGTTTTGTTTTCAGGGAAATACAGTGTGTACCTGCCTCACTGTAGGAACTCAATTTGGAAATTTCAGACTGGTTCCAAGTGTGGTCCACCAGGTGTCGAGGAGTGGGGCTTTGCTCTGTGGCCAAGGCCCTATGCCAGCGGCCGCTGTGCCCTGGCCCTTCCCAGTTGCCCGCTGAACGTTTTTGCTTTGACTGTAAGTGACAGGGCAACTTTGCTGTTCGCCTGCTTCAGAGACCGCAGCTGACCTGGCCATGTACCGCAACCCTCTCGTCTACTGCACCTGCTGGGATCCCTGGGGCTTGGGCCCGAGGAAGCTCATCAAGACGCCTCAGCCACCACGCAAGGCCTCTTGGCGGAGGTCCAAGTAAGGAACGGGAGGGACTGTGCAAGGCAGGAGGCTGTGGCCGGCCTCACTCTACCCTCCTCTGTCTCGCAAGGGTGCCCAAAAGCAAGCCATGCCCAGCTTTCTGCACCTTCCTGGCCAGCATGGGCTGCAGGCCAACCCAGCTAATCCTGCAGAGTTCCGTGTTGTTTTTCTTTTCTTCTTTTTGTCTTTTTTGAGGCAGGGTCTCACTATGTAGTGCAGCCACACCTTGAACTTGCTCTTGTAGCGGAGGCTGGCCTCAAACTCACAGGGATCCTCCTACCTCAGCCTCCCAAGTGCTGGAATTACAGGCATGCGCCACCACACCTGGTTCTGTGTTGTTTCAAGGAGCGATTCCTAGCACAGGGTAGCCTCCACCACCACGCAGCTGTGACCACTGTCCCTCCCTGGGTGTGGGTGCCAGGACCCTGGCCTGAGGTCTTCAAGGCCTTGGAGGATCTTCAAGACCCCAGTTGCCCAGCATTGACTCAAATCTTGGGTCCCCTTGGGGATGTACTTGGTGGGGAGTATGGAAACTGCTTTCTAATTTCCAGTGTTCTCTTTTCAGTTATGTATTTTTCACTTTCAGGCTAACTCCTTTGCTACCAGTTTCAAAAGAACACAACTACCTCCAGCCCCCACCAGCGACAAAACCCACTGTTGCCCCTAAGTAAGTATTTAGGTCCTGAGGCAGGTGTGTTTGGAGGCCTGTAGGTAAAACAGTCTCCCGCGTTTCTGCCCCAGCCCCACTGACCTGTGCTCCCCAGGCCACAGACCCACACTTGGCCCCATGGTCCTTGAATCTGTGGATCTCAGTCCCGGCACAGGCGCCATGCTCTGTGCTGTGCTCATTGTGGCCAGCACCCTGCCGATCCCCAAGTTCGCGGTGGTCCTCGCCTTCCTGTGTTGAACATTTTCTACAGACTGCATAGGTTTTCATCACAATTGACAATTTTGACTCACATTTGACAAGCTTAAAAGCGTAATTTAGCATTAGGTCTTTGCTTGGGTCATTGCATTCTGTTTATTTGGAAACTATTTACTGACTACCCATTGCTTCTCAGGCACTGTTTCAGGTGAAGTCAGTAAAGCCAAGAAAGCATCTGCTGGCCCAACGGGGTCAGGAGTGAGAAAAGCATGTAGGCAGAGGGAGCAGGACAAGGCCCTGGGTAGAGGAACAGCAAGACCCTGCCGATGCCTGAGGCCCTCCTAACCGAGGGGACAGAGGGGCGGTCCCCATAGAACAAAGCTCAACCGCACCTGGCCCCTCCAGGGACACAGGGAAGCCAAGGGAAGCACGGGTGCAGTAGGGAGGGGTGGTGGAAGAGATAAGCTCGGGAAGTTGGTGACAGACGGTCAGTGTGGTAGGAGGGTGGTGGCCCCAGAGATGGCCGTGCCCCAACCCCTGGAAACTGCAACTACATCGTGTTCCTCACTGAAGAGGAGCTAGGATTGCAGGTGGCATCAGGGTTGCTGACAGGAGAGGCCACCCCGGATTTTCCAGAGACCCCAGTGTGAGCTCGAAGGTCCTCTTAGTGGAAGAGGGAGTCAGAGTGATGACCACAGTGACGAGGGAAGCCTTGCAGCCTGGAAGAGGGGAGGGAAGCACAAGGGGCGTGGGCAGCTCCCAGATCCACCTAGGAACACCCAGTGCATGAAGCCGTCCACACGGAGATTGCGGCTGCTGCTGCCCCAGGGCTCCCCAAGATCAAGTGACTGAGCTTGAGAGCAGGGGTCTGGTGATGGTGGCCTTGCGGGACAACTCCCCAGCTTTGGACAAAATGTCGCCAGTGCCCCAGAAGGCTCCAAAGCCGAGAAGGGGAGCCTGGACTCACCCCACCCACAGGGCTTGCAGGTCCGCTGACTTCCACTTGTAAGAGGCATGAAGAGGATCATCAGAATTAAAGTACACACTCAAAGAAACAGTGTGACGAGAGAGAAAGGGACAGTGACGGTTACAGCCTAGGGATGGGTGTATTTATGGGGGCCCAGGGAGCTTGATTCTGTGGACAGAGGGGTTTGATTACAGGTGGGAGGCGGCAGCTCTTCCTGCAGGAGTGTAATGTCCAAGAGGGTCACACAAACACTGCACCATGCCACACTGCAACGTCCAGGGGTGTGTAGGGGCACATGTGTGACAGTTATCCATGGGGAGCCAAGAGTTGAGAAACAAGTGAGCTTTATTTTAGGTGCTGCAGCATCAGTAGCAGCCTCAGGCCCTCAGAGCTGCTGACTGCGAGATCCTGTGTTGTTTTTTTTAATTAAAGGTCAGAGTGTTGTCATGGATACAGCACCATCAGTACTTTGGAATGTTACAAGACCTTCTTACATATCTGGTTAATTGACACACAGGAGGTGGGTATTGGGCGGTTTGTCCACCTTGAGATAAAACCACTTGTTTTATGGACAACTGGGGGAAGGAAGCCTTTCTGGAATGGGTGCCTGGGGTTCCAAATGCCCTCACAGGTGGACAGCACACCACCACTCTGCTGGAACACGCAGCTCCTGGAGATCCCAACCCCAACACAGGTAAAGAGCTGAGGAAGCAGTTTAAAACAAGAGAAGATGGTTCATTTGAAGATGGGAAAGGAAAGAAAGAGAAGCCTCTGAACCAGCAGTGAATTCTCTTGGGTCTCTGGGCCACAGCTCCTCTTATTGAGATCTTTGGCCCATGCAGGCTCTTGGAATCTGATTGGCTCTGTGGTCTGTCTTTCATCCTAGCCTTGGATTTCTTCCAGCCATGTGACCTTTCCTGTCCTTTGGGGTAAAATTATGGCAGGGGGCAGGGGGAGGGGGTTGTCTTATGAACCAGTAGTTTAGGCTAAAAGATGAAATGAAAAGGAGGTTTTCGATTCTTATGTTACTTAAACTACCTAGGAACTTCCTGCTCCTGACTTCCTTGCCTTTGTCTTCCTAATTGCTTGAGTTTAGCTGCCTTTGTCTTTTTAATTCCTCAGAGTCTAGCTGCCTTTGCCCTTATAGTTGGTGGATTCTGGTTGCAGAGGTCAAACTGCCTTACTAATTTTTAGTAAAGCTCAATGAGGCCTTCATCATATCCTTTCCTACTGTCTTAGTTACTTTTCACTCATTGCTGAGACAAAATACCTGATGCCCAAAATTAGGGAAGGAAAGGTTTATTTCTTACAGTCCACACTTAGTTGGCTCCAAGACAGCATGGCATGGAGGGGCAGCCACTCATGGTGGCCGCCAAACAGCAAGGTGAACAGGTGAGAGCAAGAGAGAAGGAAGACACGCGTCCTCTTGCCCTTACACTGTGTGTCGGCTCCACCCCTGGGCGGGTGCAGCACTCATATCACCAAGCCCAGCACAGACAACAAAGCAATCACAAATGCCAGACTCAGCCCTGTCCGTGCCACGATTACATGAGACTTTGGGGAGACAGGATCAAACCCATACACCTACCTACAGTGCTCCTGTCCCTATGGGAGGAGGTGGCAGAGCTGAGCTCAGCCCACACAAAGAAAAGCTCAAAGAATTCTGTCTGCTGGGTGTGGTAGTTTATGCCTGTAATGCCAGCACTCAAGAGGCTAAGGCAGGAGGGTTGCCATAAGTTTGAGGCCTGCCTGAGCTACATACTGAGTTTAAGGCCAGCCTGGACTATGCAGCCAGAATCTGCCTCAAAAAGAAAGAGCCAGGAGCTCAGTGGTATAAGTGCCTGCCTGGCAGGTGCAAGTTTGTGAGTTCGATCCCTGGTACAAAAAAAAAAAGAAATAAAGTTTCCACCTGGTCCATTCACGGGAAAGGGCATGGCCCAGGAGTCCTGACTTTGGGGTCCTTAGAGATTTTGGGCTGCGTTTGTGTCCTGAACCTCCACTTTTACCGTGAGTACAGCTCTGCAGCTGCACCTTTCCCTGTCCCCTTGTCACTTGTCCCATTCTTCTGTCCTGCTGCACCCCACCCTGGCATCTCTGAGCACGTCCTTGCCTTGCAGAGCAGGCGTCCATCCCGGGAGGCGGAAGGAGAGCCACAAGTCGCCTCAGGTGAGAAACTCAGTGGAGCAGGGAGGACGCCTGCCCACACCTGCCCAGGGGCCTGGGGCATGGGAAGACAAACGTGTCACTCCTGGTCACAGGTGGCAGAACCTCTGCTGACCCCACAGGGGCTTCAGCTGTGCCCTGCCCATGGGAGCAGGCATTTGGGGCTGCTGGGCACCCCAAGGGGGTTCCCAGATGGGAACCCAGCCAGGGGTGCTGCCAGGGAGGCTTGTCTGAGCAACCGTGATCCTGGGAGGCCAGCCCAGGGCGCGATGCCTGGGACCTTGAGACCCTGACCTGTCAGGCTGGGTGGGAGTGAGGCCTAGCTCACCTCGAGTGAGAAGCCACCCACACCCAGGTGCCCTGCCAGGATTCAACTTGACACCTAGTGAGGGAAGGAGGGAGCAGACCAGTCAGCTCCTCCTGTTATTTTGTTCTTTCCTCACAAAAGCCCTTTGCAGCCAGGCCTGGTGGCCCATACCTGTCACCCTAGTACTCTGGGAGGCTGAAGCAGACGGATGGCAAGTATGAGCACAGCCAGGGCAACTTGGTGACCCTGTCTCCAAATAAGAGCTGCAGAAAGGGCTGGGGATGCAGCTCTACGGGGAGTCCTGGTCTCAGCCCAGCAGCCTTTGCAGCAGTCGCTGTCCTCATTTTCTGATGAGGAAACTGAAACGCCGAGATATTAAGTAGCTGTGGGTGAGTGGCAGGGTCAAGATTTAGTCTCAGGCCTGGCAGTTGTGACACCTGAGTGGTTTCTACATCACCCAGCTACTGGCAGAGTGCAGGGCGGGGGCCGCCGGATCTGGAGATGGCTCGGTTCGCACTGCGGAGGGCATGGAGGGGGCTGGGCCGGGCTCTCACCCCATGACTCGGTCCTGTGAGGTTAGGGTCCTGGAGGGAGCCTGGCCCGCCCCACCTTGCTTCACTTTTCCTTTCCCTTGGTGCCCAGGAGGTGATTGATGTTTCGCCTGGCTACCAGCTGGTTCGGAATCGTGAGCAAGTTTCTGTCACCTTAGGGGACGAGATGTTCAGTGGGGAGAAGCAGCTGGAACCTGAGGTCACAGACAGAGTCAGCAGTCCCAGGTAGTGTCTTCGGGTCAGCTTGGGCGGCCTCCAGCTCCTCTGTCGCACTGGGCCTGGGTCCCCTGCAGGGGCGCCTTGAGCTCATCCTGCCCCTTTCTAAGCCGTCGCCCTGTGCTGGGAGCCCATTCTCGAGCTGGTCCCAGCAGGATGGAGAGGTCTGTGGGGCGGACTGAGGCATTGCTCCTGGCTGAGGCACAGGTGAAGCTGTCACAGAGTTGCCTCCACTTGGCGTGCAGACTGAGTTCCGTCCGGGCCCTAGGGCTGGAGCTGCCGGAGCCTGAAGCACGGTGTTCCGTTTCTGGGACATATGGGTGCAAAACTGGCCAAGCCTGTCCCATGGAGCACTCACCACTGCCCAAGGGTGGCCCCACACCCTTGAGTGCTGCCTCCGAATGCCACGGCCCTGTCTCCTCCTCCCCACATTTGTTTACCACCTCCCTGCTCTGCAGAACGGTTCCCAGAGTCTGCTCCTTGGGCTTTCATTCACTCTGAGAACTGTTTTTCTAAAACAAATCTAAAAGGCCAACAGTAACAAAAATCACACACACACACACACACACACACACACACACGCGCGCGCGCGCGCACACACCCGCATGCCCGTCTGCTGATGTCTGGGAAGGGAACAACCACGCCACGAGCAGAGGAATTCAGACTGGGGACTGGGCCGTGCCTCAGAGCTGCCCTGACCCCACCTGGCCCCGGGAAGCCTCCCCAGCCTGTGCCTTCCACCCGTGGGGACATTCAGCCTGTTTCCGTTTTCCTGCTCATCCACACCTTCTGTAGGAAGAGACGGGGCCAGGTCCTTAGGCCAACACCCACAGCTGCCTCTTGGCCTCATAACAGAGTTGTCAGAGGGCATAGTGGTATTTACCTGTAATCCCAGCACTCTGGGAGGATGAGGCAGGAGGATGCCAAGTTCAAGCTCAGCCTGGAAAACTTAGTGACTTAGCAAGACCTTGTTTTAAAATAAAATATTAAAGCGGGGGGGGGACAATGTTGGGGACATAACTCAGTATGAAAGCCCTAGGTTGAATCCCAACTGTCACCAAAAAAAAAAAAGAAAGAAAGAAAGAAAAAGGAAGGACAGTTGTTACCAGTTGCCACACAGGAGGACACAGCAGCCCATGCCTGTTTGTTCCCTGAAGAGCTGAGTGCTGCTCACACTGCAGACCGCGTCCTAAAGACAGCACCCGGCTTTCTTGCACCCGGCAGCCTCCCCGTGTCCTCTCCCGTTTCCTCACCTCCCAGCCTCCCCCGGTCAGGGCACAGGGGGCACTGTGGGCCAGCACCACGACACCCTTTCCACTCTGGTGCAGTCTGACAGGGCTGATCACCTGCAGTGCCAGACCAGAAAGAGAAAACCGCTACCCGGCCAGAAACGCCCTCTCCGTCTGTCTACTGCCCGTTCCCTGCCACCACCCGTCCTGCTGCCCACCTTCCTGTTTCCCAGTCCTATATTTCTCCCACTCCCATTTCCACTGTCACATACGAATGTCATACTCTAATAAATGTCTGATGTAGTCCTACTCTCTTCTCCTTAGTAGAGTACCAAACTACCCTGCTCACTTCTGGCTACTGCTGGGTTGAGTTTTCATCACCCTGATGCAAAGTACACCCTCCAAGACTGCCCTTCCATGCTGTCACCTGCCTGTAACGGTGGAGCACATGGAGCACCCTCCTGGGGACCTGACTGGTGTCCCGTGGGAAACTGTGATGACAGAAGAATTGCTTGTGCTACAGGGCCAGTATCATTTGTGACCTTGAAGAGCAGATCTCAGAACTGACCACAATAATAGAACAAATGAACAGAGATCACCAGGCTGCCCGGAAATTGGTGAGTGAGGCTTGTGTCTTTATTGGTGGGGTCAGACTCACACATGCCAGGTGAGGGGCCTGTCCCCTTCCTCTTGAGAGCCGTCTGTCCAGTGCAGGGCCGTGGCCCGCGGGTATTTCCGACCCCATCCTCCTTCACCACTGCAGTTCTCATACCTGGGCGTTCTCTGGGTGTCTCCTCCCCACAAGGGCGCAGTCATCCCCGCGGGCCCCTGTGATGCGACAAGCTTTGGAGGTTGCCAGGCCCTTGCTAATCTCTCCAGTGTGGGGCTCTGAAGCTGTGTGCTCCTGAGGTGTCAACACTCTTCTTCAGCCGCTGTGCTTCCTGGGTGTCAGGGTGCTCCTCTAGTGCAGGTGTTCCAACAGGGCCCCTTCCTCACCTCACGCGGTCCCGCTGGTGGCTGGCTGGAGCCCTGCTCACTCTCTCTGGCAGCGTTGCCGAAACCCTGCCGGTGCCCCCCCACCCGGTGTGGCTCCCGTGGAGACCCAGCCTGGAACTCAGGCGAATCCTCCCTACTCCTGATGCATGGTCTTACTTATCTGAAAACACTGCGGAGTTGATGTCTGTTGAAAGGAAATCACATCATTTGCGTGAGATCGCTCAGCGCAATAGACTGGGTCATTAGGTGAAGTGTGCATTTTGACTCAGTAGCATGAGCCTTGTGGCAGATGTATTTAGAGACTATTTCCATGGAGAGACCTGAGATGGTGGTCTTCAGAACGCTCCCACACGTGGACACCCCACTTATGGCGCGACCCATGGACCGGAAGAATGCCTTCGTTGGTGTCGAGTCCCTTGCGCCACCCCAGTTGCCAGAGAGGGACAGGACAAACCCTAACTCCTTGTCTTAGCTGGCAGTTGGCAGCGGCTGGCGTGGAGGGGTTGGTTCCCCCGGTGATGCTGGCCAGGGCACCCACTATGTGAGATGGTAGGTTCCCCAAGGGAGTGAGTCCTGCCTGCTAGCCCCAGGCACGCATCCCAAAGTTCGCAATTTCACAAAGGGACGTCAGTCTGGTACAGGAGACCAGAACGGGCACGGGAACCAAAGAGGTGACTTCCGTGCTCCAGCATTACGAACTGCTAAGTCCAAAATCACAAAGAGCAAGTCAAGACTTCTTCATACCCGCAGTATCAAGGTCGAGCTGACACTCAGAACCCAGACAGGATAGGCGTGGGGCGTGGCCTGGGATGAAGGGGCGTGGCCTAGGAGGAAGGGTGGGGCTGTGAATGAAGGGGCAGGGCCTGGGTGAAGGGGCGGTGCCAGAGGCGGGGTCTTGTGAGGGGCGGGGCCTTGGGACGAAGGGGCGTGGTCTGGGCGAGGCCCTGTGAAGGGGTGGGGCTGTGGGTGAAGGGGCGGGGCCAGTGAGGGGCGGGGCCTTGCGAAGGGGCTGGGCCGGGGCGAAGGGCGTGACCAGGGTGAGGGGCGGGGCCTTGTGAAGGGGCGGGGCTGGGTGATGGGCGGGGCCTCGCTAATGGGCGGGGCCTGGGGTGAAGGGGCTCCTCACCCTGGGGTCCTCACCAGTGGGTTCAGACGCGGCCTCCTTTCCAGCTCTGCGGGGAAATGGAGCGGCGCTGCGACGCCATGAAGCATAGCTTTGACTGCAAGACCAGGTACGCGCTCCGCCCCGCCCTCCCCTCCGTGGCCTTGGGGGTGGCCGGTGCTCCGCCGGCACCCAGGGTGCAGAGGGGCGACTCCGGAGTCCTTGGGAGCAGGACGGCGCCGCTGGAGGCCGCTGAGACTGAGTACGGGAAAGACTGCTCCTGCTTTCAGATTCTGTCAGTCCTTTAGTGCTTTTCATTTCAATTATAATCTTTCTTTTGTTGTTTCCTGAGAGGAGCCGCTCTTTGTTCTCAAGGCGATGTGATAAACAGGTGTTTTCTCAGCCCCCTCTCCTCCCTTTCTTTCTCTTATCTCTGCTTTCCCGGGATGCTGAATCAGGGCTTGGGCGAATGAGGAAGAAGTATGGGGGTGCGGTGGACAATGGCAAACCAAGGGGAGACAGGAAGGAAGTGTGTTGTCTCTGTGGGTGAGGAGAATCTCAAGACTGCCTCCCCACAACCTGCCGGGGCCCAGAGCAGCCTCACAGTCCCGGTGGAGTCATCCGTAGCCATCTATGTTAGTTCAGTTTTTAGAGCAGTCTTAGGTTCTCAGCACCTGAAGGGAAAGCACAAAGCTTCCCTGTACCTACTGCCGATCAGCCTCAGTCAGATTGAACCCAAAGAGGAGCGCACCAAGACTCATGGTAATTGAACTCTCAAAATCAAGACAGATTTCTAAGAGCAACAAGGGACAATAAACACATCATGTACCAGGGGTCCAATATAGCTATAAGCAAGTTCCTCGGCAGAGCAGGATGGTGTGTTAAAAAGATTCATGGATAGAACTGCCTAACCCAGCAAAACTATTTTTCGGAAAGGGAGAAATAAAAACTTTCTCAGACAAACTGCAGCTGAAGGAATTCCTCACCATTAGACTTGTTTTACAGAAATTGCTAAAGGGAGTTCTTTAAAGCAAAACAAAAGGCTGCTGATCAATAACATGAAATGTAGACAGCCAGGCGTGGTGGCACACACCTTAATCCCAACACCCAGGAGCTTGAGGCAGGAGGATTGCTATGAGTTTGAGACCAGCCTGGGCTACATAGCAAGACCCCTGTCTCAAAAAACAAAAATAAAACAAAACAAAAAAGAAATGTGGACAAAAAATGGTTCAAGTAGAACAACAGTATTCAGAAAACATTCAGACTGTGTTGGTGGTGTGTAATGCAATTTTATTCCAAGTAAGAGGTTCAAAAGACAAAACTTACCACTAGAGCCAAATAAGGAATAAACATTGCAATGAATTGAAATGTGATAACGATAAGAACTTTTAATATTTACCTTTTCTTTTTTTTTTTTTGTGGCATCAAACTCACAACCTCGTGCCTGACAGGTAGGCGCTTAAGCCACTGAGCCAAACTCCTAGCCCTAGTTTTTTGAGACAGGGTCACACTATGTAGTTCAGGTTGGCCTTGCACTCATGTTGTAGCCCAAACCGGCCTCGGACTCACAATGCTCCACCTACCTCAGCCTTCCAAGTGCTGGGATTAAAGGCATGCACCACCACACCTGGCTTTTAATATCTACTTTCAACAATACATAGATAATCTGAACAGAAAATTCATAAGGAAGCATTGGATTAAGCCAGTGTTAGACCAAACAGATGTAAAAGGTGTGTATGAACCATGCCATCCAACAGCAGTGGAGACAGGCTCTTCTCAAGTGCACATGGAACATTCTTCAGCCTGGGTCACATGCAGGACACAACATAAGCCTCCACAAAACTACCCCATCTTCCACTTGCCCCAAGGATACTTGCTGGCAGCGCTTGCAGCTGTAGCATTTAACACTGCTGCCATTTACAATTACAGTCCTGACCTCACTCCTAAAGCTGGCATAAAATAGCTCACTTTTATCATTATTTTCACATTGTTTCAGGACACTGATAGCCTTTGGAACAAAAGACATCATTCTAGGCAAGTGTGGTGGCACACGCCTGTAATCCCAGCACTTGGGAGGCTGAGGCAGGAGGATCACTGGGAGTTCCAGCCCAGCCTAGTCTACACAGTGAGCTCAAAGCCAGCCTGAACTGAATAGTGAGACCCTGTCTCAAAAAGACCAAAAAAAAAAAAAAGTCATTGTATTTGTAGCATTCTGTTTTTCATAGTGGTAAAACACAATAATTCTCAGTCACAAAATGTCAAATCCTAGAAATGTAGCATTTCTATGTATGATATTAACATGCTTACGTTACATAAAGATTACAGAAAAGTTCTGTTTAGAAATAATTTCAAGAATAGTTTTATATTTTATTTCCACATTGAAAATCAGTCAGATTTGCCTCAGTCTCAAAAAATGTGTTTATGTAAAATTAAATGAACACTGGCAGCAAGCTGTACTTTTTTACTAAGTGGAAAATAGGTGAAGATTGAAATTATGAGGGCTGGGAGTTTGGCTCAGCGGCTTACATGCCTGTCAGGCAGGCGCGAGGTTGTGAGTTCAATCCCCGGTACCACAAAAAAAAAAAAAAAAAAAAGATTGAAATTATGTCAGTTATATAATTCTATTAATCACAATGGTATGAAACTAGAAATCAACAGCAGGAAGAATTTTGAAAAATTCACAAATACATAGAAATTAAACAACATGCTCCTGAATGATGAATACGGGAATGAAGAGATTAAAAAGGAAATTTAAAAATATCTCAAGACAAATGAAATAGAAACAGAGCATACAAATGGTTATATAAGACAACAAAAGCAGTGGTAAGAGGAACATTTACATCAAAGAAGGATTTTGAGTAACCTGATATTACACTGAAAAAACTAGAAAAAAAACAAAGTTCATAATTAGCAGAAGGAAGAAAATTACAAAGATCACAATAAAGCAAATGAAATGGAGACTAGAAAAGCAATGCAAATAATCAGCAAAACTAACAGTTAACTTTTGAATGATACACAAAATTGACAAAACATAGTAGACTAAGACAAAAGAAAGACGATTTAGAAAAGAATACAACAGAATACAGAGGACAATAAGAGACTTCTACAAGTAGTTAGATGCCAACAAATTGAATAATTCTAAGAAAGGGTCAGTTCCTAGAAACATACAATCTAACTGGGCATGATGGTACACGCCTGTAAGCCCAACACTTAGGAGGCTGAGGCAGGAGGATTGTTGCAAGTTCGAGATCAGCCTGGGTTACAAAGTGAGCTCAACTTCAGCCTGCACTGCTTAGTGAGACCCTGTCTCAAAAAGACAAAAAGGAAAAAAAAAAAAGAAAGAAAGAAAAGAAAAGAAAAGAAAAAGAAACAAACAACCTACTCAGGCTGTATGATGCAGAAAGTGAACATCCAAATGACCAGTTAGAGACCAGCAGACCCGCAGAGGACAAACTGACTCGTGGGCCCGCGACCTGTTGCTTTTAAGAGCATGACTTGTGTTTTTGAGTCAATCAGGACCTAGAAGCTGAGCCTGCCTATGCCTTGTGGGTAACTAAAAGCTGGATATAACTTGGCATCTCCACCTTCCTTTATTTGCAAACCTAAGACTTTGGAACCCCAACCTGCCCAGCTCTGCATGAGGCAAGTGGAGCACTAAGGGATTACAAGGTTTCCTACATAAATTGGCCTCACCTGTATTATCCCCCCAAGATGAGGACACCAAGATAAGAGTGACTGTGGTCACTTGCAGATGTGCAGGGACATCCAGCTACCAGCAGCCCAGTTCTGGATCCCCAGAGTAATGCCTAGAAGTCTGGAGAGTGTCCTAGCTCTGCACCGCCTCGGGCCAGGAAGAGCAGACTCACAAGCCCACCCAGCTCAGATCACCTCCCGGCCAGCACAGCTGCCCCTCTCAAACAGAACCCAGTTGCCATGGAACCCCAGGGCTCCTGCAGAGAGCCCAGGCCGAAGTAATGGCAGCTGCACCCCAACTCACCCCAGCTTCCCACTAACCTATCTCCTTGTCCATGAATGGGCTGATCTCAGCCACCTCTCCAGACTGCGCCCCTTTGCTCGCTAGACCGAAGGCCTTGCCTTAGTTGCTGTTTCCTTCTCAGGGGACCCCTTACTCTTTGTCAGAACTATGCCCACTTTGTTTTTATTTTCCCATTAAAGCTCTTTCCTGTATGCTCATACTGAGTGCCTCTTTTAATTTCCATTATCATTCACTGAAGCAAGGACCTGGGCAAGCCAGTGACACAAATAGACCCATGACTAAGGAAATTTATTTAGTAATAAAACATTTCCCATCCAAGGAAAACAGACGACCAACCTTCCATTGAATTCTACCAAACTTTCAGAGAATAGCTAATGAAGAGCAAATACTTCCAAACTCTTCTTACAAGGCTTCTTACCCTGACACCAAAGCCAGAAAAAGACATTACAAGAAAGTTGCAGGTCGACATCCTTAATGAATATGCATGCAAAAATTTTCAATAAAATACTACTGAACCAAATTCAACAATACATTTGGTTTGATATCTCTCAAAAGACGACATACGATAGGCCAGTACAGTAAGTTTTCAATTTACAAACATTCCAGTTGTGAACTTTCACAGATCCAAACAGCCTTGCATTATGTGCTTGCAAACATTTTGTGGAACTAACTTGTGTGTCCACCTTACCATTTTAATTTAAATACTTTATTTACAGTATTTATATGTTTGATTTCTTATGCCTTACATTGTACATTTGTATCAAAAGTGTGTGAGACTCAGTTTGTTGGATTTAAAAATGAATCTGAAGCCGGGCATGGTGGCGCACGCCTTTAACCCCAGCACTCACGAGGCTGAGGTAGGAGGAGCATTGTGAGTTTGAGGTCCGCTTGGGCTACAAGGTGAGTGCTAGGCTGACCTGAGCTACATAGTGCGACCCAGCCTCAAAAAACCAGGGCTGGGAGTTTGGCTCAGTGGCTTAAGCGCCAGCCCTGGCAGGTGCGAGGTTGTGAGTTGAATCCCTGGTGCCGCAAAAAATAAATAAATAAATAAATAAATATTTTTAAAAAAATGAATCTGAAAAAGCAAATAAATCTGACTTACATTCTCCCAGAATATAACTCATTCATAAGTTCATATACTTACTTTAAGTATATGAAAAAAAGCTCAACATTGCTAACCATTAGAGAAACGAAAATTAAACGTGATATTTCTCTGTGTAAAATGATATTATCAGAAAGACAAAAGATAAAAAAAGTGTTGGCAAGAATGTAGAAAAAAGGAATGTCTTCTACACTGTCGACAAGTTTATAAATTAGGGTCAGGAGTGGTGGTAGATAGAACCCTACACTCTGAGAGGCTGAGGAAGGAGGATCACAAGTTTGGGCTCAGCCTGGACAATGCAGTGACTTAGAAAGATTCTGTCACAAAATAAAATGAAAAAAATAAAGTGGTCTGGGGTGTAGCTCAGTGTTAAAGCTCTATGAAAAAACAAAAAAGTGAATAATGTATATTAATACAACCGTTATGGAAAAACAGTATGGAGGTCCCTCAGAAAACTAAAAATATAAATATTGTAAGATTGTGCAATTCCACTACTGGATATTTACCCGTGAAATCTGAAACCATTTTGTCAAGATGTCTGTACTCCCATATTTATGTGCAGTAGCCAGGTTATGAAATCAACAGATGAACGGAGACAGTGTTACACATGCATGCATGTGCACACACATCACCGTAGAATGATATTTGGCCTTGTAAAGCAAGGAAATTCTGTAATTTTTGGCAATATGTATGGAACTGGACAACACTAGGCTAAGTGAATTAAGCCTGGGTACAGAAAGACAAGTATCACATGTTGTCACTTGGGTGTCTAAAACAGTTGAACTCATAGAAGGCAGAAAGTAGAGCGGCGGCCACTATAACATACAAAATATAGGGGGAGGTGGGGAACCAGCAGAGACCACCAGGCTTGTGTCGCAGCATCATGGCGTGGAATTTATTTTGCCTGGGTGCAGGTAGCAGAGAGCAAATAAGACCATCTTCAGGAAACATCAAGAAGTGTGTCCCTTTTTTAGGGATGGAAAGCAGGCAGGGGACATCAGGAGAGAAGACTTTAATAAACATCTGTGGTCCAAGTTCTCTGGCTGTTTGGTGCCTCAGTAAGCGAAGTGCTTGTAGTATCTGGTGTGAATTTTTGGGTGGCTCCAGATGTGGCCTGCAGAATTCCTCGTTCTGGCTTCTCTCCTTCTCAACATCCTGTGCCCAGATCTTTGTCACTGAGCCCAGCTCCCTGCAGAGAGCAGCACCTCTGCTGCCAGGCAGGCTGGGAGGTGGGTGGTGGCCCGTTTGGAGTCTTACAGTTATAGGCCCTGGCTTCAGGGGAATCGGGAGATCGTGTTCCAAGTTACAAACTCTCAGATAGGAGAAATACGTTTCTTAAAGGTCTTTGCAAGGCATGGTGATTGTTGTTAATTCCAAAAATGCTAAGAGAGTCAATTTTAAATATTCTTATCACAAAAAATTTAAGTATCTGAGATGATGAGTGTTAAATACCTTTATTTAATTATTCCACACTATGCTCATAAATCATAACCACTTGGTACCCCATAAGTATATCTAATCATACAATATTTAATTACACTTATAAAAGAGAAATCTTGGTATAGAGACAGCATTCCTAGTTGAGTCATAGTGTTTTATGTATGTATGTATGTATTATTTATTTTTGGTACCAGGGATCGAACTTACAACCTTGTGCCTGCCAGGCAGGCACTTACACCACTGAGCTAAATTCCTGGCCCTATTTTTTGAGACAAGGTCTTATTATGCAGTTCAGGCTGGCCTTGAATTCACTTTGTAGCCCAGGCTGGTCTCAAACTCACAATGATCCTCCTGTGTCAGCCTTCCGAGTGCTGGGATTAAAGGTGTGCACCACCATGCCCAGCTATATGTATGTATTTATTTGTTTTTTTGTTTTTTTGTGGCACCAGGGATTGAACTCACAACCTCTTGCCTGTCAGACAGGCACTTAAGTCACTGAGCAAACTCCCGACCCTTGTATGTATTTATTAATAGGCTTTTTCTTTTTTCTTTTTTTGGGGGAGTATCAGGAATTGAACTCAGAACTTTGTGCTTTCCAGGGAGGTACTTGTGCCACTGAGCTATCTCCCTAGCCCATAACATGCTTTCTTATTTGTTATGGCTGTGTCTAGATGTCCCCCAAAGCCTCATGTAGTCAGAGGTGGGGCTTTTCAGAGGTGGCTGGATCTAGAGTGTGTGATGCCAGGGTTAAGTATGTGATTCTGGTGTTAAGGGTGTGTGATTACTCAATTAGTTCACTGATGGGTTTGGTGGAGTTCTGGGTAGGATTAAAGGTGCTCTGCCCCGTGTAAGTGCTCCCCACCCTAAGGGATACGAAGAGGATTGCAGTTTATCACTGGTTGTTTGTCGCTTACTGCTTGCTGCCTGGCTCCTTTTGCTGCCTTCCGCCTGCCATGGACTGCTTCCCCTCTATGACGCCCCTCTGCCATGCCACCCTGCCTTGGAGCCAGCTGACTATGGACTAAAACCTCTACAAACTGTGAGCCAAATAAACCTTTCCTCCTTTAACATTGGGTGTTGGGTATTTTGTCTCAGCAACAAGAAAAGTAACTAAGACACTATTTCTTTGGTTTTTACCTTTTCATTAGTATATGTTTGTAACACATATAATTACATTCATCTTAGTGAACTGGTAATACACATTTCATGCTGATCATTTTTACCCGCTTCCCCTGTCCCCTCCTTGCTTCCCATCTCCACAAAGTCTACCCCCTTTTCCTATCATCTTTCTTTTATTTTGCTCTTCAAATTATCCCATGTGAAAACTAAGCTTTGTGCCTTATTTTACTTAGTATTGTAGTCTTGAGAGCTATCCACTTTCCTACAAATGACTCAAATTTATCCTTCCTATTTTATGGTTTAATGTTATATATAAACATTTTTTAATTCATCATCTGTTGAAGAACCTATAGGCCACTTCTGTAATTTAGCTACTATGAGTTGTGCTGCTATAAAAATGGGTATGCATTTCCAGGGTCAAATGGAATTTCTATTTTTAGTTTTTTGAGAAACTCTGTATCGATTTCCATAGTAATTTCATTAGTTTACATTCCCACCAGTGTAGAAAGATTCATTTCCCCACAACCAATTCATTTCTTGTTTCTTGAACTCTCTATGATAGGCATCTTTCTGGAGTTAGATGAAATCTTGGTGTTGTTTTGATTTGCGTTTCTCAAATGTCCAAAGATGATGAACATTTTTCCATATATTCATTGGCCATTTGTACTCCTTCTGAGAAGTGTTTATTCATTTAAATTGCTGATTTTTTATTTTTATAACTTTTTTTTCAGATTTGGGAATTAAATATGTCTGGAAATTTATTCGTTTCTTCTAGATTCTCCAATTTATTGGAATACAGGTTTTCAAAATAGTTCCTTATAATTCTCTTGATTTCATCAGTGTGTTGTGATTTCACCTTTTTCATTTCTAATAGCATTGATATGAGTGTTGTCTTTCCTCTTTAGATAAGTTTGACTGAGTTTATCAATCTTGCATATCCTTTCAAAAGACCAACTCTACTCTAGTTTACTTCATGTTTTTCTCTAACAGCTTCTGGCATTCTATCTTTGTGCTGAATTTCTGAGATTTTTTTTTACTATGAAGTGTCCTGGAGAAGTTATTTTATGGTCATGGTATTTGGGGTTTTATATGCATAATTTACCTGGAAGTTGTATTCTTTCCCTAGATTTGGAAATT
>RJWM01000278.1:170052-246448 GCA_004363535.1 Dasyprocta punctata
TTTTTTTTTTTTTTTTTTTTTTTTTTTTTTTTTTTTTTTTTTTTTTTTTTTTTTTTTTTTTTTTTTTTTTTTTTTTTTTTTTTTTTTTTTTTTTTTTTTTTTTTTTTTTTTTTTTTTTTTTTTTTTGTCTTTTTGAGACAGGGCCTCGCTACGTGGTTCGGGCTGGGCCTTGAGCTCACTTTGTAGCTCAGGCTGGTCTCAAACTTGCAATGATCCTCCTGCCTCAGCCTCCCAGGTGCTGGGATTACAAGCATGTGCCACCACACCCGGCTAACTCCTGTAATTCTTAAGGTTGGGTTTTTCTTTTCCTTTGTTTCCTTTCTTTTTTATTTTATTGTCATTGAGCAGCTGTTGGACCCAATTTCCATGGTATCTTGTCTTTTTTTAAGGTTTCACTAAGTACATGATCTACTACATCAACCTTATTGTCTAATTTTGAAGACCTGTTCTGACACTGGTCATTTCTGCTGCCCATACTTTCAAATAGAATTATTATTATTATTGTTATTATTATTATTATTTTTTTTTAGCAGGAATCAAACTCTGGACCTTGTGCTTGCCAGACAGGCACTATGGCACTGAGCTATAGCCCCAGCCCTCAGAAAGAATTTTTATATCCTGGATTTCTGCTGGATTTCTTTTCATATTTTCTAATTACTGAAATGGTCAGTTATATCTTGTATGATCTTGTTTAATTCAATCAGTGTTTTGTTTTTGTTTTAAGCTTGTTGAACACTTTTTTAAAAATTTTAGACAAAAGGAGAACAAGAAATCAAAACATAACAATTTCACCCCAACCAACAAAACAGCAACAATCATCAGCATATTGGATATTCCCAAAAATTATTTAAGACAAAAAATACAGACATGAAACATTATCTAATTGTTAACACAATTGTTTTCAAATGAACATTTCATATTAAAGATAAAATCTGAAGGTGACCCTAAAAAAATTACATTTTACTCAAAATTCTTTTTTCTCTGTCACACCAAATTTTTTATATACATAGATTTTGTTTCAGATAACATGATACTCTACCCAAAGGATCCCAAGAACACCACACCTGTCTTTTTGTGACAGCAATGTATTGAGGTCTCCCAATACAGTTGTATTAAGGCTTACTTGATTTTTCATGTCGATTAATAATTGTTTTATATAACTGGATGGACTAGTGTTTGTTACATTATTATCTCTTCCTCTTAAATTGTTCCCTTACCAATATATAATGACCATCTTTGTCTCTCTTAATCAGTCTTAGCTTAAAATTAACTTTATCTGCAAATAAAATATCCACCTCTGCTTTTTTCTGGACTCCTGTTGCATGGAGTATCATTTTCTATCCTTTAACTTTCAGTCTATGAGTATCTTTTTAAATTAAATGTGTTTCTTGTATGCAGCATATTGTTAGATCTTCCTTCTTGATCCATTCCGCCAGTCTATGTCTTTTGACTAATGAATTAAGACCATTAACATTGATGGTTAAAACTGATATGTATTGACTTATCTTTATCATGTTATTTTCTTTTTTCCTGGTGGAGTCCTTCTATTGGGGTTCATAGAGCTGTAGTACTTATCATCCCTTTCTAAAATGTCCTTCAAAATATTTTGGAGTGCTGGTTTAGTGGTCATGAATTTCCTCAACTGTTCCTTATCCTGGAAGTCTTTTGTTTCTCCCTCTATTTTGAAAGATAGTTTTGCGGGATACATCAATCTGAGTTGAAAGTTGTTTTCTTTTAGAACTTGGAGTACTTTACTCCAACCTCTCCTTGACTTGAGAGTTTGTGCTGAGAAGTCCACTGTAATTCTGATGGGCTTTCCTTTGTAGGTGATTTGTTTCTTTTCCCTAACAGCTTTTAAAATTTTATTCTTGTGTTGAATTTCTGGAATCTTGACTATGATATGCCTGGAAGTAGATTTTTTTTAATCATTGTTAATTGGGGTTCCATATGCCTCACTTATTTGTATGTCAAATTCTTTTTCTCTGCCAGGAAAATTTTCTGACACAATGTCTGTAAGGATGTTTTTAACGTCATTTGTAGTATCTCCTGCTTGTTCACTGACTCCAATTAATCTTAAGTTATTTTTCTTTGTCTCATCAAGCAACTGCTGGATTAATATCTCATGATCCCTTGCTAGTTTTGAAGAATCTTTCTTTTCCTGGTCACTAACTGCGAGCCTGTCTTCAATATCTGAGATCCTGTCCTCACATTGGCTTAATCTGCTTTGAATACGTTCAAGAGAGTTTCTGTTCTCCTGGATATCTACTTGAATCTGCTTTATGGAATACATTTGCTTCCTATGTTGTCCTTCCATAATTTGCTGAAGCTTATTTATTTTTTTGTCTGTATCTGCCCTAACATCACTAAGCATGGTGTATATTTTGGTAATCTTTGTGGTTATTTGAAAGATTACTTCTGATTTCATTTTTTCCAAAGCCTCACTCAACTGTTTTGTTACCACTTCTAAGAAATCTTGTAGGGGGCTTTCAGATTTTCTGGCTTCATTGCCCCCTGGGTTAGCTTTTGGTGAACTGGGTGTCTGGGGTTGTGACCTGTTTAAGTGTCTTCTCATTTCTTTTCTTTTTTAGTTTAATTCCTGAAGTGATACCTGTTAGTTACCTGCAGTGGATTACTTTAATGGTGGTATTAAGGACTTCCAGGTGATGAGCACTTCCCAGCGATATCTTCCAGGTGTAACTGGTTCCTGGGCTCCAAGTCTATTGAAAAATCCCACCTCCTCAGTTTGTCTGAAATGAGAAACCACTGCTCACCTATCCCAGTCCCTAGTACCTTGGCACCACGCCCCAGCCCTCTCTGTGACCCCCAGTCAATCCCAGTCCTGGACCAGCAAGGCCAACAGCTATCTAGTTCAGCCGAGTCAGTTCTGGCTACAGTGGCACCCACAGCACCAAACACAGACAACAATACAGTAAACTGATCCAACCCCTGGTTTACAGCCCCCAACCATATAAACTGAACTTATATCCATACAACAGGATGCAAAACAATCATATACAATACTTAGGTTCACAAAATGTCAATTCTGTCCCCAAGAGTGAGGACCCAAAATGAATTTAAGAAAAAGCAGAAAAGTGGGAAAAGGGAAAAGGGACTGCAAGTAGGTTGGAGAACAAAGATGTATCCACCAACTCAGGGAAACCACTGCAGAAGACTGAGGGAAAAGAAAGCCAAAAGAGACAGAAAGAGAACAGAACAAGACCAGGCCCAAAGGGAGGGCGGAAACCACACTCACACCAAACAAAAAAAAAGTCCACTTCCAGGGTTCTCTCTGAATTCACTGGCAAACAGCCTGTGGAGACAGCAACCCAAATCGTGGCATTGTATCCCCACAAGCCAGCAACTGTTCGTGGATGGAGCAGTAGACAACCTTAGCAGGCCTGCCCTGAGAGCGGCCTCGGGCTCGCAGCCATCCAAGCAGTCTCCGCGGGTCTGCGCCCAGCTAGGGACCACTGCAGGAAACCAGCAACAGTTTTAGCCCCAGGCATATCTGGCCCGACACAGGAACGGCTTCCGGCAAATCGCTGTCCTGCAAGAGGACTCAGCTCTCCTCACTCACTGCCAGCCAGCACAGTCCTCTGCGCCCGCCGCTCTCCTCCACCAGGGAATGATTCCGCAGAGGTCCCGGGGTCACCAGCCACCACCAACACCGCGACTGTGCACCGCCAGACTCCAACAGCTCCCCTCGCGCAGTGAGTCCGGCTACAGGCAAAGGCTCCACCAGCTACCACCTTCTTAGTTGAATTTTTTCTTTTCGCTCTCTCTGTGGGGTTCGTTTCAAACTTCAGGCTCTTCCTGGGTCCAAGGAACCCATCTCCCTCCTTTTTATCTTCCTCAAGATGGTGTGTTCCCACGTCTAGACGGTGTCTCTCAGAGAGGCTATTTTTCCTGCATCCTACTACTCCGCCATCTTCCTGGAAGTTGTTGAACACTTTATTAAGTCTTTCATCTGTTTATTTATATGCTCTTTTATCTCAGTGAATATGTTGTGAATTTATTTGTTTCTTCTTCGATCACTTCGAACATTTTAACCGTTTGGTTTTTGAGTTCTTTACTGGTGACTTCTTCCACTTCACTTTCCATGAGGTTAACTTTGGGGTAGTTAAGAGTTTTTAGAAGAATCTACTTGCATTATTTTCTCATGTTTCTGTTGTTTTTGTGCTGAGGGTTGGGGATCAGTTAGTGTAGAAAAGCCCTATAGTGATCTCTTTAGTTGGTGTGTGTTTCGCTGTGATGTGACCTTGACTTTGGTTATATTGTTATTTATACACTTCTTCAGCCTACTCAGTATAAAAAGTAAACCATTACTGGTTATATCAACATCTACAGAGCCAGTCACATATCAATCAAGTAACTTCAAGTTTGTTTTAACATTTTTATCCTTTTGTCAATAATTCAGAAAGATTGTGAGGTAGTACTGATGACAAGTAGCTTGGAATGTAGAGGATGAGGGAAAGAAAAAAGAAAAGGAAGAAAATAGTTCAGGAATAAGGAACGGAGACAAAATAATGAAAGAAAAAAGGAGGTGTGACTGTTGATACTATTTTTATGTGTGGTGTGAAGGCCTGGTGGAGAGAGATTTGTAAGGGCGGGAAAAAGGGCCAGGGATTTACCTCAGTGGTGTAAGCGCCTCTCAGGCAGTTGCGAGGTTGTGAGTTCAATCCCCAGTACCAAAAAAGAAAAGTATTAGTTATAGCTGGGTGTGGTGGCACACGCCTTTAATCCTAGCACTCAGGAGGCTGAGGTAGGAGGAGCATTGTGAGTTCGAGGCCGGCTTGAGCTACAGCGTGAGCGCAAGCCCGGCTTGAACTACATAGTGCAACCCTGCCTCAAAAAGCTAGGGCCGGAGTTTGGCTCAGTGGCTTAAGTGCCTGTCTGGCAGGCACAAGGTTGTGAGTTCGATCCCTGGTGCAAAAAAAAAAAAAAAAAAAAGTGGGAAAAAGGAAAAGGAGGGATATTCAATTGGAGATTGAAGAAAGCCAAGAGAGGGTCAGTTAAGATGCTGATAGGAAGCTGTGTTTGAATCCCTATACAAAAATTTTGGTGAGGGTTAATCTGACATGTTAGCCATGAAAGATACTAAAATGCTAATTAATTTGTATTTTTCTTTGCACATTATAAACACCTCCCATATGTATACCAGATGAAAGGAGAAAAAGAAGGAAGAGTGACAGAAACAACCACACACAAATACAAAAGTGGAGTCCTCTTGGTTCTCTTTGTGCTGCAGTCAGAATTTGGGCAGTGTACACTTTCTTCCTCCTACTTTCACAAATGAGAAAAGTCTGACACCAGCCGCTGGGGGGTGGGGCAGGGGGCTTTGTCCTGGTGCGTGTGGTAAGCCCAGGAGTTGGGTGAATGCTCACGCCTGAGTTGGTTCCCACTGATGATCTGTTCTCGTGCCTGCCAGCACCTGAAGGGGCTCCGGAGTCCAGAGGGCCCAGACAGTGGGCTTCTAGTACCCCGGCAGGCTGTTCTCTGCATGGTTTCACTGGTGCTCCTAGGGGTGTGGCTCACTGGAGATTTGTTGGCTCTGTTTTAGGATTGCATGCCTTCAGCTGTGTCAGGCTGTGTCAATGGGCTGGTCAGATGTAGCCTTCCAGGGCTTCCTTGCTCTCTGCCCCTTAGCCTCACAGTAATCCCCACCACTGCTCCTGTCTGCTCTCTCGGTACTGTCCTTGGTCAGGGAACCATGCAACACCCCCCCACCCCGGCTATGCTGCTGCTCTCCAGCTCCCCAGCTGCCCTGGACTCTGTCGTCATCTCGTGGACAAACTCTCCAGCCCCTGAACTCAGTGGTGCTCGGCAGCTCTCGTCTGGCGGAGGGAGCCATAGGGGCACTTGGTTCTGCTGTGTCTGAATGGTGTCCAGTGTGTGGGTACCCCATGCACACAATTTGCCAGATTAGGGGAGCGGTGTGGGAGGTTGGCACTACTCAAGCAGTATCTTCCCCTCCACCACCAATCATGCTGGTTGCAACCCTGCCCACCCCTGCAGCTCCCTGAGCCGTGGCCCTCTCCAGAACCCAACTAGGACCCACCTGGACCCTGGGCTCTTAGCTGAACCATGCCCTTATTTCTTTCTCTCCAGAAGGCCTACCAGTCCTAACTCAGTCATTGCCCTCCAAATGATTCTCTGTGTTTAGTTTCTGTAGCGCCCTGATCTGCAAATGTCTCTGCCGGTGGCTCCCTGTCCAAGGGTCTTCTCCCCAGATTGTGTGGTTGCAGATGTGGATGTGAGCAGTGCCAGGACCGAGGGGCAGCCTAGTGTCCTTCTCTGAACAGCCCTGGTACTGGGATCCACGTGCTGGGCTTCTCCTTCAGGTTATCTTCCTGTGTTTGGGTCTTCTTCACTTCCCCCCATTTCTGAATACCTGCACTTGCAATGTGCATCTTCCAAGCATCCCACTAGCACTGCTCCCATACTCAGCCATGATAGATTCCTAGACTTTATCAGTTAGAGCAGTTTCAAGTTTAACAACAAAACTGATATGAAAATACAGGAAATTTCAATATAGTTTCCATGCCCTCACCCCCACAGCAGCCACCTGTCCGCGTACCATCAGAGTGGCACATTGTCACAATCGAACTCACTCTCACATGGGTGTGTCCCGTACCATCCTTAGTTTAGGGTCCAATTTTGGTGTTGAACATTCTCTGGGGATTTTAATGTGTAAACGCATTCCCTATTATGGTGCCTTCCACTGGGTTCTGCCTACTCATCCCCTGACTGCTGGCAACTGCTGACCTGCCGCTGGCTCATTTGTGCCCTTTCCAGACCATCACATGGTTGGAATTACCTTTGCTTAGCAATCAGCATCTGACTTCTTTCATCTCTTCCTGTGGCTTGATGGCTCACATAGACTTTCACTTTAACACTCATTTTAAACCCAGCAACATCAGCCTCCTAGGCTGGAGGTGGAGAGACCCTGGGTGCTGAGGTTGTTCTGGAGTTTGGTTTCCCTACAGAACTCTAAGCAAAGGCTATACTGGTTGGAGAGTCCATGTCATGCTAGCTCCACTCATAACAGTGCTGTAGGAAACCAGGGCTCTCTCGCCCTGTCTGCAGAGAAGCCAGGAAAATGTTCCAGGAAAGGGGAGAAGGGGAGACAGGCCCGACACCAGCTCAGCACTGCGCTTCTTTCTACTGATGGCTGTGCCTTCTGGGTCCCACAGGGAACTCAGAATGGCTCACAAGACAGAGCTCAGTGAGTTAGAGAACAGCTACAGAGAAGCCCTGAAGACGGAGAAGTCGGCAGCACAAGGGAAACTAGGTACTGTGGGGACAGGGAGGGCCAGGGAAGGCACCAGCTCCACGGGGTGCAGTGGTGGAGGGGGGCAGGTGATTTCCTCCCGGAGCTGGGGTTGGGGGCAGTGATGGAGGACGAGACTGGAAGAGGAAGGACCCGTCCTCCAGGGCCCGCTGTCTTCCCGGGAGGCTGCCCCCCTCAAGCTTGGTCTCCTCCTTTGCAAGTGGAGAACAGAAGTATCTGCCCTCATCTGTGTGTTGAGAATGCGAAAAGACTTCTCACATATATTTTAAAGTTCTACAAATGTAATATTACAACTCTTAATTATACTTTGCTAATGTTACATTTTCTAAAGAATATGTGTTTCTTTCACAGTGTAAACCAGGAAACTGTTTGTTTTAATTTTTTACTTTTGGGGGTTTGGTTGCTTTTGGTTTTCTAACACAGTCTCTTGCCATGTAGCTCAGGCTGGCCTCGAACTTGTACTTCTGCCTCAGCCTTCCAAAGTACTGGGATTACAGGCATGCACCGCCACATCTGACAGCATTTGAATTCTGATAAGTTTCCAGGGTGACTTCTGGAGCACACAGAAGTTTCGCAGCCTGTAGTGATGGTGAACCTTTCAGAGCCATCAGTGATACAGTTGGCTGCAGCACAGCACCACAGGTTACCCCTCTGGCCTGGGGGAAAGCTGGAGCAGGAAGTGTGCAGGCAGCTCACATTTAAATTTGAAAATGTATGTGTCTGATGAATGATGATGACTCTGCTTCACTTTCCTTTTCCCCAGAGGAAATGCAGAAGGAATATAAGTATTTGAAGAACATGTTTCATATGTACCAGGTGAGTCAGAGCTGTGCGGTGGACTACAAGAGTGGGAGAAACAGGCTCACTCCTGGCCTCTGAGCAGTGATGTCTGGGCCCCTGTGTCTCTGGAGCCATTGGCCATGAGGCCCAAACACCCAGGGAGAAGCACAACCTAAAAAGCCAACTGAAAAATATGTCTGTGGTCATGAAGTAATAGCAGCACTTTGGTTTTCATAGACAGAAATAAGCAACAGCAGCAATGGCAAGAAAGGAATTCTCTGCCCGAAGACAACTTCTTTGAATGTTTGCCCTTTGTGAAAATAAGCTGAGATCCTGTGCTGTCGATGCTGTGCTTTGGTTTTACTGTTGTTTTACAGTAGTGGGAATTCAACCCAGGGCCTTTGCACTGTGCCATAGCCCGAGCTTTTTTTTTTTTTTTTTTTTTTTAAACAGATTCTCACTAAATTGCTAGTTGTCCAGGTTGGGCTCACACTTGTGATCATCCTGCCTCAACCTCCCAGTTTGCTAGGATTACAGGTGTGTACCACCACACCTGGCTAAATCTGTGTGTGCTTCTGTCTGCTGTGTTCAGGGGGCATAGCAGCAGCTCTTCCTCCTCTGTAATGACTTTGTGTTACCCTTGTGACGCTGCCACCGACCTGGCACCCTTCCCCTGCCATTGGGAATACTTTTGAGTAGATCATAGTTGTTTGCCAAAGCAAAAAACACCACTTTGAACATCTTTGATTCTAGCAGTAAAGACTGGGTTGAATGGACAGTCAAGGTCATCAGTAGATTTGCCTAGATTGCCATCCACAAGCCCATATCTGAGCACCAGAACACTGCGGCCACCTCAAAATGCAGCCTGTTCCTTTAATCCACTGATTTCATGAAGTCAGGGTTAGGATACAATGTTTCTCTTGGGGCATTGAGAGAGGGAAGTGGGCAGGGAACCATACAGGGAAAGAAACTCCCAACCTGCTGGATGTCTGAAACACTGAGTTCGTGGTCTCTAAAATCAAGGAATGAATTTTAGGAACAAGACGTTAAGAGTGGGAAGAATTTATTGAAAGGAAGAAAAGCTTCTGTCTAAGAGAGACAGGGGCCCAGAAAGTGGGTTGCCTGCTGACCCTGCTGCTCAAGGGAGTTTTATCGAGCAAAACTACGAGGTGAGGCAGGTTCACGGTGGGACAGAACTGTAGTCAACTAATAAGGTTACAGGTATAGTCACTTAGGTAATATTGATCCAATGGGAAGCACAAGGTGTGTGTGAGGTGGGACAAGACTATGGTGTACCAATACAATTATAACAAGTGTATTCGCTTAGGTAATGCTGATTAAATAGGAATTCGACTGGGAAGCAAGTCAATAGCAAGCGCACATGGGATGGACAAGGACTTTCCTGGAAGGGTGGGGTAAGGAGCTTTGGCTCCCCACCTGAAGGTGATAGGTGTCTATTTAGAATATCAGTCACCACTGTTGTTCGTAGGGGAAGTATGTGGGTGTAATCATCCCCCTTTTCTTGAAGCCTGGCCTTAGCCAATGCACCTCCAGCCACTGTTTTCCGCTCTGGTCTTTCCAGAGCCCAGCCTGTCTGACTGCCCACAATATTTCTCCATAACTTAGCTATCGATGATAGGAGGACTGAGGCCCCAAGCTCTGTCCCGTCTCACCGTTGAGCACAGTGACCCAGCAGTCCTGGTTGCCAGGGCCCTCTCCATAAAGGGCAAAAAGCACCAGCTTGCCTAGAAACTCTACACCATGTGCAGACTCAGTTTGGAGCTTACACTTGAAAGGAGTTGTTCAAGAACATCAAAGAACAGGGCCAGGTCTAGACCAGGCAAGTCGCTGGGTTCCTGAGCCACAGGCAGCTCTAGGGAGCCCTTGCTTCCAGCTCTCGGGAATCCCACTATCCAGGCTCCTGCCTGGCCCCTGTTGCAGCACCCAGGCCTGGGCCTTCCCTTCTCAGGCTCAGGACACCTGAGCCACCAGTGGGCGTGGCACTTGCTTCCTGTTATTTAATCTCAACCACAAAAAGAACTTACAAACCTGAATCCCAGTACTCTGGGAGGCTGAGGCAGGAGCATGACAAGTCTGAGTTCAGCCTGGGCAACTGAACGAAGCCCTGTCTCAAATTTATTCATTTATTTATTTAATCCATGGAATTAAACTCATGACCTTACGCTTGCTAGATAGGCACTGTGCCACTGAGCTATATTCCTGCCCCCCTACACACTTTTTTTTACACCAGGGATTGAACTCAGGACCTTGTACTTGCCAGGCAGGCTGTCTCAAATTTTAAAAAATGAAAGGAAAGAAAAAGAAACTGGGGATGTAGCTCAGTGCAGAGGCAATGGATTCAATCTGAGTATGAAGAAGAAGAAGGAGGGAGGGAGGGAGGAAAAGAGAGGCTGAGAGAAAAATGGGCCCGCTACGAAGCATCTCACTGTTGTCTGAGTGTGGAAGTCTGCTCTGAGCATTTTCCTCCTTCCCTCACTGTGCAGCAGGAGACCCTGAAGCAGCTGCACGAGGCGCTCTGGCCAGGCAGTGCTGCGCATAGCTGGCCCTCAGCCCCAGCTGCGAATGTCTCCCCAGGGTTTACGCAGGGGCCCTCCCAGGTCCGATGCTGTGCAGGAGGGGAGCTGACAGCCCCAGGCCACCTTCAAGGCCCCTTTCCCTCATGGCCCCTGCAGGACACCATTCACGATGAAATGGAAGATAAGTGGTCCAAGCGGAAGGCGGAATGGGAGGAGGGTGAGAAGATGGAGCGGGAGAAGATCCTGCTTCAACAAAGTGAGTGTCATGGGGACTCTGGCTTTCGGTGACAAGGGCCCTGGGCAATTGCTTGGAAGCTTGATCTTGGTGTTACCAGGGCAGAGACCCACGTGCTGGGATGCAAGGTGCCTGGAGTTACCTCAAAACAGGTGACAGCTGTGGGGCAGGGTTGGCTCTGTTTGAAACCCAGACACCTGCAACAAGGGACCTCAGCTTGCACCTTCCAAAACTCTCCTGTTTCAAGTTTGCCCACCAGGGTTGGAAAAAGAGTTATTGAATTAGAATTTGGAATATTTACTGGTGGCGGTGGGGGGTCGCACACCCTTTATACTTGGAGCCTTCGCAACCCTGCAGCCCCCAAAGGGAGCCATGTTGATGCATATTTTAATATTTCTCTGCATAATCAGAGCTTGGATCACCTAAGGGCCACACAGGTCATCTCCAACCCTGCTGAGCCCCTGCATGGGTAGAGGAGGGGAGAGGGCTCTGGAGGTTGCTTCAGGCCTAGGGAGCCATTGAGGTGGGAGTGACCCTCTGCAAACCCATTCCATGGTCCACACCAGTCTCATCCCTCTTTCTTTCAGTTGATTAAAACCAAGTCACTCATTTGACAGCAGGGACATCTGGGAAAGTCTGTCTGTGTTCTGCCGAGGACTTTCTACCCTAGGAGTCCAGGCCAGGGATTGGGGGTGCAACTACTCAAATTCAAATCTACACTTGGAGTCTTGGTGTCCTGGACACCAGCTTACCTCCTGACTTCTGGCTATGCATACACAGTGCCTCCTGTTGCCAAAGTCTAAGTCAAGATGCAACTCCTGGTGTTGAAAGGTGGAACTTAGCTGCTCACCATGGAGGAGTCCCGTGGCCACCCCCTCTGTCTGTCTGCTCAGATGGGCTTGCTGGGGGTCAGCCAACTCTACCCCAGACCCAGGGGCAGAATGCATTTTAGTGCTGAAAGAATCAGGTAGCTGAGAGCATCATTTTAAGAAAAAGAATTTCCAAGAAAGCACAGTCTTTACTTCAGGAGACAGAACAGATAGAATAACAAGCAACAGATCCAAAAGAGACTACACACAGTGACGGGGGATGTTGACAGTGAGCCCACATGGCAAGGGTGAGGAGCACAGCTGCCGCGCCTGCCCCACTGCGCTTCTCAGGTGAATGTCCCTACCAGGCTGCCAGGGCCTCGGGACAACCCACCAGGAGTGGCTCTTCCCTCGGACAGCTGGCTTTCTCTCTGCCAGGCTTCCCACGTTTACACACAAACATGCTTTTTTCCCCTCATCTCCACAGAATACAAGATGACCAAAAAGTTTGAGCTAGAGTCAGAAGAGGAGAAGAGGAGAATGAGTGAATCCTATACTGCTACCTTTGAGAGCTTTGTGCGCGAGAAGGAGGTAACCGCACGTGAATGGCTGAGTGTCATGCTGAACCCCACGATGAGGGGTGCTTTTGGCCTTGGTGGGCATGGCTTCGTTCTCCAGTTTTCTTGGAGTGTACACAAGTAGACTGACCGTCTCGCTACCCTTGAGCTAGAGCAGTGTGGGTAGGGTGAAGCTGTAATGAACAGGAGGTGACAGGATCTGCCATTCCCTGCTTCCCCAGCATCCTGTCTGAATGTGTCTCACCCCTGGCTACAGATGAAGAGATGCTGCCGCAAACTAAACTGATTGCATCTGGTCACATACAGCCCTTAGGAAATAAAAGTAGCTAACTGGAGTGTGGGTGGTGATGGTTAGCATGTCTTCCTGGAACCCCAAAACTTACTCGTGACACCAGGCTATAAAGAAAGCAGGTCACAGACCAAATTTCACCAAACATACGGACATTTCCAAAGCAGTGGTGCGTTAGCCAGCAGGCCGCGCACGTTCATCCTGCCAGATCTCTGAGCTTTCAGGTGCACCGAAGCCTGGCTGACGGTGGATGGGATGCTGCCCCAGAGTCAGCACTCTGCCCCATTGTCGTCAGCATCGGCGACCGGTGCATCTGAGGTCAGGTCTGCCACAGCCCCTGGACCCCTAGGAAGAGGCAGTGGGACTCTTGGATTCCTGTGCTCTTCATGCAACGTGGAGAATGATTTTACAGTGTTTTCTCTAATCTGAATATTTCATCTATGTGCCCATCTGTAACCATCATGCTAATCTAATTTCACCAATGGAAGCCACTAATTTCACCAAGAAAAATCTATTTCTGGTACCCATTGTTATTACTGTGCAGAATAATAATGCAGAGTTTGACATGCTATGCAGTGGGATCCTCAGGGAAAAAAACAGGATTGGCACAGCCCCCTTTCTTCCTCCCTCCTGTTCTCAGTGGCGCTGACCGTCTGTAGCGTCCCCTCTCACTAAGGTGTGACGTATACTTAGCGAGATCCGCAGACTTGAGTATGGCGTTCGATCGGTGTGACATCTGTGTAAACCTGCGTGGCCAGCCCAAGAGCACTCTGGGTACCTTCCCATCCAAGGTGCATCTCCCCAAACCACCCTCAGACAGGCCCCGGCACCACAGACTGGCTTTGCCAGTTTTCAGACTTCATATAAATAGGATCGACTGTTACGCTCTTTTGTATATAGTTTATCCCCTCAATGAAATGTCTATAAAATTTATCCACTTATTTTTCATATCTGTGATTTCTTTCTTTGTTACTTATTGCTTGGTAGTATTTCTTTGTAGAAATGTATTTACCATTTTTCTGGTTTTGGATACTGGCTGTTTCCATTTATTGGTGTTTACAAATAAAGCTTCTGTAAACATTGTAAAAGCACTTTTGTAAAAACCATATGATTCCTCTTGGGTTTACACCTAATAGAAGTGAGATTACTAGACTTCAGAGGAACTGTCAGTTTCACTTTGTAAAAATTGATGAGCTGTTTTCCAAAGTAGTTGCATAATTTTACTCTTGCATCATAAATATATAAGGTTGTGTTGTCCCACATCCTCCAAAACAGTTACTATTGGCAGTCTTTTAATTTTGGTCATTCCAGTGAATATGAAGTATATTTTGTTATAGTTTTAGTTTTCGTAATGACTAATTACGTTGGACAGTTTTTCATATGCTTAATGAACTATTGATACATCTTTTTGCAAAGTGTCTATTCACGTCTTTTATCATTAGAGAAATTTAAAAGACGACATGTAAGAGTATCTTATACATGGTGGATACAGATTCTTGGTCACATACACATGTTGCATGGAGTGGCTTCCAGCCTGTGGCTTGCCTTTTCATTTCGTAAATGGTATCTTTCAATGTGCAGAAGTTTTGATGAAAGACAAAGTATCAATCTTTTCTTTTTATGGTTAAAGCTTTTGTATTTTCTTTGCCTATTTCAAGACATGAAAGTCTTTAACTTTTTAGAAGCTTTATAATTGTACTTTTTATTGTTCTGTAACCTATTTGAATCATTTTTTATGTGTAGAGACAGAGCTCATGAATCACCTTTTTCTCCTAGGAATGCCCAGTGTTCTGGTATCTTTTTTTGTTTGTGTTTGTCTTTTTGAGACAAGGTTTTGCTATGTAGTTCAGGATGGCCTCAAACTTGGCAGTAATCATCCTGCCTCAGGCTCCGAAGTGCTGCGATTACAGGTGTGCACGGCGCTATGCCTAGCCTGGTACCATTTTTTGAAAACCCTTTCCTGTCCCCCACTGAGTTGCCGAGGCATCTTTAGAAGTGGGAATAAGGGGCTGCGGGTTTAGCTCAGTGGTGCAAGAGCCTGCTTGGCAAGTGCAAGATCGTGAGTTCAATCCCCAGTACCAAAAAAAAAAAAGGGAATAAGACTCCATTCTCTACATTTGGCTATTTGTCTATACTTTGTCCAATAACTCATTGCCTTAATTAATTAGTGTAACTTGAAACCAAGTAGTGAAGATCATCTAACTTTACTATTGTTCTTTAAGATTATTCTGCCATTTCTACCTCCTTTGAATTTTCATATAAATTTTAGAACTAGCTTGTCAATTTTGAAGTACTTTGTCAAGACAGTTCTGGTAGTTCTAGGCATGGTGGTTCACACTAGTAATCCTAGCACTTGGGAGCCTGGGGCAGGAGGATCACCATGAGTTTAAGACCAGCCTGAATTATAAAGTGAGACTGTGTCTCAAAAAACAAAAACAACAACAAAAAAGTACTGGCATTTTGATGAGGATTACACTAAAAATAAAGATCAGTCTGTGCAGAACTGAATACTTCACAGTATCAGATCTATGCAATGGTTTAAGAAAAGCTTTTGATGAAAATATAATTTCTTTTAACATTGGTCAGTGTGATAAGTTTGAACATGGAATTTTCATTATTTAACTTCAAAACATCATTTGTTGATAATATGTGTGTTATAATACCAATGGCTAAGCTTTTGTAAATATATTCATAAATCCTCCACTGGTTTTTTTAATTCTCTAAAAGAAAATCCAGAACCACAGTGCTGACCTTGTCCAAATAAAAATGTTTCTAGGAGCTCTTGAAACAACATGAAAGGGACACCGTGCAATTACAAGAGATGAGGAAGACCAAAGAGGTAAGCTCTTCATCCTTCGCTGTGAGAGAGTATTTTACCAATGTATCAGTGAAAAGATACCCTCTCAGGAAAATGGAATCTATGATGATTTTACCAAAACCAATTTAAAAATGGGAGACCTGAGGTTAAACTTGCTAGTCCAATAAGTTGAAAAGAATTTTGGAACAACTGAATGCTTGTATCATTTGACTGACTTTGCAGGCTTGGGGCCAGTAGTCTGAGCATCCTTTAGGAGGGTAACAGTACACAGTATAGCAACTAAGGGGGAGTTCCTTCTGTCTTGTTTTTGAAATCCAATATGTCCTCACTCTTTTGTTTTGTTCTGATTTATTGTTTTGTTTTATTCAGTGTTCTGTTTTGATTTATTTATTTATTTATTTTTTGGTACCGGGGATTGAACTCACAACCTCGTGCTTGCCAGCCAGGCACTTAGGCCACTGAGCTGAATCCCCAGCCCTATTTTTTGAGACAGGGTCTCACTATGCAGTGTAGGCTGGCCTTGAACTCACTTTGTAACCCAGGCTGGTCTTGAACTCACAACGATCCTCCTGCCTCAGCCTCCTGAGTGCTGGGATTACAGGCATGTGCCACCATGCCCGGTTCTGATTGGTTTTGTTTTATTTGATTTTACTATATCTGATGGAATGGACAAGTATTGTGAAGATAACAAGATATATTATGGTAGCCATTGTTGATTTCCTATTACCCTGCTTGGAGGTTCTGTACCACTCACTGCTTTGTTTTGATTGGCTTTATTCCGTTTTGTTTTGTTGGATTTTATTCTCTTTAAAATAAAAAAATTTAAAAAGAAAAGCAAAGGATTTTCGAACTATCTGTAAAGCAAAAACGACAGTGCCTTTCTGAGAGCCAGCTTCCCCAGTGTTCTGTGTCTTTGCGGGTGCTGGGTGACTGCTATGCAGCCACACTTAAACCACGGCGGCAGCTGAAGTTACAAAATGCCGCTCTTCCCCTCGAGCTCTGGTGGACAGAGCTCCCGTCTGTCTCGTCTCCAGGTGAGCTGTGCATGTGACCGCATCTCCATGGGACTCAGAATTGTCAGCTCCCCAAGGTGAATGTCCAGACCTGGTCATCACTGATTTTTTTCTTTTTTTTATTTTAAACAGAAGAAAAGTAAAAATAACAATAAAACAGAGTTTCAAAACAGTCTAATAGGAGAGTAACAATAATTCATACATTGCATATTATTATATTCATAGTAGTTGCTCAGAGTACAAGATATAGGCATGAAATATTGTTCATAAAAGTATTAGTGTTAACCTTTAAGAGAAACTAGCTGTGTAACTGTCTTAACTATCTTGTGTATATACATATATATATTCTTTTCCCTTCCTTCCTTTCCCTTCCCCCATCACAGCTTCTCTTTCCTTTTGAACAGTTTCTTCCCATTTCACAATATCTACTGTACATTTTGAATCTTATTTACTCGTTCAGCTTCTTATACCAGGGAGACAATACGATGTTCATACATGCAGGTCTGATTTATTTCACTTGTGAGTATGGTCTCGAATTGCACCCATTTATCTTTCTTTATGGTTGAGCGATATTCCATTATATAAAAAAGCCACATCTTTTTTATCCATTCCTCAGCTGATGAGCATTTGGGTTGTTTCCAGGGTTTAGCTATTACAAACTGTGCTGCTATAAACATGAGTGGTTTCTTTCACTCTCTCACATCCAACCCACTGGCACCTTCCAGCCCTCTAGAGTGTATTCCAAGTCCACCCACTTCTCTCCAGTCCTGCGGCTCTTACCCTGGCCATCAGTTCTCCCCTGAGCCACCGCAGCGCTCTCCTCCTTCCGATCTGGCTTTATTTCCTGCCCCAGGGCCCGTCCTCCATAAAGCGGTGAGACAGATGTGCACAGGGAAACCAACCCCGCCCACCCCTGCCTCGGGCCTGGACGGCTCCTCGCTGTCCTCAGGGTCACAGCCTCCCAGGGAAGAGCCAGCCTCTCTGCATCCCCCTGCCTCAGCCCACAGTCCTGCTTGCTGTCCTGAAGGATTCTTAAAAGTTTCTTTTTCTTGTGAAGTCTTTTGCACAGGCTGCTTTTCTTCTCTTTCTAATTTCTTTGTCTGTTTCTTTCTTCTTTCTTTTTCCTCCCCCCCAACCCCCACTTCCTTCTGTTGCTTTTGCTGAGGATTAAGCCCAGAGCCTCGTACATGCTAGGCAAACACTGTACCACTGAGCCATGTCCCCACCCCTTTTGATTTTGAGACAGGGTCTCCCAAGGTTGCCCAGGTGGGACTCAGACTTGCAATCGTCCTTCATGAGCCTCCTGAGCAGCAAGAGGAGTAGCCCCCCGTGCGTGTCTTTAGTAGTATTTTGTTTGTTTCGTTGATTGATTATTTTAGAGCAGTTTTAAGTTTACAGAAAAAATAGGGCAGAAAGTGTAGACAGTTCCCATATCACCCCCCACCCTATCACCTGTCCCGTAGTTTCCTGTTATTAGCATTTTGCCTTAGGATTATATTATATAGCCCTACAGGGTGATGTGTTAGTGCAGTTGGCGGCAAATACTGGTGCATCAGTTTCAACTGCAGTCCATGTTTTCCGTTCATTTCCATTGTTGTGCACTGTGAACGCGGGCTTTGCCTAAGGTGCCATCTCACCCCGGTCTGTGTCACAGGAGGGTCTTACTGCCCTGAACGTGCCTTGTGCTCCTTTCACTGCGTCACCACTTGCTTCACCTCCCAAACTCGGAAAACCACTTATCTATTTATTTATTCTTATTTATTTGTTGGTCACAGAATTTCACCTTCTCCAGGGTGTCAAACAGTTGGAGACAGTAGTAGGCATTTAGTGAAGACATTTTAGCGAACGGGTGGCCACTGCAACGTCCACTGGTGCTCTGGTGAGAGCAGCTTTGCCTTAGTGGCAGTGAGCTGGCCGAAGTGGGGGATGAATGGATGGGCGAGACAGGGAGGGCGCGGTGGCCAGGGTCTGGGAGAGCACAGGAGAAGGCGGGGCTAAACTGCTGCCCAGCATTCGTCCAGGTGTCCTGGAGAAGAGAATAAGCAGCAGACATCTGTCTACATAATGTCCTGAAAAACTTCTTTTGTGCAGATCATAGAGGAAGAGTTGCATGCACAAGCCCTTATTCTAGAGTCACTCAACACAAGCCTCTACCAAACACAGCTGGAGCTCCAGAAAGAGGTGCGTCCTGATGGGTGAGGGCGCTGGGAGGAGCGCGAGGATCTTGCTGTGCTGTCTTGTAACTGCCCTGGGTGTCCTGGGTAAGGCAGCCACCGAACCGTGTGTCTTTCAGAAAGTTGCAGCAGGAAACCTAGAAAAAGTACTGCAGAACAAGCTCGCAGAAGCTGAGGAAAAGTACAAGCACGTCATACAGAATCTCACAGAAGAAAACAGTCGTCTGAGGTGTGGTGCTGCTGCCAAATGGCTGAACATCTGCAGGGGTGGGAGGGCATTTGAGTGAGGAGTGGGTTCAGAACACAAACCAAGTGCTTCTGCGGGGTCCAGTCACTGAGCTGGACACGGATTTCCTGCAAGGCCCCATCCACTCAGGGGATGGCTCACGGGGGCAGGGGGCAGTGTTTAGGCTTCCCTCCCTTACTTGCATGTCTGTTATTTTTTTCCCAAAATAACACAGGAGGCCAGGAATGGGGGCACATGCCTTTAAATCTCAGCATTCAAGATGCTGAGGCAGGAGGTTGCCGCAAGTTCAAGGCCAGCCTGGGCTACATAGTGATTCAAGGCCAGCCTGAACTGCATAGCGAAACCCTGACTCAGAAAAAATTAAAAGAGCAAAATGACACAGGGAGTTCATCTGTAATTTCTGAGATTATTTAATTCTGGGTCTGAGTGTTATTTTTTAGGTCTGTCTTTCCTGAGGGTTTGATGGTTTCCATGTTAGTGATTCACCCTTAGATGCAGGTGCTTCTGGGGCCTATGAAAAATAACTTCAGATGTATTGTCACCTGAAGATACATCTGAAATCATTCAAAGAAATTTTGGGCAATACTTTACTAAAGGAAACTTATTCATTGAACTTATTTGGTGGAAAATTCCTCATGGGGGAATGTAAAGTAGCACAGTCATGCCGAGGGTCTGGCTCAGTGGTACAGTGCCTGCCTGGCAAGTGCAAGGTCCTGAGTTTGATTCCTGGTACCAAAATGAAAGTATTACAGTCACTATGTAAATCAGTATTATGATTCTTCATAAAATTAAAAATAGAGACACTGTTTCATTCAGCTACTCCACTCCTTGAAATATTCTCAAAAGAATTAAAGTCAGAATCCTGTAGAGACACCTGCATACCCATGTTTACTATGGCTCAGTTCCCAATAACTAAGCTATGGAATCAGACTACTGCCTGTCAATAGATGAATGGATAAGGAAGAATGTGATTATATATATATACATATATCCATAAAGAAGAATAAAAGGATCAAGATGGCAGACTAGAAGCGAGTAGACTATAGCGTCTCTAGAAACTGGAATCAAAACACCTGGAAAATAATTACCTAGTGGAGACAGAACTCCAGAAACCAAGAAAAAACTAGCAAGAAAGGTAACCACCATAGAAAAAAGTAAAAAAGCAGCTTGGCACGCTGACCCAGCCCCAGAGATAATGGACGGATCAGCAGCACTGGGCCCCGGAAAACCCATGCTACCCTGAGCGCAGCGCCAGCGTGGGCTTTGCTGCCAGCGGGGAGGAACAACCAAGGCGCCCACCGCACTCAGGGTCACCATCCGCAGCCGACCCAAGCCGGAGCTGCCCTGGAATCCGAAGTACGACCCGGCCACAGGCGGGGACGGGGCGACCCTCTGGAACCTCGCCTGTCTCTCACCAGCCGTTCCTACTCCTCAAAACATTTTCCTACTCTTAAAACATTAAAAAACGAAACAAAAGCCGTCCTGGAGCCGGGCAGGCTCGGCAGGGCCCGAGCAGCTCGAACCTGGAGCTCAGCCCGAGGAGGACCGTGCGGGGAGCAGCGTTGCCTGGCCTGAGCTGGAGAAGCCGGGGAAGCCGGGGAAGCCGGGGAAGCCGCGGAAGCCGGAGAGGACGGGGAAGCCAAGCCGGTGGTGCAGTGCCCAGCCTGGTTGGAAAGCCCTGGCCGCCGGCCCTGTCCGCTGCCCAGCCCAGCCCAGCCCAGCCCAGAGCCGGCGCTCTGCTTCCCCACTCCCCCGCCCATGGGACGCCGCTGGGCCTCTGTTCTGACGTTGGCGGGGAACCGTGCGCCCACAGGCCGCGCAGCCCGCCGCAGACAGAGCTGCGCACAGCCTCCCGGCTTGTGCAGGTCGCGCACACGGCCCTGCGCAGACAGCGCCCGGCTGTAGGCCGCAGGGCGCAGGGCCGCCTCGCCCCGCTCCCCACTCCCTGGCATGCGCTGGACCTTCCGCACGGTTGGTGGCTACCTTTTGTTTTTGGGTTTTTTCTTATTTTTCTTGTTTGTGCTTGGTTTTCACTGTCACCTAATTCTAGTTACTTTTTTAGTGTTTAATTGGATTTTAATGTCACATTTTCTCCTCTTCTTTCTCATCTTTCTTTTTAGGAATTTACTTCTTCCATTTTTTCTTTTCCCCACCTCTCCATTTATTACCACTTTTAACCTTTATTAATTTTTTAGCCTTATCGATTTTTTTCTGTTACAAATCATGGCATAATTGTTGCTTTTGTTTTTGCTGTATGTTGGTACCTGTTTTTGTTTTGTTTTGTTTTTTAATTTCTTTTGAGAGCGTCTCACTGTGTATTTGAGGCTGGCCTTGAATTCACTATGTAGCTCAGGCTGGCCTGGAATTCCTGGCACTCCTCCTGCCTGAGTGCTGGGAGTATGGGCATACTTGGCTTGTCTTTGTGTCACCATCATTACTGTGGTTTGTTTTCTTCGCTTTGGGTGGCGCTGTGAATCAAGCCCGTAAAAGAAGGCTGAGCAGTAAGACCCTCACACAAAAGTGGAAGAGCTGTCCATTCCAAAGATGCACAAATCTCAATGTAGAAGCTCAAGAAGTATGAGAAACAAAAAACAAACAAACAAAAAAAATGACTCCACCAATTGTCCAAAATTCATCAGTAACTGACAGCAAAGATAGCAACATGGATGAAATCCAGACAACAGATTCAAAAAGCTGATTGATAAAACAATTAACGACTTCACAGAAGTTACAAAAAATCCAACAGAAAGAATTAAAAAGACAAAGAAGAATAGGAAAAAGCAATTCAACAAGAGGAGATTCTGAAGAGGAACTAAACAAAAGTCTTAGAAATGCAAAGCACAACAAATCAAATCAAAAACACAGTGGAAAGCCTTACCAATAGACAGAATCAAGCAGAATACAACACTTCAGAGCTCAAAGACAAAGTTGAGGAATTATAAAAGCAAAACAAAACAAATTATGAACAAAACACCCAAGAATTTTGGGACATGGTTAAAAGACTAAACTTAGGAATTTTTATTGTAAAAGAAGGTACTGAGGTTCAGAGTAATGGCATAGAAATTTTATTTAATAAAATAATAATGAAAAAGCTTCCAAAGTCTTGTAAAATATATACTGGGGTATGGGAGACACTTAGAACCCCAAACAGTCATGACCAAAATAGAACCTCACCATGTCACGTTATAAGTAAAACGTCAAGTGTGCAGAACAAGCAGAGAACATTGGAAGCTGCAAGAGAGAAGCACAAGGGTTCTTACAGAGGCGGCTCCACAGATCCAGCAGAGGATCTGCAGACCCCTCCCCAGAAACCCTGAAGACAAGGAGAGGAACGTTATTTCAAGCTCTGAAAGAAAATAACCGCCAACTAGATTACTGTATCCAGCAAAGCTATTCTTCAAAATTAAAGGAGAAATATTTCCAAGATAATCATGTACTACAGAAATTGATAACCGCTTAGCCAGAAGATATAGAAAGTAACCCTGCATGCAGAAGAAGAGTATATAAACTATTTAGAATTTGGAAAGCATCAAACATTAGGAAATAAAACCCCAAATGATAGGGGGTAGTACATACCCTTCTATAATAACCCTAAATGTAAATAGGGTTTCCAATTAAGACAGTTAATTCTCCAATTAGCTCAGTTAATTCTCTAATTAAGACAAAGATTGCTGATTGAAGTAAAAATTGAGACATAACCCTGCTGCTTGCAAGAAACATACCTCACTAGCAAAGTAAAACAAACTGAAAATGAAAAGGTGGAAAACACTTTCATACAAATGGAACCTAAAAGCAAGCAGAGTAGCTATACTCACATTTACAAAGCAGACTGTAAGACCAAATTAGTCAAACAAGACTAAAGAAGGCCACTACATATTGGTAAAGGGAACAATCCAGCAAGCAGTGTAACAATTGTAAATATATATGCACCAAATATTAGTGTCCCAATTTCATAAAGTGAATACCACCTGTCATAAAGAGACACATAGTTCTAAATACAGTAATAGTAGGTGATTTGGATACTCCACTCTCACTTATAGGTCATCCAGATTAAAAAATCAACAAAGCAGCATCAGAAGTAAACCATCTGATAGACCAAGTACTTAAGAGCTGTCTACAGAATATTATATCCAACTGAACTATACACATTCTTCATAGCAGTTTGTGGAATGTTCTCCAAAATAGATATTTTAGACCACAAAACAAGCCTTAACAAATACCAAAAAATAATTTATTGCACTTATCAGATCATAATGGAATGAAACTAGAAATCACCAAGAGAAACTAGATAGACACAGAGATTGAACAATTCACTTTTAAATGGTCAGTGAGTTATTGATGAACTCAGGGAAGAAATATAAGCATTTCTAGAATCAAATGAAAAAACAATATACAGTGTTTCACAAGCATGTTTGTTTATAAACTATTCAGTTCACAGAAGCATTTGGCAAAATTTTCTTTCTGTTTACAAACTGCATCAGGTGACAAACAAGTGCGGCTGTCTTTCCTGTACAAACATGACCATGGCCACATTTTCCAGAACCATGTTTGAATCAAGATACCACCGTGCCAACAACTGAGCTAAGCCAAAAGCAGTTCTAAGTAAAAAAAAGAGAAAGTTGTTGTTGTTTGTTTGTTTTTGTCTTTTTGAGACAGAGTCTCACCATGTAGTGCAGGCTGGCCTTGAACTTGCTTTTGTAGTCCAGGCTGACCTCAAACTCCCAGCAATTCTCCTGCCTCAGCCTCCTGAGTGCTGGAATTGTGGGCTTGTACCATCATACCTAGCTCTAACAAAATTTAATAGCTACAAGTATCTACATTTAAAAATCATACATGTATTTTTTTTTCTTTTCTTTTTGAGACAGTTTCACTGTGCAGTTCAGGCTGGCCTTGAACTCACTTTTTAGCCTAGGTTGGCCTTGAACTCACAGCAATCCTCCTGCCTCAACCTCCTAAGTGCTGGGATTACAGGCATGTGACCACACCTGGCCTAATCAGCAAAATTTTAAACAACCTAATGATACAATTCAAGGTTCTAAGTAAACAAGAACAAACCAAAACAAAAATCCACAGAAGGAAAGAAATAATAAATATCAGAGCTGAAATTAATGAGATAGGAACTATAAGAAAAATACACAGAGCCGGGCGTGGTGGCGCACGCCTTTAATCCCAGCACTTGGGAGGCTGAGGTAGGTGGACCATTGTGAGTTCGAGGCCTGCCTGGGCTACAATGCGAGCGCAAGGCCGGCCTGAGCTACATAGTGCAACCCTGTCTCAAAACACTAGGGCGGGGAGTTTGGCTCAGTGGCTTACACGCCTGTCTGGCAGGCGTGAGGCTGTGAGTTTGATCCCTGGTGCAAAAAAAAAAAAAAAAAAGAAAGAAAAAGAACAATACACAGTATCAATAAAGCAAAGAGTTGGTTTTTTAAAAATGATAAAACAAGATTGATAAATCCTTAGCCAAACTAACGAAAAGAGCATGAATACCCAAATCAATACAGTTAGGGATGAAAAAGGGGATATTATGACAGACATCACTGTTTTGAAAACCTATATTCTAATATATTGGAGAATTTAGAAGAAATTAATAAATTTCTAGACACATATGACCTACCAAAACTGAACCAAAAAGATATGAAAAACCTAATCAGATCAGTAACAACCAATGAAATTGATGTAATAAGTCTCTGAACAAAGAAAAGCCTAGGACCAGAGGGTTCACTGCTAAATCTTACCAAACCTTTAAGAACCTCGTGCCAATGTTCCTCAGACTATTCTATGAAACAGGTTAGAATGCATCCAAACTCATCCTGAAAGGCCGATATAACCCCAACACCAAATACAAAAAATTATAGGCCAGATGAACATAAATGCAAAAATCCTTAATATAATACAAACCAAATTCAACACTACATTCAAAAGATCACATACCATGATTAAGTGGCTTTTAATCCAGGGATGCAAGGATGGTTCAACATACACAAATCAACCAACATAATACATAATAAATAGAATCAAAGATTAAAAAACCACAATTATCTCAATTGCTGAGAAAGTTTTAGACAAAATTCAACTTCCCTTACTACAAAAGCCCTGAAGAAATTAGGTAAGCTGGACACCACAATACCCAGTTTCAAATTGTAGCTGGGCCTGGTGGCACACACCAGCACTCGGGAGGCTGAGGCAGGAGGGATCACTGTGAGTTCAAGGCCAGCACGGGCTACATAATGAGCTCAAGACCAGCCTGGACTACATAGTGTGACATTGTCTAAAAAAAAAAAAAAAAAAAAAAAAAAAAAAAAAAAAAAAAAAAAAAAAAAAAAAAAAAAGACAGAGAGAGAGAGAAAAGAAAACAAAAACTACAACACCATTGTAAAAAAGACAGGATGCTAGTGGTGCAAAAACACACCGTGGATCTGTGGAGCAGAGCAGATGAAATAGAGCAACAGCCTTGAAACTGTAGCCATCTGATTCTATTTTTTGTTTGTTTGTTTGTTTGTTTGTTTTTGAGACATGGTCTCTATGCAGTTTGGGCTGGTCTCCAACTCACATTGTCGCCCAGGCTAATCTCAGACCCACAGCCATCCTCCTGCTTCAGCCTCCTGAGTGCTGGGATGACAGGCATGCGCTGCTGCGCCTGGCCAACCAGCTACCATCTGATTCTGCTCAAAGTTGCCAAAAGACATGCTGGAGAAAAGACAGCCTCAATAAACACTGCCGGGAGGCTGGGTATCCATCTGTGGAAGATTAAAATTGGATCCCTGTCTCTCCCCCTGTACAAAAATCAATTAAAAATGGATCAAAGACCTAGATATAAGACGTGAAACTGTTAAAATACAGGAGAAACAGTTGGAGACATAGACACAGGCAAGGACCTCCTGAACAGGACTGCAACACAACAGGAAACACCAAGAATCAACAAGTGGAACCACATGGAATTAAAAACTTTCTGCACAGCAAGGGAAACAACGAAGAGAGTGGAGAGGCAGCCTACACAATGGGAGAAAATCTTTGTCAGCTCCTCTTCTGAAAAAGGATTAAAACCTACAATATATTAAAAATCTCAAAAGCTTAATGCCAAAAATAAAACAAATACCCCAATCAATAAATGGGGAAATGAACTGATCAGACACTTCCTGAAATACAAATGGCTAAGAAGTATATGAAAAAAACTACGCAACATCTTTAGATATTAGGGAAATGCAAGTCAGAACTACTTGAGAGTCCACTCCAGCCCAATCAGTGTGGCTGTCAACATGAATGCAAAAAGGCGTCAAATGCTGATAGGAATGTAAGCAAGTATATTGCCACTGGAAATCAGAATGGATATTCCTCAAAAAACTAAAAAAGAGCTACCATTGGATTCAGCTATCCCATTCCTTGCTATGTACAAGAAAGATTTAACAAAAAAAAAAAGAAAGATTTAAAGTTAGTACATCATAGGGCCCCAGCATACCCACATTTATTGCAGCACAATTTGCAATAACTACCCAAGATACAGAACCTTCCTCGGTGCCCATGAACAGACGAATGGGTAAAGAAAGTGTGTATATACCCAGTGGAGTACTATTCAGCCATAAAGAAGAATGAAACTTTGACATCTTAAGGGAAATGGACAGATCCACAACCCATCACACTGAGCAAAACAAGCCACCCTCAGACAAATATTGCATGTTCCCCCTAACTTGTGTACTCTAAGAAGGACGACATGAAAGCATAAGGGAGACTTTAACAGACAGGAGGAAGGGAGAAAGGTGGGCAGGAAGAGGAGTCGAGGAGGGTAGTGGGGAAACTCACTGAAACTCAGTATTTTGTAACATTAAGAGACACTAGTAATAAAGGGGCAAATAGCAATAACAATCATTAAACATGAAAGAAAAGAATGAAATCCTATCATCTGCAAAAACATGGATGGCATTAGGGATCATCATGTTAAGCAAAATCAGCCCAGCTCGGAAAGACCCAGAAAGTGTTTTCTGTTATCTGCTTTCTCTCTCCAGGGCATCACGCAGGCAGACAGGTGACCAGGAGAGAGGGGAAGGGAACAAGGAGAGAGGGGAGCACAGATGGGATTGTGGGGTGGAGATGACCGAGTATGCTACATACCTGGCCAAATCCACCGAATCAAGATCCATTCTATTACGACTCACTAATGTGAACGCTGACTTTCTAAACAGGAACTTCCTCAGCTGGGCGTTGGGCCACCCGACTACAGCATCTCACCAGATTCGAAACCACTGCGAGTAATGAGTGTGGTGCTCCCTCAGGAAGGGAGAAAGAGAGCCACGCTCTTCTCCCCTCCCCGTACCCTGTTCCCCTCCTTACCGCGGGTCTATAGTGATACATCTTTCTGCTCTGTTTTCAGGCAGAAGATAATTGCCAAGAACGAAGAGAGTCATGAAAGACGACCTGGGAGTTCCACCTCTGTCACTCTTTATGAGTATGACTCGGGCATGTTGGAAGACAGTAGCAAGAAAAGAGGCGAATCATAAACAAAACCCTGTTCTCCACAGCCGAGGGCGGGGAAGCCAGCCCTGTGGGCCAAGAGAAGGCCTGGAAAGCTTTCTTGAGAAAACCTCGTGATGAGTTGAGTTCTTGGGTGGCTTGATTTTTGTCACAGTTGGCTTTCTTCTGAGAGGCTGGGAATGTTGGAATTCTTGTCCAATTGCATGGCTTCTGGTGACTCTTTAGGAACTGATGTTTCTGTGCATGGAAACTTTCTCTGGGCTGGGTACTCTTTTCTTTCCCACTTTTGCATATTTGACCAGAAAGAGACTATAGTAATTTCAAAGACTTCTTCCTCCTGAACGCTGGCCTTATTTCAAGTTGTCAGTTTTGTGCTCCTGGAACATTTAGCTAATCAGACAGATAATGGGCTGATTTTATCCCAGAGCTTTTCCTTTCACACCTGTGCCCATACCCACTCCCTCAGACTCAGGGAGAGGAGTCCGACGACGCTGGCTGTGCTCTGTAGGTCATCACTGGAACCCCAGTGCCCACAGAGAAGGCAAGAGCATCGAGTGCCACAGCCAGAAGGAACAGGCCGTCATGCGCACGGCCTGCGGTGTGAGCAGGGCCCCAGGCCCTGTGTGACCAGGCACTGCCCAGACCAGTCAGCTATTGCTGTTCTGCACGGACTCACTGTTGCCAAGCATTCTGATTTTCAGAGGAGATATTCTGGTTTTAATGTAATATCTTTACACTTTTTGAGTGTTCACAGCAAATACTAAAAACACAACAGTGGAGGCCAGTTTTGTGTAGCTGAAGTAGAATAGGTCAGGGACCCGAATGTTTTTCACTTGAGAAATGCATTGGAAAGAAAAAAAAAAAAAAAACAGACAAAAGAACCTCCGAGAAACAGGAAGGTGCAATTTTATTCTATTTTTCTGGAAAGTTCTTAGCACCTGCAGATACCTGAGAAAGGGTTGGCCAGAAAGCAAGAGAGAAGCACGCTGAGGAGCAGCAGGCAGCGCAGAAGGCCGAGACAGTGTGCTCTATGGAACAGCTTGGTTTTTAAAGTTTTTATGCAAAGAATCAACGCCTTGCAGTGGGGTTCATTTGGCACACAGGAGGCTCTGGTTCAACCCCCAGCAAAGCACAATAAAAGCAGTGTAGAGGATGGCTCGGAAGGAGAGGGGTGCTGGTGTTCGGCAGGATTAACTGCTGGTGTGCACTTTACCTCATTAAAGTACAAGACTTCCGTTCTCCTCTCTGACCATCCAAAACAAGTGCAAACAGCACCTGTTTAATCTTCATTGAAGCCTAGTGTTCAGAGCCAGACCACAGCGTCAGTCAGTAGGGAAGAACAGCTTTTTCCTCAGTGAGAAGATCGGCTGGGGCATCTGTTTTCCCATGTTCTTCTCGTCGATCTTTCTGCCCACATTGAAGTTCACTTCTGTCAGGATGGTGAGAATATCATCACCTCTGCAAAACAGAGCGTAGAGTTGTGACCACCCATGGGGGATGAAAATCGCCCCGCCACCACATCTACCATGCCCTCGAAAGTTCTTCCCCCCAAAGCACCAGGCACACAAAGCCATGGTGGCCCAACCAAGGTCCTTGCTCAGGACCTCTCCCAACCATCAGAAAGCCCAGTGCCAGCATTAGATCTGATTCTTTCCCTCCCAGCCCTTGCGCAGTGTCTCGCTCTGCCCCATCGCTGTGTCCCTGGCCCCCTTGAGTACCTTCTGCATGATATCCACACTGCTCTGCATGCATCTACAGTGTGGGCAAACTGGGCAAGTGAAGGCCATGCGTCACCTCCACCCCTCAGTCTTAGCAGCTTTGCCATGCAATCTCATGATGTTCAGCTAACCCCAGAGGCATGCAGAACCCATGGCTGAGTTAGAAGATGAAAATGCTACGCTCCTGCTATGGTTCACTCTTTACAAGCCACGGGCAAGTCTTCCTTTTCACATGCTCAAAACATAATGAGAAATCGGCAAGAAGGAACCTTGCCATCATCTGTTGGCCATGTGTGCCAGTAGCTGAACTCTGATTGAAACCCTACTTTAACTAACGGAAGCCTGCGGTTGGTGAATGAGGGAGGGATGCAGAGCAGGTCTGCTAGAGGAACCGTGAGGAGTTCTTGCTCTTTGCTACCTCGTCTCACAGTGCGCCCAGAGGGTTTGAAGCTGGCAGGCTGTTGCAGGGCGACTGACGGGGTGGAGCAGCAAAGCACCAGCTCAGGTTCCTGCCTTCCTGAAGTGTCAGCCTCTGCCCGGAGGCTGCGAGCTGGGCAACCCCATGTGCACCCTGCCCATCTCCCCACTCCAACCGGGGAAGAGCAGCTGTGCGAGCCACAACTGAACACTGGGACAAGTGGCAGCCACTCCCCTTGGGCAACCTCTGACTAGGTAAATGGCCGCAGCCTGAAACCCTTTCCAGTGGGCTCTGAACACAGGTGCCTGAGAAGTGGATGGCCAGACTCACCGAGGACATCTTCTTCTCAGGCTCTCACACAGTGTCTGGATATACCAGGTTCCCTTCGTGGGGTCTCGGTAGGAGACATAGCTGTCCACAGTGGCCATCCCCAGCAGGAAGTCACCCCCATCCGGGATGGTCATCCTTGGACATGAAATGTCCTCCTCTAGAGAGGCTTTGTTCTCGTCGGAGTCGGTCTCCACAGGTATAGCTTTCTGGTAGTTCTCCCCTTGACAGGCCTGAATAAAGAACACTTTGGGTTTCCCAGCGAGGGAAGGGCACTTGGAGCCAGTGAAATAAGAGATCAGCTCAGAGATGGGCACCTCCTGCCCATCGATGCCATAGATGATGCCCCTGTTGCCATGGGAGAGGATGCAGCAGACGAAGCAGTCTCTGTCACTGTGGTCCACACGTTGGTAGCACTGCAGCACTTCACAGATCGCCTTCGCTGTCAGATTTCTGCAAAGTACCGTCTCGAAATGAAGCTCAGTGAAGGTGCCATCCAAGGTCTCTGGAAAGGGCAGGAAAGAAGGAAAACAGTATTCCAGCACCACAGCAGAGAGCTGGGGAAAGTGGGGGTCTGGTGTCAGTAAGCAAGGATGTGAGGCAGAGCTTGAAGAAGACTTTCTATACCAGGGGCTGGATCGTGTGTGCTTCTGTGTTTATTGTCACCAGCCGAAAACATTCTCAAGCCCTGATTCAGACAGGAAATGACAGCGTGCTGTTGTTGACCTGCTGCCTTGTTGGAACATCTTACGAGATGCGTATACTATTATTTAGGTTTACTACCCAGCTAATTCAAACAAGACTGTATTTCTTACATAATCAGAAAAACAAAAACAATTTTTGAATTCAATATCTATGTTTATGCTGAAACCTCTCAAATTATTTATATTTATCAAAATAAAAGATACCAATGAAAGTAAAACTAAAAGACCTACTAGAAAAATTATCCTCTCTCTATATCTGTTTTACTCAGTTGTGCCCTATAAAAGCAACCACTTTCTGCTTAACAGCTTTTTTTCTTGGCCTTCGTTTTGTAGCAAAATTAGGTACACTGCTATTTATTAATTTACAAGTTTGAGACTTTTGGCCTGAGTTACTATGGAGGATGAACATTACCACTTTTACACTATTATTTCCAGTTCTGAGTTGAATCCAGGATATTTATATTACTAGAGCTATGTAAACTAGAACTATGTTCTCTGTATTTCCTTTCTTATTAAGCCTTGTGTCTTTCTTGGAATTTGTAATTTTACCTTTTTTTTTTTTTAAGTTTGCCTCAGTTGCTTTCTCTTTACATGTGCTAGTAGATTGGGTCAAAGTCTCTCAACCTCTTCGGGCTGCTCATCTGACTCATTTTTACTTGGAATGCAATGGACCTTGTGGGTCTGTAAGAACTGTGAGGAAGCCAGCACAGTGCCTTGGTTCTGGGGAAGACTCTGATTTTGGAATCTGGGATGTGACAAAGAAAACGACTGCAGAGCTGTTCCCCAGGGACTCAACAGAGCCAATGGCACCTGGGCTCGCTGTGGGCAGCACAGACCAGCGGGTGTGCAGACTCCAGCAGACCCTCGTCACGGGCCGTGACGAAATCAATGTTAGAAGAATGGGCTCCAGAAATCCATCAAATCAATGTTGTAGAAATGTCAAACCATTAAATGAATAGGCATAAAAGGCCTGAAAACATGTTTCCAACACCAGGTGCACACATGGTATCAACTGCTGCAGTCAATGGCCTCAGGTTCTGTGGCTAAAACCTTAGACTGGATTTGCTCAAAGAAATCAAATGGCACAGGGACCACTGCAGTGAGAGTCAGTTTGCAGTGACTTGCTAAACACCATTCAATTCTCTAAATACCATTTGTGAAAGTTCTTTGATCGAATCAAATCCTTAACACCTCAAGGGCTGGGATGAATGATTTCTATTAATTTAGCTACAGTCATTTTTACATTCCCAAGCCACAGATTATTTTTTTGCCTAATCTGTAATTCTCAGCCTTAGTGTAGGATAAGCAGGAGAATTTCTGGTTGGTTTACCATCTGGAAACACTAGGTTTGTGAAGAGCTCACCGTCTGCGTGGCACCCAACAGTGCCTGTGGCAAGGCTCTCCTGCTTGTGCTTTGCTGGACCACGTGCCCGGCTGAGTTAAAAGTGAAGCTCGCTGCCGTGCTTCACCATAAGCCTTTTAGTAAGATTCGCTATTTTATCACTGCGTTGGTTTGATTTAAAAATGAATTTGAAATAAAAACAGAACATGAACAAATATGTAAGCATGTTCAGCACCTCAAGGAAATAGATTCAAATCTACTCTCTTGAAACAAGTTCCCTTTTGACCCAGGCTTTTTCGCCCCTTTTGAGAGCTTGTTTGGAGGTTCCAGCAAGGGCACTCATCTTCCCTGGACAGAGAGACGGTCCTCCTCTATCGAGGTAGGCATCCTCTTCGACCCGGTTTCCGGAGACTGCAGGGGAGCAGTGAGGAGGACCACATACCAATCCAGCCAACCAGACCAGCCGATCAACCCTGGTGATCGATGGAGTGACAGATGTCGCGGCCAGATTGCCCTCACATCCGCTCCCACTTTTCATAAAACAGATGCAAGAAACATCTCACTTCTCTGGACTCTACTATACCTGCATCGAAGTCCGTCCCTTTCCTGTCCTTTATCCTGCTGAGTTTGGATATGTTCTTCCGTGCCTCACTAAAATCGTAATTATTGAAGATCAGACAGTACCCCCGGGGCTTGCTTTTCATTTGGTAAACTTCGTCCAATGTCTGCAAAACAAAACCCCGAGTCAGGACTGTACCCTGCAGGTGCAGCCCAAGAGTGTGGACAGAAATCTCCCTGGAGGAGCTGAGGGGAGAGGTGCTCACTCCACGGGGCCTTCAGGATCCACAGGCCATCGCCCCTCACTTGCAGAGGCGCTTGGAGGTAGACAAGGGCTCCGCCAGGGCCAACTCTGCAAGCCACAGCCCTTCGTCCAAGGGCAGATGGAGCTCCGAGAGCCACGGCAGGGTCCTGGGATGAGACCGCAGGGCAGGGCCCGAGGTATCCTGCTGGGTCCCTAGGGCTGCATCCTTGCAGGGATCGCAGCCTGTGGCTGGACATCCATGCAGCCTGTGAGGTGGAGAAACGGACCCTAGGGCAGGAGCCAGGTTCCTGGCTGCGTTTCCCTGACCTGAAGACTCTGGGCAGGTCATCCAGTCCTCACATCTCAGCACGCTTATGGAGGCATCAAGTACTCTGCTAAGTACTGAGAGAGTACATCCGCTCTTTCCTGCTGCTCACCAGTGTGTTTACCAGGATACTTCAATACTGAGGTTGACTGAGATTTGTTCTAGGCTGAGCGCAGTGGTACATGCCTGTAATCCTAGCACTTGGGAGGCTGAGGCAGGAGGATCGCTGCAAGTTTGAGGCCAGCCTGGGCTACGAAGTGAGTTCAAGGCCAGCCTGAAGTGCACAGTGAGACCCTGTCTCAAAAAGACCAAAAACAAACAAACAAACAAACAAACCACCTCGCCTTTCACTGATGGGTGGGATGGTGCAAAAGAATAGTAGTGTGTTGCCTCCAAGTGCTGCACCACTCCGGTTAACCCTGGGTTTGAGAAGAAGGGAGGACCTGGTGATTTCCTCCAGCGCCCACAGCAGCAGATGCCCTCTTGAGCCTAATGCAGGTGTCCCCTGCACTCCCTGATGCCACATCAAGCTAAAAAAGCAAAAGGCTTTGCTTTCTGTGCTCCCTGGACTCTCTCTGAGGTCCCCCCACCCCACACTGTGGGTGACACAGGAGGGGGCTCCCCTGCCGCTGTCTCTGGCTTCAGAATAAAAATATAACACACAAAAGCCTGGAGAGTCACATTTTAAAAAAATAAAGTCACCTTTTTAACTTGCCTTTTTGTAGATTTTCTTCTACAGTTCTCAAAATTTATAATAAATTTCTGCCCTTTATTGGCTTATCTGGAAGCTAAAAAAGAAAAATCTAACAAATACAAGAAGCAGAACCTGCACTGCTCAAGGGAGAAGGGCTTGGGGCATCGCCGTACCTGTGCCTTGCCATTCAGTCCTTCCGGAGAGTCCAGCACGTCCTGTGTCTCGAAGGGCAACTCCTCTACAAGCAGGAAGAGAGCGACACTGAGGCGCAGGGCAGCCGAGGGAAGGTCCCCAGCCAGGTGGACACGCTGCTCCTCTGGCCCAGAGGCTGGCAGGCGGCACAGCTTGGGGGCTTCCAGAGACCCAGGCGCAAACTATCTCAGCACCAGTGGGGAAACCAGGGCCAGGAACAGGTGGAATTTTATACTCTTCCAGGTCACCAAGTCAAGAAGCGACACTGGCGAGAGCTTCATTAAGGGAGCCATTAGTGTAGGATGAATTACTGACTCAAAACCACCAAAGTGCCCTCCAAGCCTCGGTTCAAGCAGGCGTGTGGTGAGGAAGAACTGTCTGCTTTGGGTCCTGTGAAACCAAAATGCATCACACGCACACAAAGAGCCAGGTGAAAGTGTAACATGCACACCGATAATAGTAATATTTACTATTAGTGAAGTAGGGTGATGGCATTACTGGAATTTTAAATTCTCCTCTGAATTTGTAGTCATTCTCATGAGTACGTATAATTTTAAGATCAGAAGGAAGATGTGATTAATTGAAGCTTTGCAGAGCTCTTTTAGAGCTCCTTCCACATCGGGGCACAGCGACAGGGACAGGCCGATTCCTCTCTGGAATAAGAGGAGTAACTTGGCTGCAGCGTTCAAGGGCTGAGCCAGGCAGTTCCCGGCGGCTGGCCAGGGAGAGAGGGATTGCTCACTCAGCCAAGCGGCTTTGACCAGGAGAAGAGAGAGAATTTTGGTTGTGAAAGAGAAAGTGATTTAATCACAGAAGTTCTGGGAAATGATTCGAATGTGAGCACAAGTCAGAGGGAAGAACCTGGAAGAGGAGAGTCTGCAGCGAGCAGCTCTGCACTTATTTCTAATGTGCCTGCCAGAGGCAGTGCGGGCCGCGGTGCAGAGGCTCCTGCCTTTCTGAGAAGCATGACTTCAAGTCACCAGTGACTCACATCTGGGACACCGTCCCGGAAAGGACACAGGAGTGGGTCAGCGTGGCTGACAGCGTATCTCGAGAATCCAAGCATTACCCTTTGAAAACTCATCAGGATTTTGTCCGAGACTCATTCTTCTCTCTGAATTAAAAAGACAAAAACCCAGCACATGAGAAGAACAGCAAGGCTGTGTCAGCCGAGTTCCACGCCGCCGCCGCCACCCTGCCCACATCCCCACCTCCGCACTGCTCCTCGTACTCGCTGATCTTCGTCAGCAGGCTCCTGTTGACCTGGGTGCAGATCTTTTTCAGGGTGTCCAAATTGTCCTTCCCAAGGATGGCCCTCTTCTCCATCTCTATGAAGATATCCAGCAAGTTCTGGGGGACGAGAAGCAGGGGAAACCCAGACTGGGCCACATTTGCTCTTTGAGGAGATGTTTTCACTTCTCTCCCCAAACCAAGACCAGACTCACTGCCCAAGAGACCCTGCCCCTGGGGCAGAGGTTATGTGTCTCCCAGCCCCAGAAGAAGAGGCTAGAAAAGCCATGTCAAGTGACGACAGGTTGGTCCCCATATTACAGACAGCTCAGTTAGATAGAAACACTGTGGCAGCAGACAGCGCTGGGTGATGCAGAAGACAGCTGTGGCTCAGACTGCTCACTGAAGGCCGGGCTTTGAGGAAAAGCGCTGCTCACCCAGATACTTCCCTAGGGATGAGCCGCGGTGACCGATACTCTGAGTCGGCATCTGTCACCTTGGGGTGGGGACCAAACCTCCTTACCCACACTTCCAGGAAAGTCTTTGTCCCATGTGCGCTTGCTGCTGCTGTGTGATTTGTTTCTCTAGTTGATCCCCATTTAATCAATATTACCCTATCGGCTATACTTGTTGTGTACTTATTGGTTGACCATAGCTTTGCCCCACTTCATACCCATCCTATGATTTGAAAATGCATCAATATTACCTAAGCGACTATACTTGTAATCTTATTGATCGATCATAGTTCTGTCCCACCTTAAACCCACCTCACCTCATGGCTTTGCTCAGTAAACACCCTTGAGAAGCAGGGTTCGTGGGCAGCCCACTTTCTGGGCCCCCTTCTGTCCCTCTCAGACAGAAACTTTCTTTCTCTCATTAAATTGTTTCTACCCTTAACCTCCGTCATTCCTAGAATTCATTCCTCAATTTCAGAAAACACAAACTCAGCGTTTCAGACATCTAGCAGGTTGGGAGTTTCACTCCCTGCTGTTACCCAGGCCCAGCACTCAGACTCTCCATGGACACATCACACACGAGCCAGCCCAAACGTGTAGCTGAATCACAGTGGAAATGCCCCAAGACGGCCCTTCACCCCAGCACAGCCTCTGACACCAGTCCTCCTGCAGACCTGAATCCGCTTACACGCGCACACACCACCACACTGACACACAGACACACGCAGGTGCAGAAGCATGCTGGGCACCACAAGGTATAAAGTGACACAGAGTCTGTCCAAGGCCCGCCTTGCCTGCCTGGTGGGCTGGGTCTGGAATGTGGAATCCCACTTCCTCCGGTCAGTGAGGCCCACAGAGGTGGCTGAAGCCTGCTGAGGACAATATAGGGAGACTGGCACAGGCATGGGGATGGATCTAAACTCATTTCCTTCATGATGTTAAATTTTCCCATTCAACCACTACTTCTATGCAGTTCCAAGAAAGGACCCTCCTTCTCCACCAGTGCAGGATAAATGTGGCTAGCTGGGAATTTGGGATCTTTGTTCCCAAGAACACTGATCATCCCAGGCCCTATTTTCTCACAATGCTTGTCTCTTTTTCTTTTTCTTTCCCGCAGTGCGCTGCAACTCTGGGTAGAAGATCAGGGACCCATTGCAGGGGTCCCTGATAACTGGCACTGTGGAAAGGGTCTCTGATAGATATGCGCACTGCACACACAGTGTATACCATGCATACATACAAGACACACACAGTCAACACATAACACAGAGACAGACACACAAACCAGACACAACAAAAATACACACAAAGACACGTACCACATGCATACAGATCTGTCTCTGGCCCTTTGGTGGGAAGCGTCCCAGGCCACTACCCTTCCTGCCCCGAGTCCCACCTGCTCCTGCTGCTCCTCGCTCCACCCTCGCGCAGGCCTGGCCTGCAGCTCTGCCCCTCTCTGGCCTAAGGAACCCTGGGTGGAGAGCCTTCAGACTCGATCTTGAGAGATGAGGGGTCTCACCATGTTGTCGTCCAGCTTAGACTTGGATATCTCCTTGAACAACAGAAACTTAAAAGATCTCAACTCGGATTTGTTTACATCTTCTGCAATCCGAAGGAGCATGACCCTGTGTGGAGGAAGAGACACTCTGGAATGCTGACTGCCTGCCAGCGGCTCCCTGCCCAAGCACAGTAGCACGACTGGGGGCCCACCTTCTAGACAGAGCCAGTCAGAGAGCAGACGCAGGCATGGGGCTCCTGCAAAGAGGCCAGCAGGGTGACACCAAAGACCACGGCCTCGTGCCCAAGTGGCCCAGTGTTATGGTTTGTGTCTGGATGTCCCCCCAAAGCCTCATGTGGTCATAGGGTGGGTGGGCCTTTTAACGGCGGCTGAATCTAGCATTTGTGATTGGTTTGTTGTCTAGCCCTGGGATTGGTGGTGTGAGTGCTGCACCCACCCAGAGGTAGAGCCAGCATTCAATATAAGGGCGGGAAGGAGGTCTGCTCTTCCCTTTTGGCCCTTTTTTGCTCTTGTCACTTGCAGCTGTCTTGAGGTGTCACCCCTTCAGCCATGCCAGCCGGCCCTCGAGCCAGCTGAGTATGGACGGAGACCTTCACAGACTCTGAGCTAAACATTCCCTTCCTTCATTTTGGGCATTAGGTATTTTGTCTCAGCAAGGAGAGAAAAGTAACCAAGACACCCACCCTGAACAATTTAAATTCCATCCCATCTTTCAGTTAATTTCAGTTAAATGAATCTTACTTTTCCTCCATCTTTCAATATAAAATCAAGATCTATGGCGACAGAAAAAAGCTTTGGCTTTTGGAAACTGTGCTCCCCACAGTGCAAGCTAGGTCATCACCTCCCTCACTAACACTAGTCAATGCACTCCGAGCATCACCTTGGGAAGAAGGCCAGACATCAGCTCAGGGCGCAGACAGCAAACAGGGCTGCAGCCTCAGACCGCAGCCACAGCCCTAATGGTCCTCAGCGCCCGCCACCCTCCCGGTGCCTCCGCTCACTCAGCGTCACCTGAGGGTCCCTGGGGTCCCATCCCAGCTGTGCCTTGTCCGTACTCCTCCTGCAAGGCCTGCTTACACTCTTAGATCCTTAATCCGTGTACACAGCTGTCCAGGCTCCTGCAAGCCGGTCCCAGGCCCGGCACCTTCATGAGCTCTGAGGGCTTTGAGGGGGGAGCTGGAGCACAGGGAACCCAGACCCTCCCTGAGCTGTGTGGCCTTAGGCGCCTTAGACTTGTTTCCCCATCTGGTGGTACCCACAGGAGGTGGGTGTCAAGCACGGCACAAGGGGCTCCTATTAAGCACAATTACTTACTGGTGGAGATACATTCTGAGAATGTGGTTAGGCCATTTCTTCTTTTCACAACATAACGTGTCCTTACACAAACCAAGACTGCCTGGAGGTCACCAGGCAATGTAGTCTGTGGGACCACAGCCTGAACTGACCAACGCATGATTGAGCACCTGACTGGCCCCAGTCCGGTTGCGGGTAACACACTAAGTGTTCAATAAGCAAAGGGCTTTATCACTCCCTGACCTATGCCTGCCATGTTCAAGCTCCTGGAATATGCTTGCTGAATGGGTGAACAGAGAAATGGTTTAAAAGCCAGCAAACCTTTTAATACTATGGTATAAAGAAAAATAACTTTGATACAAAAACATGTTTACTTAAAAATTGAATTTAAAAATTAAAACTCTGACCAGACATGGTGGCACACATCTCTAATCTCAATACCTGGGAGGCTGTGAGTTCAAGGCCAGCCTGGGCTACATAGGAAGTTCAAGGCCAGCCTAAACTATAAAGCAAGACCCTGTCTCAAAAACAAATTCTGAAAATAAAAATAGAAACAGAAGTTAATCAGTACAATGATCTGCCACCTCTGTCTCCTCAAAACATGTCTATCTTAAAATATTTCTCTAAAACTTTCTCATTTGGCACAAGATTAAATCCAACCAAATGCTACAATGACTGTTAACTTTTTGCGGGGTCGGGTACTGGGAATCCAACTCAGGACCTCATGCTTGCCAGGCAGGCACTGTGCCACTGAGTTTTATGCCCTGCCCCCACTCTTAACTTTGTTCTTTAAGGTACTCTACTTTCTTCATTACTGCAGTCTGTAGGTTTTCCTGTCCAGTAACAAACCCAGATAGTCTAGTTTTATAGGCAGCAATTGTAATTTGAAGATAAAACACCTAGCGCTTGCTATGCTGGCCAGTGGACACACAGCACATCTTCTGTCACCTGGCTAATATTCAACAGCAGCGAGCAGGCAGCGGGCGGTGGCTGCTGACCCTTTTTGAAATCTTTGTTTTTATGCGTTCATGTTTGTGTGAATTCTCCCTGCATCCTTCCCCTCCCCTCCCTTCTCTTCCTCTACCATTTGGTCCACTTACCATTTATAAAAGATTTATATCTCTGTTTCCTATCATCTGTCTTTTATTTTGCTCTTTAATTTATTTATACTTTGGGTTTCCACACAACATTGAAGTTCGTGTGGCTGATCTATCACGCCACACAATCATCTCGGGGTGTGACCATCTTCCTGCACATGACTGAGTTTACCTGCGTGGCGGGGCCGTGCTCCAGGGTGTGAACACCACACTTGCATTACCGTTCACCTGTCAATGGGTGTGAAGGCCACATCCAAGATGTAGCTCTTACGAGTTTGCCGCTGTGAACTCGGCTGGGCTTTGGGTCACTGCATCATGATGCCTCTAACGCAGGAAGACACCTCTGAGGGGAAAAGCTTGGTCAGATGGGATTTCCAGCTTTAGTTTCTTGATTTTCGTGCTGATTTCCATAGTGACAGTGCTAGCTGACATTCCGCCTGACAGTGTAGAAGGGGTTCTTCCTCCCCACAGCCTCTCCCACGCTGACCCTTCTGTCTCCAAGCCAAGCAGTGAGTCAGCAGACGGACCTTGCCCTGCTGGGGACCCTGCTCTGCTCCGGAGTGTGTGATGATGCCAGCATAGCGGTTTGCTCAGCCTGGCTCACGCGCCGGAGTGGAGTCTCCCCAGGACCAAGAGGGCAGCGTAAAATGAGAACCCTGCCCCTGCTTTCCTAGTTCTGGGACTATTATTTTTCAGAATGAATTGGTATCTTAATGAATAAGCTCCCTATAAAGACTTCACATGTGCAGGAAACCCAAGGCCGAAGCTCTCCAGAATCTGGTTATGGGGTCTTCCTGGCCACGAGGAGCCAGGCCTGCCCAAGCCTGCAGTTCTGACGTATTTGGGAAAAGTTCTTGCAGATAAGAGTTCAGCAAGTCACACTGGGTTGGGGGGGGGGGGGCCCAGGCCAGCGCAGGGCCGCACAGGAAGAGTGATGCGATGAGATGCGGAGGGGAGGCCAGGGCTGCAGGGATGCATCCCGGAGCACCGAGGACGGGCAGCCAGGAGCCTCCACAAAGGTCCCGCTGGCACCCGGATGTCTGAACCCGAGTCCCAGAGCTGTGGGGGAATAAACTTCCTCTACTGTTTCAGCCCCCCAGCATGGGCACTTTGTCACAGCAGCTCTAGGAACCAATGCCCCAGAATACTTGTCACAAAAGTCCACACGCGGCAAGGCCATGCCAGCGGCACCGGCAGGGAGGCATCAGAGGACAGCAGCTGTCCACCCTGCAGTGAGGCCACGCTTGGCACTTGCCGCGGTGACCATGACATGGCCAGGGCTGAGGCTGAGGAAGAGAGCTCCTGAAAGATAACACTAAGAATTACATCAAGAGAGTCTGAAAACAGGACACGAAAGAGCGAAGGCGTCAGGTTTGTCGCAGACCATGAATCTATCACTGCCTGTGGCCCTTTATCACAGTCCACGGAGCCCACAGAGCCCACGGAGCCAGGGAGAAGCTGAGCTCCATGGCCCCTGGAGAGGCACTGGAGGCAGCCTGCGGCCACAGGCAGGTGGGCAGGCCCTGGGGTCACCTCCGCAGGGACTGCACCCCTGAGGCTCTAAGTGCTGAGTGAGGTTCCCAAGGCTTCTGCAGTACTGGGGCTCCGGTGGGAGGCAGTGACCTCATGCAGGGGCGGGCAGGGGGAGACATGGGACCCGGAACTGGGGCGCAGGACAGAGGGAAGGAATGAGAACGTCTAGAGAACTGGTTTTCATTTCAGCAAGCCGGTAAGTAATGTTTCACTTGGAAAGATAAGTTTTATCTCACAGGTTTAGCACCTTTTCTCTGGATTACACAGAGGCCCGTGTGTTTCTAGACCTGGCCCACCAGGCCCCAGGCTGTGTCATCGCCTGCGGCGCTGGCCCTGTGAGGAGTCGCTGCTCACCTGTAGGCCGAGATCTGGGCCTTGCCAGGGGTCCGGAGCTCCACCTCCATCTCCTCCCTGCTGGTGTTCATGTGGGTGGCCAGCAGGTCCAGCCTGTTGATCCGGAAAAGCAGCTCCTTCAGGAAGGACAGATCGCCTTCCTCCAGCAACCTCTTCTCCTGGAGTCTCTGGAACAGCATGCAAGCGTCCAAGATGGGCTCCTGCTTCCGCTGTGGGATGTGGTCCTGGCTCAGGAACTTGAGGGAAGCCAACTCTTCACTGTCCAGTTGCTCCCCGATATTGTAAAGGAACGCACTGAAATTGAAATCCATGCCTCTTGGAGCAGAGTGGCGTTGTGACCTAGGCCAAAATGCAAAGCTGTGTTCAGGTGAAGAAGAAAAGTGCTACCCACTGCCTTGTGCTTTATCAAGTGGGGCTGTGTCTACCACGTGCTGGGGGCACAGGAGGAAGACAGGCAAAGAAAGCAAAGCAGCGAACTCTCCATGGAGGCAGACTAAAAGCTGCCAGCACAGGTGGCACCTGGAGGGAAGGGACCTGGGGCAGACAGGGCAGTGCTCAAAGGGAAATTTTTCAAAAGACGAAGGTGAGGCCAGGTGTGGTGGCACACATCTGTAATCTCAGCACTTAAGAGGCTGAAGCAGGAGGATCATCATGAGTTCAAGGCCAGCCTGGCTTACATAGTGAGTTCATAGCCAGCCTGAACTGCATAGCAAGACCCTGTCCCAAAAAAGGAAAAAAAAAAAGTGTTAATATTTTTAAGTAACTCCAAACACTTGGAAAACTTGATTTTTTCCTTTTCAGAAATACCTTTTCTTGGTCAGCGATTTAGCTCAGCAGCAAAAATACCTGCCTGGCAAGGGCGAGGTCATGAGTTCAATTCCTGAACTCACTTGGTAGCCCTGTCTGGCCTCAACCTCACAGCAGTCCTCCTGCCGTGGCCTCCCAAGTACTGGGATGACAGGTGTGTGCTAAACACCTGACTGGGCAAAGTTTTTCAAGCAAACAAATGGATCCTAACAGAGCATCTACATCAGAAGACTGCAGATAGAGCAAAGATCTGAACCTTCAAGAAGTACCAAGAAAAACACAAGACAGCGTCTCAGGTGCTCTGGCTGCGGTGAAAACCTGTAAATCCAATGGCAAATCTGAAAACCATTAGAGAACATATTGACAAATGTCCTTACACCCCAAGTAAGATTTTCTGCAAAAATACCCCTGACAATTTTAAAAATAAAACAGGCAATATATATGATTTTAAAGGGGAGGGGTTACTTTTCCTAAAATAAAGTTCCTGTAAGCCAATTAAAAAAAAAAAAGTAGGGAAAAAGAAAGACCAGCAACCCAGTATATAAAAAGGAAGGGCCACAAGCAGACAGTTCAGAGAAAAGTATCTGTGGCTTTATGTTTTCAGACTAATCATTTTTATGTAATTTTTTTTTTTTTTTCCCCGGCACCGGGGATTGAACTCACAGCCTCGCACCTGCCAGACAGGCGCTTAAGCTGCTGAGCCAAACTCCGGGCCCTAGACTAATCATTTTTAAACATCTGAAAAGATGCTCAATTTCATTTAAAAGAAGAAAAAAATCAAATTGGAATTATAACAAAGGACCATTTTCAACTACCAAATTGGCAAAGTACAAAAATTAAAATACGATGTTGTGAGATAGTAGACATAAGGACAGGTTCGTAGGTACTTTGGCGCCCTCTCTCTTTCTCTCCCTCCCTCTCTCAATACAAAATGCACTTGGATCCCACAATCCAATTTCCAGGGGTTTTTCCTACATTCACTTGAAAGAAAGTATAATCAAAATATGTGATAGTAATCTTTTTTTTTTTTTTTTTTTTTTTTTTTGGTACCAGGAATTGAACTCACAACCTTGCACTTGCCAGGCAGGTGCTTACACCACTGAGCTAAATCCCTGGCCTGTGAAAGGTATTCTTGACACATTGCTTGACATAGAAGAGCAGTAACACCTGTTTATCACCACAGGCAGAGTTACTAGCTGTTGTCGTACTGGATGGAACCCTGTCAGCTGTCAGAAGGGGGAAGGTCGCTGGCGGGGGTGGGGTGGCACCTGTGTGCTTGTACGCAAGCTGGCGTGAGGCTGTGGGCGGGGCTGGAGGAGGCTGGGGTGGCAGGCAGCCGCTCGGCCCTCTCACTTCGCCCACGCCTGTTCAGCTGCAGTTGTCACCCTGTGGCTGTGTCACTCGTCCTAAATGTCCACAGGGCTCAATTAAAAGCTCTAAGAGTCATTCTCATTCACATACAGGACAAGAAAGGAGCTAAACTAGATCCTGTCCCGTTTAATTGCGTCAGGTCATCCATCCCTAAAATTTCAAATCCATTTTAGCCTCTGGTAAAGTCTTGTTTCACAAAATAAAATCCACTAAAGAATCAAATGAAAGACAAACATCCTTTATTCCCTCCATGATGGTGGTAACAATTATTGTATTCATTTTAGAAAATACAGAAATGATACAAAGGAAAGGAAATTTACCTGTAATTCAATCATCCAAAGACAAATAGCCGGTAATATTTTAATCTCCTATATATTTTCCCTTGTGTTTGAACATATAGTTCTGTATGGTAAGTGGATTTTTCCACTAATAGAATTGTAAGTACATCTCGATGTCTTTAGTTTTTCTCCCACAGCGTGAGTTTTAGAAGCTGGAAAGCATTCACGGAATGGGTGTTCAGGAGACTGGGCCTCTCACAGCAGCCGCAGCAAGGGTTTAATTCTAATGACAGCTGTGGCAAGGTGAGAAAATTCAATGAAGAAAGAATAACGGATTTTTACTGATTAAACTTAAAAAAAGAAAGAAAGAAAGAAAGAAAGCCCACCACAAAACCAGGAGAACCGAACCACACAGCAGGGGCAAAGCGAAAGGCAGGTGCTGGAGTCCGACGCTGACCCCAGAGCCTAGGCCACCGTCCACTCCCTTGCCACTCCTCCAGGAACAAGCTGGTGGCAACGTGCCTGGCACCGGGGCTGGGACAACGCCACGGGCACCTGCAGCCCGCCCGCCTGGCCGGCCCTGGGGCTGGGCCGCGCAACCCTCAGCCCACCCACCGCACCACCGCAGCTGGAGGGGCCATGGGTCCCGCTGGAGGATGCCGGCGTCGCGCTTGTCTGCACCCACAGGTGGTAGCTGTGCTTCTCCTTAAGCCATGATCTACCCTGTGCACATCTTCCGACTCTAAAATAGAGACGGAATTGCTAAGATGTGTGCTGGTGGTGTGTGCATTGGGTATCTGTGCATTGGCATGCATGTGTTTGTGTGCATGTGCTGATGTGTGTGTGTTGAGGGTGTGTGTGATGGTGCATGTGTTTGTGTGTGTGGTACATATGTGTTGGTGTACACGGTGGTGTGTGTTAGATATCTGTGTGTTGGCATGCGTGTTTGTATGCGTGTGTTGTGTGTGTGTGTTGAGGGTGTGTATGATGGTGCATGTGTGTTTGTGTGTGTTGCGTGTGTGGTATGTGTATGTTAGTGTGTGTGGTGGTACATGTTGGGTATCTGGGTGTTGGTGTGCGTGTTTGTGTGTGTGTGTGCCGATGTGTGTGTGCATGTGTGTTGGTGTGTGTGGTAGTATCGGTGTACTGGCATGCGTGTGTCTGTGTGCACGTGCTGGTGTGTGTGTGGGTTGGTGGTGTGCACAGGACAGCTGTAGCAGCCACGAGTGAGATTCAGGTTGCCCTTGGGCGGAGACAGGGTGAGGCCATCAGCACTGGGGGAGGCTGCCCTTCCTGCGAGCCGAGTCGGGGTGGCTTGGGCCTGCAGGGATGGGAACCCCACGACTCAGCTCCCTGCCTCCCCGCCACACCCGACCACAGGGCCATCTCAGCCATGTGCCTCCAGAGCACTCTCAGCTCCCGGAGAGTTCTAGAGCCAGAGGCCCAGCAGACCTTACCAGAGACAAATCCCGGAGCCCTCACCCCACGCGCTCCCTGCTTCTGAGAAGAAGGAGAAGGAGAGGGAGGAGTCCTCTCTCATTGGAGATGAGCGAAAGCAGCACAAAAAACAGCGTTTTACATACTTCCTGCTTTCGAAACTCCTGAGTCACACACAGGAAGAGGAGGGCTCACATCCGTCCGAGAGCCTGGAGGGCACTGGCTCCTGCTCCGGCCACCAAAAGAGGCCAGGCAGGAGGGAGACCTCCAGGGGTACAGGGGACCAGAGAGGTTCAGGGCCCAGTGGGCCTGGGGTACAGGGAGGGGTGCTGGGTCCTGGCTCTGGCCGCATGACTTTGGATGAATCATTTTACCTTGCAGGCCTCATTTCCCCGTTTCAAGTAAGAATTTTGGACTGGATGAAAACTAAGAATGCTTTCTTCTCATATTCCAGGATTTCAAAGATTTTGGGGCATTCACCGCATGGGAACTGATGTTTTCATCCAGTGACCACTGACTCTGGTGTCAGACCGCCCGCTGCCAGGGAGTTGCCCCAGCCTGCTCTTCATGCTCACAGCACAGACCCCAGCCTCTGTGCCCCCACGGCCACCTCAAAGGCCTCCTCCCACCTTCTGACCAGAGGTGGGCCCTGGGGACACGACTGTGAACACACACACACACACGCATGCGCGCGAGCATGATGTAAACAGTAGCAAAAGGAAACTAAGCACCTCCAGCTCTCTGAAGCTGCCTTTCCTGCTTCCCTGGACAGGGCGCCAGCTCTCGGAGGCCAGGCCCACCTCAGAGCGGACGGGGCTGAGTGAGGTGTGAGAAGCCCTTCACCCAGGGGTTCAGCAGAGGCGACCTCATGGCATCAGCCCCTCCCTGGCACTCGCTTCCACCTGATGTGCTGCACCAACCCAGCAGAGCAGAATGAAACCCGGGCGCGGCTGAGCCCTCCTCGGGAAGTGTTTCCTGGCTTCTGCAGCCTCCACCCACTTGGCCGCTTTGCTGGAGACGACTTCCTGTCCCAGGCTGTGAGCTTGCCGAGGGCAGTGGTGCAGCTTTCATGGCCACGTGCACAGGGCCTGCCTGTGAGGGGCCATGTTAGACCCCGCAAAGCCTGCCTGCCAGTGACTGGCCAGGGGAGCTCTGCAGAGGGCGGAGGCGTGGACTCCGGGTCCCCGACACGAATTCTCAAACAGCACAGCCCACTCAAACGCACTGGCGCCCTGCGAAGCGCAGAATAAACTCGAGATACTCACTTTATCCCTACTGAGTTGGCAAAGACTTGCCAGTGGCATCTGGCGGGCTCAGAGTGACCAAGTGTCCATGCATGGCATCGCCAGCAACCTCTTGGGCTCCGCGCACCACCGAGTCCTGTGCCATCTGTCCGTGGGCAGGATTTGTCAGAGATGAAGAGCACGTCGCCCTGATGTGATTGTTAGACATTACACACATTCGCAGCATCATCCCGCAGTACCCCATAATGACATCCAATGACTGTGTGTCCATAAAAGCAAATTTAAAAGATACACGGTGCATCGTGCAACATGAGGTACTGGTTTGAAACTGGCCAGGTAAACCAAATTTAAAGAGAAGAGTTTTTATAATTTTTAAAGGTGAGAAACATAATGAGCAAAACATAATAAAACTAGAGTTAGTATGTGATAGTAATTCCTAACAACTGTTGTCCTGGGTACTCGGAATGCCAGGGGCTGTCAAGAGTAGTTTACAAGGGTTGTGTCGCCAGCCTCACCGCTCCCAGCAGGAAGCATTAATCCCCTGAGGAAGGGGAGACCAGGCTCAGAGAATCACTTCCCAGGGTCACATGCTAAAACACAGTGTGGGCACACCACACAGAGCCACCTACAGACACCTCAGAACTCTGGGAGGGTTATCTTTGGGAAGGGGTGGACAGAAGGACAGAAAGACAGAAGGCAAGGTGGGGGACAGGGGCCGAGGATGCCAGCAGAAACCTTACAGAATAATTAACTCAACCCTTGCCCAGAGTCAAACACGAAAGGCAGTGAACACAAGCATATAAATGAAGGTTCCAGACTCTGCAGAGTCGGTCCCAGCCCAGGGCCATCTGACCCAGCGGAGGACCGACTGCAGCCTGACCCTGTGGCCAGGCCTTGCCGGGGTCAGAGGGAGGCTGAGGCACGGGTCCCTACTGCCTCGGGGAAGAGAGGAGAGGTCCAGGAAGAGGCTTTCTGTCGGTGCCAGCCACTCACCTGTTGCACCCTTTCCCGGGGCCCTGTGTCCCTGCACTGGCTGCTCAGCCACTGTCTGGCGGGGAGAAAATCTCTGACCCAGAGGTCCAAGGCTCCGGAAGCGCTGTCTTTCACTTTCGCTCCAGACAGTGGGGCTCTGCTGCCTCCCTCAGTGCCTCACTTCCTGGTTCTCTGCTCTGCACCCAAGGGAATACTGCAGGGCCACTAGGGTCACAGGAGAGAGAAGAGGGGAAAACATTTCCCTCAGCGAAAAAGGAAGAACTGGTGCTTCCTCACAGGAGAGAGAAGAGGGGAAAACATTTCCCTCAGCGAAAAAGGAAGAACTGGTGCTTCCCAGACCGGGAGGACAGGGCTGACTCACTCCAAGAATGTTTAAAGGAACCTGGCCCCATTTCCAGCCGCTGGGAAGGAGGAGGTGACAGGGAATTCACTGATACGCGAAGAAAAGCCGTTACAGCCATACCAGTTAGAAGAACTGGCCCCTGGGTGGCCCGCACATGCCCCATTCTTCCTGGCAAGGTTTCTCAGACAGCAATTTTTTCTGTGTCACAGTCCAAACCTCAGCACTGAAGTCATGGGCCAGGCCCTTCCCCAAGATCATATCCCTGCTCTTCCTCAGGAGTCAAAGCTGGCCTGCCACGCGGATGTGGGAAAACCCCACTCAGAAAAGGAGCAGGGGTCTGCCCGGCCCTGCGCAGGGCAGCTGAGCTCGAGTCCACGTCCCTGGCCTTGCCCAGGGAGCAGAAGTGGCGACAGGTGCCGTCCACAGAGCCTGGTGTGGGGACAGCGCTGAGCTGGGTCCAGCCCTGGCCCTCCCCTCCCCACACAGCCTGTTTCCTGTTTGAGTTTTTCAAAGCTTTTCTGCCTTGTTGTTTTCTCGTCTCGTGTGTTTCACAGCCGAGCATCAGACCAGGGGGCCAGCTGCGTGTCACGGCCCTTCGCGAAGCGCTCGTCATTCTCTGCACGGCAGGTTTGTCCTCCCAGGCCGCCGGCAGACTCCGGGACTCAGAGATGCACGGACTCAAGGTCCACCCAAGACATGACTCCCACTGCGACCTGCTAGCATCCCCTCCCCAACACTTGGGATTTGGGATGAGCCTTCTGGATGGAAGAGCAGAAATTTAAACTAAAACAAGAGGTCTCTTCACAGAGACACTGGCCAGTGATGGTACAGACCCCTTTTCAAGCAACTGGTGGTGCCGGACACAGTCACTTACGCTCACCGAGCAATCCATCTCAGCCTCGGACCCATTCCCGGGGTGGACGCCACTTTGCAGCGTTCCACATGGCAAACAACACTGAGGCCTGGAGAGAGGCTGGGAGACGTGGCCGGGCTGGTTATGCCTACATGGAATGAGGGGGGTGTGTCCCTGAGGCCCCGTGTGACCCGCACAGAGCCATGACTCCACCTGACTGGTCCCAGCTACCTGGGGAGGGTTAAACACGGAGGCCTCAGGCTCCAGGTCGCAGACTCCTGCAAGGGCAGAAGCAGGGGGACGAGACGGACTGAGCACTGAGGACAGCGCCATCCTTACTCAGGCTAGGTGTGTGAGGTCTGCAAGTTCCCAGGCCTGTGTACAGGCGAGGAGCAGAGCTTGGCCTCCGAGTGGCAGGGCCTGTGCACCCCGGGAGGGCTGGGTGACGCCATTGCATTCCCCACTTCTGTTTTACATTCCACAGGCGTGAGATCACGTGACACTTTCTTTCTGTGCGTGAGCTAGTTCATAATGGTTTCCAGTTCCATCTTCGTCCTCGCAAGTGACAGAATTTCACTCTTTTTATAGCTGAATCGTATTCCATTGTATATATGTACTGTGAGGTTCCTCCTGATTGATCAACTTAACTGGATTGAGAAATGTCTAGCACATTAGTGCAGCACGCTGGGGAGCGAGTCTGGGTGGGTCACACTTGGTCCTTGCTGGGCCTCTCTCTCCACTCTATTCCTCGACACTGTGAGCTGAGCCCCAACCCCACCCCCACCCCGGCCTCTGCCTTGGAGCAGAAATTCTCTGATACAGAGTGATTTCTGAGCTGTGTTGCCAAGTGAAAATGGGCATTGCGGAACAGCGTCGTCGTGCACAGCACAGACACTAGGGGTCCTTAAGGACATCGCCTCTGCATCCCAAGCCCTTGAGTATTGTGGATCCCTAGCTCCACATTGCAAAGCTGCCCAGTGACTTCCTAAAGGAAAATGTGTCTTATTTCAGGGTGGATATTGACTGAAGGACTGGCTTGTACTGAAAACCAAAACTGATGGCCTTGCTGTGTGGAACAGTCATCCCAGTCACCGCGGTCAGCCACATCCCCATCAGATTCGGACGGACACAGCAGGTAACACAGCACAGCTCCTTCTGCAAGACCTCGCTACAACAGCAGCCACAGCGTGTGGTTCCTCAGGGTGTCCCTCTCCTACGCTCCCTACTGTTGTATTGTTTGAGACATTCTCCTTCATCTTGGTAATCACCTAAGTAGAAAAGAGAGTGTTGATCACCACGACCACTGGAAGTATGGTGTTACTGGTTAATAGCTTGTACTAACGGGGTTTCTAGAGTTTCTAGAGCCGAAGTTAATGAACAGAGCCAGGAGGAAGGAGCCTCCCACCTGAGTGCTGCAGGCCAACTTGTGATCGCTAAGTGTGCAGCCAAAAGAAAAGGATCACCCGGACTGTGTAAGGAACAGGGGTCCAGCATGTCGAGCTCACAGCCAAGGCAAGGGGTTTCCAGAACACTATGACGGCAGCACCCCAAGACTACTACGGCTGGGGGACAGAGAAGATGGCTGGAAATTCACCACAAAACCACCAGTGAGGAGGAACAGAAGAGCTGCTCGTCAGAAGCCATCTGTTCCAAGGAGAGCTTTGCTTGAGAGCCACACACTGTGGCCTGGGGGGACAAAAACGATGCCCTCTCTTGCTTGCCTGCAGCAGGACCTAAGCTCAGGATCAGGGATGACTGAGACTCGACTGGACTTGTGTTCGTGTTGGGACTTTATGCCTGTTTGTGTGTTCCTTGTACGGTAAGGGCTGTTTGTGTGAACTGGGCATTTGAACAGTGTCTGTCTGTCTAATCTGTTCACATCCCTTACTCTACCATAAAGTGCTCCTGAAGCTGGGGCCACCTATACACAGCCTCAGCAGCCCGGACAATTCCAGAAGCAAATCAATTCTTTCCTGAAATTCTAACCAAATCTCACCAAAGGTCAATTACATCCCCTTCCCAGGATGTGCTCTTGCCCCAAAAATGACTCCCAAGACAGTGGAAGTCAAATGAAGAACACCTTGATAGCAACATCTTATGGATACAGCTTCTGAAGTTCCTGCAGTCAGAACAAACTCAGAGAATCTCTGGCAGGATGGGACCTATACAGATCGTGGACGCCATTCCCACAGTGAGGGGACAGCCCCATGTGGGGAGGGGACAGCCCTGTGTGGGGAAAGCACTGCCCCGCAGGCAGGCAGCACCACAGCCTGGATCTGGGGATTAAACTAGATGACATCTGAGAACATGTTTCTTTCACAGTTCATGTTTGCATCGCAATAGCTTCTTCGATTTCCATTGAGGATATCATCGTAGTTGTCTTCCAAAATTTGTTCATCCAAAAATATATATATGTGCGTATGCACATATATATCATGAAGTGAGGTGCACCAGTAAAAGACTGCTACCCTTGTGTCTTTCCACAGTGCCAAAATCTGTTGAATGCCAGTAGATTTGCAAGCTACCTCAGTTCACTGGCTTTATTTCACCAGTACTCGTGGTTCATGTGGAGTCATGACTGGTGATTATAAATTTTTTGTTCCATTTCAATCTTAATCACTAGGATCTGTAACACTCAAATCACACACCACACTCCAAATCATTACATTAAGTTACAAACCTTAGAGAGTGGTAGGGGCTCTAAGACAGTGAGGGCGAGCCTTTTGGAGCTTTGAGTGATACAAATGCCCAGTGTGGTACGTGTGCCTTGGGTTCACCACCACTGCCCTAGAGCCGCTGAGAGTCAGGTGGTCATGGATCAGGTAACGCACCTGGCACAGGGACAGCAAGGCAGAGGGCCTGGGGCATTAGGGTTGGCAGTGTGGATGGCAGGGAGGGTTACGCTGACCAAGTGCAGGGATAGGCAGGAGCTCAGCGCCTGGCCATCTCCTGCCATGAAAAGAAGCCCAGAGTGGTTCTTGGGGGAGGGTGCCCTGCTGCAGGCCGAGCTGCCTCTCCTATATGAGGACAGCTCCGATGCAGTTCAGTAGCTCCAGGAAGTCTGGGTGCATCCAGTCATTCCCTGGGGTAAGACAGGGCAACAGGGTGAGGGACACTGCTGGGAAGACAGATTTTCCAGGACAGTGACACCACTGTCTCTCTAACAGAACCGATCAGAAAAGTGCCATTTACACTTGATTTGAATCTGGTGCTGTACAAGGACCAATCAGCGATGGTCTTCTCAGTCCTTCGTCTGCATCCTTCATCCTTCATCTTCCTACCACCGGCAGCCAAGCCAGTATTTGATGGGACTGTCCCGGTGCCTTGTTTGCGGAGAGGGTGTTGACGCAGCCACTTCGGATATGAGTGACTCTTTTCCCTTGTCCTCAGAGCCACGGCGAGCCTTCACACCTGGCCACTCTCTCGTTCTGTGGAGCAAACTTCTCTTCCACCTTCAATACATGTGCACCTCGCAGTCTTTTCTGTGTGACCCATCTGAGTCTTTGGGACACCAAGGGCTTGGAAAGGAGCCTTGAGGACCTCCACCCAGTGACAAGGTTGTGTCCAGTTGTGCCCAATGACTAGGTGTTATTTTATGTACCACCAGAGCTGGTTTTTAAATTTACATATTTACTGTTCATTTCCATCACTCCTTTTACACATACACGCACCCAGAGGTGATAGAGAGATACAGTAACATAAGGAGGAGGCTGCATATTATTCTGGCATGAAGCTCTTTAGGAAACAGAAAGATGCCCCTCATGCTCCGACTCCTTGACTTTTTCCATATGTTAAAAGGGGAGAGAACGTCCACTTCTGAGAGACATTTGCATAAATTCCCCTTTCCCTAATTCTTCCCTCTAAGTACAACTAACTGACCTGGCAAGAACTCAGCAGACTATCAGAGGACAGCAACCGAATGGTGGACAAGGGAGGCAGATGGCCAGGGACCTGCAACCAGGAAAGTGCCCTGTGTCGTGCCCTGTGCTGGCTTTTCACCCCCACATAGCCAGCGTGAGAGATATAGAGGGCCAGGACCATCCACTGGCCTAGATTTTAAATCATAAAGCAAGAAAAATGACAAACAGGGCAAGGCTGCTCTCTGTGGCCCAGTGACCGGGAAAGGGGCATCACACAGAAACCCAGCTAGAGGACCCCATGAGTCAATGCAGGCAGTGTCAGCTGCTCGGCTACTAGCAGGAGGGCTGGTGTTGGATGGGGCTCACTCCAAACCCAGGCAGTGACAATGTCTTCAACAAGGAAGTGGGAATAGCAGGTGGTGAGATCTCTAGGTCTGTGGGCATTGCTCTCGCTGAGAGTCCGAGAACACCTCCGACCGAGGCCAGCTCAGTCGGTGACACAGTCCAGACATTAAGAGGGAGATTCTTAGTCATGGGTGCATTTGATATAAGACCTAGCTGTGTGCTAGACTGCTGCCTGAGTGCAAGGGTCATACATGGCTTTCCAGGCTCTTGTGTGTGGCAACAAAGAACTGGACGAGACACACAATGGCAAGGAAAGGGCAGCAAAGTTTAATGGCGTTGAACTACGTGATGGTGGGCTCACGCCGGCAGAAAGGAAGACGACACAAGTGCTGAAGACACTGGGTTTAAGAATGTAAAATATCTAGGTTGCCTCCCGTTTGGTCTCCCAGGGTGAGATGGACGAGGTGTTGGGTCCAGTTGGCAGTGTCCACTGTGCTTGTCCTTTCCATAGTTCACTCTGTCACAGTTGGACATATGAGATGCAGTCCACATGCATGAACTTGGGTGAGCTCCACGCGAAGAAAAACTACTGCAAGAGGACCTGATTTACAGGCATCTTGTCTCTGCCCTGGGTCGTAGACCTCATGACAAAAGTGGAAGATTAGCCCTGGGGCACTGCCCAGGTTCACAAGAGTGGAGGGAGTGGTCCATCAGCCCTGAATGTACCACCTACACTAAAGCCACAGGTCCATGTCCCCATATGACAGACACCATATGTCATGGGGCATATGACAGACACTGTTTTATCCCTCCCCCAAGTGTCAGAAGTGATTGAGCATTTCAGTTGACAATTAAAGAACAAGGTTAGGCTAGGCATGGTGACACATGCATGTAATCCTGGAACTCAGGAAGGCTGAGGCAAGATTGTCACATTGGAACTCACATAAAGCAATCTAGCAACTTAGTGAGACCCTGTCTCAAAATAAAAAATAAGGGACTAGGAATGTAGCTCAGTGAGAAGGCCTCGGGTTGAATCCCCAGTCCTCCCTTCCGGCCAAAAGAAGCCTGATTAAATGACTGATGGGAGGGGATAGACCGGCCCGGCTCAGCTGCGCAGGTCACCGGCGCTGCACACGGGGTCAGGCTGTCCAGTCACTGCGGGGCGTTACAGGGTCGCCTCCACCCCAGGGCTCCATTCTGGAGGCTCAGAGGAGGGCAGCAGAACAGTGGATAAATGCCAGGGCAGAAGACAGCCACCCTGTCTCCACTTGGCCCTCGGGTTTGAGCCTGGGTGTTTAAGCTTACAAAGAGTTCAGAGACAATCACCCTCGGCCAGAGGTTTGGTGGTTCTGCAGCTTTGCCTCAGTGACCCCTTGGAATGCATAACAATGCACAGCAGAGAGACGTTCGCTGTGCCTGAACCATCCTCCACCGTGCGCATTTACCACGTGTCTTTATCCACTCATCCCTCTGTGGACGTGTAGGTCGGCTGCACACCTTGGCTACTCTGCAAAGTGCTCTGAAGACATGGGAGCGTGAGGCACTTTGAACTCAGAGATGCTGGGCATGGTGGTGCATGCCTGTGGTACCAGCACTTGGGAGGCAGAGGCAGGAGGATACCCCTGGGTTTGAGGCCAGCCTGGGCTATATGGTGAGCTTGAGCTCAGCCTGAACTACATAGTGAAACCCTGCTTCAAATAAATAAATAAATAAATAAATAAATAAATAAGAAATCAGAGGTTTGGTGCCTCTAGTTTTGCCCTTCCTCAAGAGCGATTTAGTCATTTCTGGTGTTTTGTGGCTCTACATAAATTTCAGAGATTTTGTTCCATATGGAAAAGTCTCTGAGATTTCCTTTCTTTCTTTCTCTTTCCTTCTGTCTTCCCTCTTTCTCTCTGCTTCAGTGGTGGGTACTGGACCCAGGGCCTCACTAGTGCAAGGCAAGTGCTGTACCCTGAGTGTGCTGAGACAGGACAAGTCTCACTTGTCCTGTCTCAGCACAGGGTTCTGCCAAAGTGCCTGGAACAGCTTTGGGCTGAGCATCTGGGGTGACAGACATCACCGCCACACTTGGTTTAGTCACTGGGATTTCAACAGGGTTTGTTCTGAATCTGCAGATTTCTTTAGGTAGAATATGCAATAGACCGAATGCTTGTGTCTCCCTAAAATGTGGGTGCTGAAACCCAATATTCAGTGTGACTCTGTTGGGATGTGGGGCTGTTAGGGGGTAATGAGGGTGGAATGGGATTCGTGCCTCATGAGACGGACCCCTGAAAGCGTTCCATCCCTCCACCAGGTGGGGTCACAGCACAAACATGGTCCCAGTGAGCCAGGAAGCAGCCCCTCCCCAGCTCCCAAACCTGCTGCTGTCATGGTGACCTCGACTTCCGGCCCCCAGGCCTGCGGTGCATCAGCCACTCCATCTACGGTGTTCTGTGTTAGCATCGCCAGTGGACTAAGTGCCACACATGTGAGGACTGGTTTCTGGGCTTTTGGGTCTGCTGCACTGATCCATTTGTCTGCCTTTACTCTTGTCATTACTGTAGCTTTGTAACGTATTTTGAAACATATTAAGGCCGTGTACCAAAGGCCCTCTGCTAAGGTACTCAGCCGTGGAAAGATTTTCATGGTGGCCTTCTACGCTAACGTATTTTCCTCCTGTCCTAACTGTTGAAAGTTTTATTCTGAAAGGCTGCTGCATTTTGCCCAATGTCTTTTCAGCCTCTACTGAAGATAATCGTGTGATTTTTTGCATTCTTCATTCTGTTAATGTGGTGCTTAACAATCACTGATTTTGTAAGTCGAATGGTCTTTGCATCCAGTGAGTAAGCTCCATCTGAGTATGGTGCATGATCCTTCAACGTGCTATTGAATTTGGTTTTCTAGCATTTCATAGACAGCTTTTGTGTTTGCATTTATCAGGAATACTGGCCTGAGGTCTGCTTGTGGTATCTTTGTTTGGCTTTGATATCAAGGTAATGCCGGTCACATAAAATGAAAGGCAGTGTTCCCTCCTCTTCAGTTCCTGGGAAGAGCTTGAGAAGAACACTAACTCTTCTCTAAATGCTGGGAGAATTCACCAAGGAAGCCGTTTGGTCCAGAGTTTTTTTGATTGGGAGGTTTTTGAGTATTGATTCAATTTCCATGTCACATACAGTTCTGTTAGACTTCCTGTTTCTTCGTGATTCAGCGTTGGTGGCTGGGCTGTTTCTGAGGATTTGCTCATTTCTTCTAGGGCATATGGCTTGTTAGTGTTCACCTGTTTAAAGTAGCCTCATGATTGTTTTGATTTCTGTACATCAGTTGTAATGTCTACTTTCACTACTGATTTTACCAGTTTGCCTTCTCTTTTTCTATCTTATAGGTAATCTAGCTAAAAGTTGTTCAATTTTGGTTATGTTTTCAAAAAATAACTCAGTTTTGTCAATTTTTCCCATTTTTTAAAAAAATTTTCTACTTCTTTTATTTCTGCTCTAATCTCTATTATTTCCTTCCTTCCACCAACTCTGGCTTTTCTCCTCTGCTTCCTCATTCTGCTTTTCTTTCTCCTCATTTTCTGCCTTTCCCTTTTTCCCTTTTTTTTCCTCTTCCTGCCTACTTTCTTTTCTCTTCTCCTTGAGGTATAAGTTAGGTTGTTTATTTGAGGTTTTGTTTGCTTGCTTGCTTGTTTTTTGTTTTTTGAGACAGGGTCTCACTCTGTAGTTCAGGCTGGCCTTGAACTCAGAATGTAGCCCAGGCTGGCCTTCAACTCACAGTGATCCTCCTGCCTCCACCTCCTGAGTGTTGGGATTACAGACGTGCACCACCATGCCCAGCTTGAGGTTTTTTTTTTTTAACATGGAAGTTTGTCACAAACTTTCCTCTTAGTATTACTTCTGCTATAATGTATGTTTCTGTGTGTTGTGCTTTTACTTTTGCTTATCTCAGTTATTTTCTGATTTCCTTCTTAATTTTTCTTGGATCTAACTGCTACTGTTCAAGAGTCTGTTCTTTAATTTCCACATATTTGTGAATGTTTTAGCTTATATTTAGATGTCCCCAAAAAACCTCACACAGTCATAAGTGAAGCTTTTCAGAAGTGGCTATATCTATGGTATGCAATGCTGGGATCAAGAGTACAATAGTATTACCCAATACCTTCCACCCCTGGGCCTCCAAGGACTCATGTACATCCTTAATATAAAAGACATTTAGCCCCTCTCCAAGACTCACCAAAGTCCTAACAGTTTCAGCACTGTTGAAAAGTCCAAGTCCCAAATCTCCTCTGAGATCTATGGCAAACTCTTAACTGTAACACCTTGTACAAATGAAAATGAAGTTAAGCACTTCCAACATATAAAGGCACAAGATAAACATTACCATTCCAAAAGTTACAAATGGGAATACACAGCATTGGAACCATAGCAAGTCCAAAATCCATCAGGGAAAACATTAAGTCCTGGAGTTCCCTGCTCAACATCTGAAGCAATCTGGTTGCAAGCTCCAAAAGGCCTGAGTGATTCCACCCCTGTGGCACTTTCAGGGGTCTTAACTTCCATAGCTTTCCTTGGATGATCCATGTTCCTAGGCTTCCCCCTTACATCTTCACACATTGCTCTCTGCAAGCGAGGTGGAAGCTGCTTTAGCCTTTTCTTGTACTTAAAACCAGTGCCATGTGGATGCCACCAAGGTCTGTTGCCAGCTGGAGCAGTAGCCAGGCTTTCCTCTCTCTTGGCTATAGGGGTCGAGTGCCTGGATCACTGAGCTCTCTGATCCTGATTGTGAGGAACAGCTTCTCTATGCCACACCATTCTGGAATCTGGTGTGGCCGCCACAATTCTGGAACCTGGTGCAACTGCGACCCTTCTGAAACCTCCTGTGGCCTCTGTCACCACTCCGGGACATGGCACTCTGCAGCTTTTTCCTCTGAGCAAACTCTTTCACTTTTGAAGGCCTGAGGCTGCAAAGGGAAGAGGCCCGCTTCCTGGGAGGCCCCCAGGCCACCTTTTTTATTCCTTTGTTCCTTCTAAGCAATCAAGGTCTCAGCTCAATCTTTACAGTCCACAGCTTCCTGGCCAAACTCACAAAGTTTTATATCACCATGCCGGGCTCCTTGCTCTTTATCTACAACATAAATCTGGCTAAGAGCCCCCAACAAAAGCCAGGCCACTATTTCAACATTTGGCTGCCTTGTAATTTCTTTTTTTAAACTAATCAGTCCTTTGCCCTTAATCTCAGTCTCAGGCAAAGTCTCTGGGCATGGGCAGAATGCAGATAAACTTTCTACCAAGCCATAACACACATTGTGTGGAGTCCAACAACCAATGCAGTCCTTCTTCCCAGCAGAAACCTCCCAAGCCTGGTCATTATCAGCAGGCTTTCTATCAGCCTTCTGGTCTCCTGAGCTCTGACCAGAATCTCCCATACAGAACAACCTAAGCTCTTCCAGCTCTATGCACGTAGGTGACATCTCCAAACCTTTCCAAGCTCTTCAAAACAAGCCATTTCCAAAGGCTCTTGAATCACGTGGTCAGGTTTAGTCACAGCAATGACCCCACTCTCTGGTACCAAATTCTGTCTTAGTTACTTTTCACTCATTGCCAAGACAAAATACCTGATGCCCAAAATTAGGGAAGAAAAAGCTTATTTCTTACAGTTTCTTGGGAGTTTCTATCCATACTTACTCGGCTCCAAGGCAGTGTGGCATGGCGAGGCCCCCATTCATGGCCACCACAGGCAGCAAGGTGTGCTGGTGATCGAGAAGAGAGAGAGGGCAGAAACCAGAAAGAGGAAGACCCGCCTCCCTTACACTGTATGTCAGCTCCACCCCTGGGCGGGTGTATCACTCACATCATCAATCCCAGCGCTAGACAACAAACCAATCACAAGCGCCAGACTCAGCCCCATCAAAAGTATATGAGGACTTGAGGGGACATCGTATTACCCAATACAGTATTGAAAACTAAAAATTGATATAAGAAATAAAAAAAGACCTAATTAAACATAGATTTACATTGATCGTGAATTTGAAACAAGTACCCCTGAAGCAAGCAATTTTGAAAAACAACAGAGCTTGAGAATTTACACTACCAGATATTAAGAGGATAAGGAGAAGATGAAAGCTGGGGTCAGGGGGAGCCCTTTCCCCAGATGGGAGGAAAGGAACTGCCCCTCACTGTAGGGGCATTTATTTATACATTTAACAACACAATGTCATGTGGTACCTCTTTGCCTAGCAACCCATTGCTTGGATTATCTAGGGGTTTGGTGTTTTTCTGGGCTGAAACAGCTTCTCCATGTGGCTTGTCCTGGGTGCTCTTTGTTTTCCAACTGGCCCCTGCATGTGTGATCAATTTTCAGCTTCAACGGCTCCCTACAAGCAATGAGAGCAAAGTAACCAGCACATGAAGGTTTTAGAGGAGGTGCTATGGCACCCAAACGCATGAGTACAGTGGGGACAGCAATGAGAATGAGAGCAGACCCAGGCCAGGGTCAACCACTTTTCGGTTCATTCACACCCAGGGGTCTGGGGGAGCAGGGTGACCTTTTCCTGATATTTTGACATAGTTGTCCTTGCTCTGCCTTGATTCTTATCCCACAACTTTCTGTCTACTTCTCCTTGTTCTACCTCTGACCTCAATTTCCCCCTGCAAAACACAATTCCCATAATTCACTATGGGTTACTGAAGGTCAATGGTCTCAGTTCTCCAGAACTTCTTCCTGGGAATGCAGATGCAGTCCCTACCCATGTGGGAATCACAGAACTCTTGCCCTAACAGATCTAAAGGGGACTTGAAGACCAGGCAGGAGCTGAGGATATTCCAGAGTCAGCATCAGTGGTGGAGCATTGTTTGAAGTCTAGAAGAAAGGACTTGTAGCAGTTTGTTAAGGAGGCCAGATCCAAAAGTGCAAACACGAGCAACTGACACAGAACCAGTATAAGTGGCTCTGTTAACGACCATGTTCAACCCTTGAGTGTCTTCAAAAGGGACCATGCCAATGACTCTTTATAGAACTCTTTTATTTAGGTCTCCACACACTTGTACAAATCTTTGACATTTTTTGAAAGGGTGGGGTTTTGTGGAGGTCCACCTGGATAACTCTCCTTGAAAGAAAAGCAATCATCTCCATCTTGGCTAAGGCTGGCCCTGTCTCCATGTACTAATGTGGACAGAGCTGGCTAGGACTTTTCCTTATCCCTTCAACTGGCTTCCAGCAAAGCAAATCAGTCTAGCCGAGTTGCTGACATATGCCTTTGAAGTAAGGCAACAGTCAGTGTTTCCCCCACCTCCATAGCTCCCAAAAACCATGTGTGAGCCAGGTGGGTGAGATGGAGAACCAGGATCCCTGCTGTTAGCTGTGATTGAGCCACCAGATAAGAGACCGTGACTTCCCAGGGCATAAATAGTTGCACATCAGAGCTGAAGCACTGACCCCAAGACATTAGCTACTGCCTCAGATTGTTACGCAGGTTACTCTTTCTTCATACCCTTCTCTCTGCATACTGCAGGGGTGAGTTAAGGCCTCCCAGCTAGCCCAGCTCACAGCACTCATGTACTCCACCATTCTCACAGTCACTCATCCTCGAGCCATTCCCTTCTTCACGGATGAAGAAAACCCTGGTCCTGCCCTGGTCAACACCTTTGTTCTGGTTAGCCATCACCCTAGCTGGACTTAGGACCCCCTTGCCTCCCCACAACTATAGATATGCCCTAGTGTCTTTATTCTCACCGTGGGTTGCACTGGAAGTGGTAGATTGGAATTAACTCACTAAAGTTCCAATAACTTTTCCTTGGAATTACAAATATAAACTTTGCAGACCACAACGAGATTCAGGAAGAGCTCTCTATAGGGTTTGGCTTTTTGAGACAGGACCTAGCTCATGTTGGCCTTGAACTCACTACGTAACCCAGGCTGGCCTTGAACTCATAGTGATACTCCTGCCTCAGCCTCCTGAGTGCTGGGATTTCAGGTGTATGCCATCATGCCCAGTTAATTCTTTGCCTTTTTATGATGTTGATTTTTACCTTTTTATTCAGAAGCAATATCCCATTTTGCATGCGACAGACTATCCCCATTTGTGCAGTGAGGGCATCTAACACCCTTTTATTTTTCAGGACCATTTCAGCTAGAGAGAATTCAGGCTTTTTCATTGTGCCTTCTGTGGCCTCTACAGTCACTTCCCATGACAGCAGTAGTGCCAAAGAGAAACTTATATTAACATTGTAGTTGCTGCAACCCCATGGGCCAAAACAGTCATCTTAATATTTCACATCCCAGGGCAGGGGATTTAGCTCAGTGGCTCAGGCGCTTGCCTGGTAAGCACAAGGTCGTGAGTTCAATCCCCGGTACAAAAAAAAAATTATTTTTTCACATCCCATCGTGGGTCTTTCTAGCACAGGGTTGTTTATAGCAAGGACACCAAAAGATGGTACCTTTGGTAGTCTTGGAATTCACATCTCACTTTAATTTAGGTGTAGTCAGCCCATAAAGTCTGGTTTAGCCCCTGATGTTGGAGAGAAGCCCTAGTATAGTCCAGTAGGCCAGGGAGGGGCTGACCACTGGGCACCCCCACTCCAGGAGACCTGCAAGGGCATGTATGTTTGCCGCCACACAGCAGTGTGACCTGGTTCCTTTAGAGTGACAGTGGTGGCTTCTTCTTGGGTCCTCCCTAGGGGTTCCCATATATAACAGGCTAGTGGCCACTTGGATTTCCTTCATATATTTTTGCCCCTTTGGTCTCAGAATTAACTCACAGACGAAGATGTAGAAAGGGAAGAGCCTGAGTGACAGAATATGACACTTAAGTGACCAAAAATAGAGACCTAAAATAAGAAAGATACCTGATTAAGACATTTGTCTATTTTTGCATAAAGGCCATGGAGAAGAAATAAGATTACTCAAAGGAAGACAAAGGATTATAGGTGAGACCCCAAAACTCAGGAGCAACCAGGGCAAAATATTCAGGGTGTAGGAAAAGACTGTGTGACAAAGACAATTTATCCTTTTGTTGCATAAACAGACACAAACCTGGCACAAAGCCTACACTGGTCTGTTTCTCGACCAAGTTATCCTGCATGGGAATCTTCACACAGTGGACACTCAATTCACATGTAACCCTGCAGCTCATACCTGCAAGCCTATGACCAGATAATGAAACGAGATATGGGGTCTTGTTGCATCCTGGCTGGCTCACCACCAGTAAATGTTATCTGAAAGAAGGTCTTGGGGAAGTCGTTTCCAGGTTCTTGGCACCCAGAGAACTGAACTGAAGACTGAAAAAGTAGCAAGAGTAAGATTAAAAGCAAAACTACAGCTGGGTGTGGTGGTGCACACCTGTAATCCCAGCACTTGGGAGGCTGAGGCAGGAAGAGCACCGTGAGTCCAAGGCCATCCTAGGCTGCATAGTGAGATCCTGTCTCGAAAACAAACAGACAAATGCAAAAGTGCACTCTAAGGTGAGCGCAGGCCAGTGAGAAGAGCTCCTGGCCCTGAGACGGTAAGCGCCTGGTCTCTCCAGGTCCTGAGTTTATGAGAAAGTCTAAATTAGGGTTTACAGGAGTCATGGCCCAACAGGGCACCTGCCTCACCCCCACCCCCGCACCAGGAGGGGAGTTTTCGATCACACAAAGTGTTTAGAGGAAATGTCACGGCATTCAAAGCCCACTTTGGGAGCGTTAAACTGCAATGCATCCGAGGTCAGCACGGCCCCAGGACAGGCACCTTTGGTTTTGTTCATGCCTGGGGATCTTGGGGGTGAACTGTATCTGTTGGTTTTCTGAATTGTGACACAGTTTTTCTGACTTTATCTGGTCTCTCTATTACTGTCCCACAGCTTTCTGTCTTTTACTTGTCCTTGTTCTACCTCCTACCTCACTTCTTCCAGAAAAAGAATGGAGAAAGATCTTCAGGTCCTGATCTATTAAAGAATTTAACATGAAGCATGCTTGTAATCCTAGCACTGGGGAGGCTGAGGCAGGAAGATCATCACAAGTCTGAGGACAGCCTTGGCTACATAGTAAGACCCTGTCTCAAAAACAAATAAATAAATAAAAAGAAAGAAAGAAAGAAAGAACTTGGGACTACGAAGTGTACTGGAAGGCAGGTGCAACTCTCGTTAGGAGGACGAGCTCTCCACCAGGAAATGCCTGTCCTCTTGATTTCTCAGTCCTGGTTCCAATGAGTTTCAGCGGAGTTTTCTGGTTGCTGCCACCAGCTCTGTTCCCATCCCCTCCCCTACCTTTGGAGTACCCCATTAATTTTGTGAACTTTTTGGCACTTTGAGGACCTAATTTATCAAAGTGCAATCTGACAGTTCTGAAATCTTTCCCATAAATGATCACTTCTGTCAGATTAAGTTTTGGTTTCGCTTGTGGTCATTTACGGTGACAGTTTACTCACTGCCTGTTGAGGACCATGTTCTCCAGGGCGGTTTCCGTGATGCCAGGGGTCAAAGGCCACCTCGAGGTTACCGCTGAGCAGCTTTCCCTGCAGACCACACGGACCAGTGTCTGCTGCGATTCGTTTGGTCGCAAAATTGATTTAATTTATGACAGTTTTAGTCTTTGGTTCTGAACTGATCCTATCATTGGTGTGGGGCAGTGGCAGGAGGCTGGACCTGCAGAAGAGTCCAGGTGGCCCGAGGAACAGTGTGGGGTCCCCTGTCCCGGGATTGTGATAACCGGCTACAGGGCTGAGGCCTCCCTGTGCCTTGGTTTAGCACTGCAGTGCCCTGGCCCTTGCGGGCCGGACCCAGCAGGGAGGAGCAGGTAAATCCCCCGCCCCAGAGACAGCACCACAGGACGGCACCTGCTTCTCCCGGCCCAGTGAGTGCGGAGGCCTGGAGAGCAGGGAGCGCCAGGGCAGGAACCAGGCAGCATCTTAGGGTCCTGCCAGGGCGAGGCTGTGCTCCTGGGCCCCTGTGTGTGGAGATTCTTGTGTCCCTAGGTAGGGCCTCCTAAAAGTTCTCTCACCAAATAAATACTACCAGGTTTGGTGGTGCTCACATCTCCTTCTGGAATTGGTTTCCAGGTTCTTCTCATCTCAAACAAAGAATTGAATGAAATCAGTGAAAAATGGTTGCAAAGTTTATTTGGAAAAGTCAGGGTGAAGAGTGAGGGAGGAAGTGGCTCTGCAGACTGAGCTTGGGCTGAAAGGAAGACAAAAGCGCACCCTGGAAGACACAGGGCAAGCTATCGCGGGGAAGGTGACCACAGCGAGCTCTCCATGGCGTCGCTGTCCTTTTGTGGCAACCCCATCTCAAGGAGAACTTCTATGTACAGATCCTGAGAGGCGGTGCTGAGATCCACTCCTCAGGCTGGGGGCAGGTCTAACCCTTCCTATCAAAAACGTGCTCATGTTCTTGTGCGAAGCCCACGTCCAGGGCTTTGGGAACTGTTCTGTGCATGTGCCGGGGTCCTGTGGTCCACAGGTCACACCCTCATCCCCAGCCGGCTTTGCGGTGCCCTTCTCTGCTGTTCCAGGGATCCCCGAGAGGGCATCAAAGTGCCAGCCCTCTGGTCCATCTCCCCACGCGTGCCCTTCCACCTGTGTGCTTTGTAATAACCCAGTAAGTCTTCCCCCATGTCTTCTGATATATAAGTACCACGTGGTCACCATAAACAACTTTGAAACATCAAAATACTTAATATAAAAGTCGCACTAACTCGATATGCATAGGAACCATGTATGTATGGAAAGTATTAGATCATAGCATGCATGAGTTGTGTATCAACTTCCCCCTGACCTTCCTCCCAGCCTCCTTTCCTGCTCCCTCCCTTAAAAACCCACCCTGAGTCCACCCCACACTGGCAGCTCATTCCTTCTCTCCCCTACTAGGCCAGTTGGGTGACTGGACCAGGGATTTCTTGGGCCAAGTTCATGGTGACCTGTTGCCCTCTGGTGAGATCATTAAGGCATTGATTACAAATGTGATGATATTCACTCTAACATAAAAAATCTGTGGTTCTGAATAACAGGATATCTGACTTTATGAGGCCAGGAATTTGTTACTAGCCTAGACAATAGAAAAAGGTATGGAAAATTCTCCAAATACTTGCAGACTAAATAATATACTTATAGATAAGTAGATCAAAAATAAATAGAAAAAGAAATTAGAAGCTGGGCATGTACATTACATGCCTGTAATCCCAGCACTCAAGAGGCTGAGGCAGGAGGATCACCATGGATTTGAGGCTAGCTTGTACTATCCAGTGAGTTCAAGTCCAGCCTGAACTACAGAGTGACACCCTGTCTCAAAAAAAATAAATAAATAATAAAGAAAGAAAGAAAGAAAGAAAGAAAGAAAGAAGCTGGGTAGTAATTATTGAGTTAAAAGAAAAAATATGAAATGATCAGAAATGCCACCAAAGTATCTAGTGGGAAATTCATAACACTAAATCCCTAGAAGGGTAGGGCGGGAGGACAGCACCAGCAGCCACTTAGTTCCTTACACTCGGGTTCCTTTCTCTCTCCTGGCCGGGTCAAAGGAGGCCAGTCGTCCTGGCGAGAAGGAGGAAGGGCCCACCCAGCCCTGGCCCTGAGGAGGTGGAGGGGCCCTGCCTCAGGTCACGAGTGTGTCCAAGTGAGAAGGGACGGGAGAGCAAGGAACAGAGTGACTCATCCCTCCTGGCCCTTCTCCTCTGCTCCCTCACCTGGAGAAATGAAACGACTTTGGTCTCCTGGTGCCACAATCTGCATATTCTGTGCATTTGTCTGGGTTGAGGAAACAGCCTGGTGGTTTACGCCCTGGGCCTGAGGTAGTCTGGAGAAGCTGCTTTCCTCTAGAGAAGGGAGAACATATTTTAAAGTTCCATTTTCCTGTGCTGATGACAACAGAACAGAAATCAAAATGGCATACAGAGTATTTTGGACGTAACGAATATGTTCATTATCTTGATGGGGATGTTCTCCCCAGGTGTGCAATGTGTGTGTGCTTGTGCATGTGTGTGTGTGAAAACATACTAAAGTTCATGCTGTGGGGTGGGGCAGTGCAAGTGAAACTAACACAGATACTGGTAGTGGGGCTATGGAACCACTCCCTCCACTCACTTGAGCAACACCCCAGGGCCCACCCCTGACTTTTGTCCTAAGGCCTATGACCCAGAGCCAGATAAGACAAACAAAGCCCTCTGAGGCCCGCTTGGAAAATTCTGAAGTTGCAAACCAACTTGCTTGCCTGCCAGATCCTCCAGCATGATCTACAGTAAACTTTCTACAGGAGCTCGTTGAAGGTTTGTGCATATGGACTGTGTTTCTTGCATCCAATTACAACGGAGTAGCCAGGCGTGGTGGCGCACGCCTTTAATCTCAGCACTCGGGAGGCTGAGGTAGGAGGAGCATTGTGAGTTCGAGGCTGGCTTGGGCTACAACGTGAGCAAGGCCAGCCTGAACTACATAGTGCGACCCTGCCTCGAGAAAGCTAGGGCTGGGAGTTTGGCTCAGTGGCTTAAGCGCCTGCCCAGCAGGCATGAGGTTGCAAGTTCAAACCCCAGTACAGGAAAAAAAAAAAAAAAAAAAAAAAAAAATTACAATGGAGAGATTGTGGGAAAGGACATTGTGATAGACAGAGCTGACCAGAACCCAGCACCCCGTTCTGTTGCCAGTCATGTTCCAGAATCCTCCCACAAGCCAGGTCCACAAGCTTCTAAACCACATGGTCAGGTGTAGTCAAGGCAGGGATCTGCTCCTGGTTCTGTTAGGAAAAAAGACAATGAACAGGATGAGCTCAACAGGACACATTTATTTCACAACAAACCTGAGAGGGACTGCCCAGGCGATGAAGTCTTTGACAGAGTCATGAGCATGAAAGAGGGCTGGTGACTGTCTGCCAGGAGCAAGGCTGAAGAACGTCAGGGGCGCAGCCATGCTTACTGGGGCTTATTAACACATCATTATCCATCTCAGCAGCTGTGAAAGCAGAGTGGGGTGGAAGAGGCTTAAAGTGACCTCTGGTCAGTCCATGGTAGTGGTCAGATTCCTTCAGTATCAAAATCTGTATTAGGTGTCTCTGAAGCAACAGAATCAATACAAAATATATGTATAACTGCACAAAGGGATTTGTTAGGTAAGAGTACAAGATCAGAAGCAGAAGAGACTCAGTCCCATGGGGCTTACTTCCAGTTTTTTTGTGTGTGATCCAAACAAGGAACTGGACAAGGCATGCAGAAAAGGCAGCCAATGTGCACATTTATTGGAGGTGGAAAGAGTCGCATTCTCCAGGGTGAGAGGGGGCCAGCGAGGAGTGGCCATGGCCCCAGGGGCAGGGGGATGGGGTCCTCTGCACCCAAAAGTCCCAGATTCTCTCCCTTTTGTGCAAAGAAGGCCTTGGGACACTTGTCATCGAACTCTCGCTTGGTGCTAAGCCACGTGTAAACTGCCCCATCGAAAAGCTCACTTGGCTTCTTGTCAGATGTGAGTGAAAGATCAGGAACAGTGTCTTTTGATTGGTTGTTCCCAATCTTTAGCGCAAATTAAGGATTGAAAAGAGCACCTTCTGATTGTTCCTGCAAAAAGTGCTAACCTTGAATGAAGGATTGAAAGTGGCACTTTTCTGATTGGTTCTATGCACAGCGATGATGGCATCGCCATGCTGAGGGTCTCTCTCCCCAGGACAGTCTCTTACCCTGTTACCCCGTCTCAGGACTTCTGGACCTGCTTCAGAAAGTCGCAAGAATGATGACACGGTGTGTTTGAAGGAAGGGGCGGTATTTCAAGGGGGGATTAATGGCAGAATGTTTTTAACTGCAATGTTTTTTAAAACTCAAACATTCATCATGTATTTCTATCATACCTCACCTCATATTTCAATTAGGATAATGGCCTCAACGTCTGTTTTCCTACAAATGAAAGATTTCATTCTTTTTATGTCTGTGAATACATGCCACATTTTCTTTATTCATTCATATATTGAAAGGCATCTAGGCTGTTTCCACAGCTTGGCTATTTTGAAGTTAGCTGCAATACACTTGGGCATGCATGTATCACTATATTATGACGCCTTTCATTCTTTCTGGAATATACCCAAAAGCGGCATAGCTGGGCATGGTGATTGAGCTTGATTGAGCCAATACGAATGGTCTGGGAAGGGCTGGGAGTTTGGCTCAGTGACTTAAGCACCTGTCTGACAGGCACGAGGTTGTGAGTTCAATCCCCAGTGCCAGAAAAAAAAATAAAATAAAATAAAAAGAATTTCCAGGAATGGTCTGGGAATTGCTCAGGAGATTAAAGCTTCCAGGTGTGTCTCAGTGAATCATGGAAGCATGACCTTAGGATCCATATACGTACCCTTGCCCTTTCTCCTCTGGCACTATTTCCTCGCTCTGATTCCCTGATGCCATGAAATAAACATCTTTGTTCTCTTATGCCCTTCCACCACGATGTTCCTGCCTTGGCACCAGCTAGCCATGGGCTGAGTCCCCTGAAACTTGAGCCAAATTAAAGCTCTGCCCCATGAAGTTGTGGCTGGCTGGTTCTGTGTCTCAGGAGGAGGAAAGTCAACTGACACACTGGGCCAAATGGCATTTCCAGCTCTAGTTCTATTCTGTGAGAAATTTCCAGAGTGATTTCCATAGCTCCCGTACTAGTTTACTTCCCCCAACAGTGTAAGAGGGTTCCTTTTTCACTGCCTCCTTACCAGCATCCATTGCTGTTTGTTGCCACATACAGCACAGTTCTCAAAGTTCCCAGGGTAAAGGACAGCAAGAGGATGGAGAAATAAAGATAAGAGACTGTGCAGAAAAGCTGAGGTCAGGCGGAGCCCTGTCTCCAGGTGGGAGGAAAGGAACTGGTCAACCAATGCACTGCGTTGATTTATACATTTTGCAGCTTGGTGTCCTAGGACACGCACTTGGCCTAGAATCCCATTGCTTGGGCTGTCTCAGGGCTTGGTGTTCTCTGGACTGAAGCAGCTTGTTTACATGGCTCACCTTGCCCCTGCACGTGTAATCAATTTCCAGCTTCAGCCGCTCCCTACAATTTGTGTTCTTTTTTTTTTTAATTTTATTTTAAAGAGGATAAAACCGAAGAGAATAAAACAGAATAAAACCAATCAAAATAAATCAATATAAGTGATACAGGACTTCAAGATCTTATGAAACCAACAATAGTTACCATAATGCCTGTTGTAGTCTTCAGAATAGCTGCAGATACCTTCAGACGTAGTAAAAATTGAACAGAACAGAATAGAATAGAAACAATAAAAACAGATCAGTGAATGCAGTAAAGGACTTCAAAACAAGCCAATAGTAAATCCAAAATGGCTACCATAATATGTCTTGCTATCTTTCAAATAGCTGCTCATGCCATCAGATTTAACAGTATCAAGCCAAACAGAAGAGAATAAAACCCAACCCAACAAAACAATGAGAATGATATGGTTTCCCTGCCAGGATAGCTTCCTGGTGAGGCCTGGTTCTCTCCCTCCACAGACCGCAGATGGCGTTGACTCACGGAGAGAGGCTTGGGTGTGGCTGTCCCCAGTCTGGCAGCAGCCCACGCATGGCGCTGGTTTCCAGGTGGGGATCACCTCCTGTCTTAGTTACTTTTCACTCATTGCTGAGACAGAATACCTGACGTCCAAATTTAGGGACGGGAAGGTTTATTTCTTACAGTTCTTGGAGGTTTCAGTCCATATTTAGCTGGCTGCAAGGCAGGGCACCATGGAGGGGCAGCCATTCATGGAGGCCACCAAACAGCAAGGTGCGAACCAGCAAGAGAGGCACAATTTGTGTTCTTGATGAAAGTCATTCTGACAGGGGTAAGATGGAATCTCAAAGTTGTTTTGATTTATATTTCCCTAATGGCTAAAATTGACATTTTTTCTTACACTTATTGGCCATTTGTACTTCTTCTTTTAAGAAATGTCTTGTCCGTTTATTTGACAATTTTTTGACCAGGTCTTTTTTGGGGACAGTTAACTTTTTAAATTCTTTATATATGCTAGATATTAGTCCTCTATCAGAAGAGTAGCTAGCAAAATTTCTTTTCCCCATTATGTAGGCTGTCTCTTGAAGCTTTTCAATTTGATATAGTTCCATTTGTTGAATCTTGAAGTTATTTCCTGTGCTATTGGGTTCTGTTCAAGAGGTCACTGCCTTACAACTTCAAGTGTTTTACATATGTTATCTTCCAGCAGCTCAAAGTTTCTGTCTTTACATTTAGATCTCTGATCCATTTTGATTTGATTTTAGTATAGGATAAGAGATTCCTGGATCCATTTGTTAAAGAGATCATCTTTTCTACAACATACATTTTTAGCCATTTTGTCAAAAATCAGGCAGCTGTAGGTTCATGTTGGTTGTTTCTGTGCTTTGTTTTCCGGCCCACTGATCGACACATCTGTTTCTGTACCAGTACCATACTGTTTTTGTTACCATAGCTTTATTATATAACTTGAAAAGCAATTTTGTGATCCCTCCAGTTTTGCTCCTTCTGTCCAGGGTTGCTTTGGCTAATTTGCTCTTTTCTGATTTCCTGTGAATTTGGGGGGTTGTTTTTTCTAGTTGTCAAGAGTTTTGTTGGTATTTTAAAAGAGATTGTGTTAGATCTATATGTCACCTTTGGTAATATTGCCATTTTCACATTAGTTCTACCCACCCAAGAATAAGGAATGTTTTTCCACTTTCTGTTATTCCCTTCAACTCCTTTGTTCAGAGTGCTGTAATCTTTATTACCAAAGTCTTCCACCTGCTTGGTTATGTTGCGTCCTAGATATTTAAATTTTTTGGAGCTATTGTGAAGAGAACCACTTTCCTGATTTCTTTCTAGGTGGATTTGTTATTGGCATACAGGAATACAGATAAGCGTTTATCATTTTTTCCTGATTCATGCAAACTCTTTGTTGGTTCGTCCCTAAAAGTATTTTTAGCTTTACAAATGTATTAAGGGCCTTGTTTCTTAATTACTTATATGTTAAGTATTAACTTCTGAATCCTCACATGTCTTTATTATGGTAGAATTACACAATAGAAAATGCATCGTTTTTACCTAGGCATGGTTCAGTGGCATCAGTACATCCTAACACCGTTACGCTGCCACCACCACCACCCAGCTCCAGGACGGCTTCTCCCAGCTTCACTGCAGGCCTCCTGACTTGCAGCACACAGAAGTTTTGTGGTTCTGGTGAGTGAACCCAGGGCTTCTGCACTGAGGTACATCCCCAACCCCCTTTTAAAATTTTTATTTTGAGACAGGTTCTTACTAAATCGCTCAGTTCCCCAAGCTGGGCTCAAACTTGTGATTCTCCTGCCTCAGCCTTGCAAAGTGCTGGGATTACAACCATGTGCCAGCAGGTCCAGCTGGAAGTTTTATGTTTTCACATAGTCAAATTTACCAAGTTTTTCTTTATGACTTGAATTTTATGCCTTGGTTAGGGAAATTTTTTGGACTTTTGTTTCTTAAATTTTCTTTTAATACCTTCCCATTTTTAGCATATATGGCTGTAAACCATTTGTTATTTTCTATATATGTTTATGATCTGGGATAAGCATCTACTTTCTTGTAGATAGTCCATTTGTCCTAAAAATCCATTCTTTATCAATTATTTTGTCGTGTAATCTTTGCCAAAAAGTATCTGTCTCCTCTCTTTAATCTGATTATAATTTCCTAGAGGAGAAGGATATTTCTTGCATTCATATGAAGTGTGATTAAAAAAAATCACTGTGGATATTTAAAACAATTTTTAGTAAAAGACACTCTGTCATTAATCTCCCTCAAAACCCTCCCCTTCACTTCCAAAACACTTACCCCATTTTCTTGCACTTTCTGAAGCAGTTTCCAGTTGCACTGCCCTGAACTGAATGAAAAGGTTTCCCTTTCACGGTCATTCTGACTTTGGGGAAGGGCCGGAGGTCGCACAGAGTCAAGTTGGTAAATAAGGTGGAAATGATGGTCCGACGAGCCCCCCTTTCTGTTGGATGGCACTCAACAGCAGTATGCGAGGTGTTTTCTACCACAACTCATGGACGCTCACACAAGAGGACTCCAGAACGTCTTCGGAAAGTGGCAAGGACAATGGGATAAGCGGAGGGGGGATGCTGAGGGGGATGAATGGCAGCGTGTCTTTTACTGTAATGATTGTTTCTGTTTAAGTATCTACCATATATTTTGATCATCTGCATGAGTTTCCTGACGCGTGGCAGAGCCCAGCGCATGGGGCTGGTGTGACTATGCCTGACCAGGTGATGAGAACAAGCACATTTTTGGTGAAGCAGAGAAGCAGGTTTCAGAATTCGGAATAAATCAAAGCCGCCCTCAGTTCACGAAGAAGTGTCAGTGTTTTTGGCACTTAACAGTCCCACTCACGCCCTTGTGCGGAGAGCAGGCCTTGGGAGCTTCTGTCCCAGCACCCGCAGGTCCGTCCACGCCCAATGTCCACACCGCGGAGCTCGGCGGGCGGATGGGATGGGCACAGTGTGGGCCCTGGCGTGGGACAGTCTCCGAGATGTGGCCAGCAAGACAGCAGCACAGACCTGGGTGTGAGGCCATGGGGGCGACCAGGGCAGAGGACACACGGCGCACACAAACAGCAGCGTCCCTGCAAGGTCGCACTGCAAACAGCTGTCACCTCTGGGTAGGAACTGAAGGTCACAATGGCAGGAAACTGTCCCTGTGAATCTGCCCAGTTGTTCAACTACCTGCTTGCATTATGCTTCCAAATAAAGAAAATGGAACTTTAGGCGTATGCTTACATCTTGCTCACTCTCTCTCTCTGTCTTCTCCCTCTCTCTCTCTCTCTTTCTCTCTCTCTCTCCCTCTCTCACCAGAAGAGCAACAAAATCGTGAACAGCCGTCAGAGGGAGAAGCAGGCTGAGCGCAGAGGTCTCAGCTTGGGCTCCCGATGTGGGGCAGTGCGGCAGCAGCAGGTCCCCGTCTTGCCTCAGGCCGCTGAGAATGGAAGAGCAGGTGCTGGGAAGCTGCTATCTTGGGCCCAAGAGGGTCGTGAGCGGAGGTGGCTGCGCCAGGAGGCTGCGGGAATCTGAGATCCCTTTGGAGTCTGTCTGGAGCTCTGCCTGTTCTCTCCCTGCCCCGAGTTAGTTTCATTGTCCTCCCCAGAAGCCATCAACTCTGGCTGGACACAAAGAACAACAGCGCAAGTGGGTTGAGTGGATTTGTCCTGGGCAGGGACCCCAATCCTCAGAAAGCTCTGCTCTCAGCCCTGGCAGGAGGACTCGCTGTGCTCCTCAACCTCAGTCCATTGCCTGCAGGCCCAAAAGCACAGCTGCAAAGGCCCCTCTCTGCCCTCAGGAAACATTCTCATCCGAGCAAGGGGCGCAGCAGGACAGGCCCTGGACTTGGAGGTCAGCCCTGGTTCCTCCAGTTCCCAGCAGGGCCCTGCATGTTCCTGAGCCCCTGCGAGCCTTGGTCCCCTGACCCGTGGAGTGGGAACAGTAGCAGCCCTCCGTCATGCTGTCAGGGTCCCAGCAGCAGTGGGTGGCACCTTTGCTTGCAGCAAGAGGCCCCAAGCCAAAACTGGCTCCTGGTCCCTTCAGTGTGGCTGGAGGACTCAGGAAGGCCCAGGAGGGAGAGTGGATTCTCACTCTGCCAAATCCTCAGACCTCAGAGAAAGAGCTTCTGAGAGTTTTCCGGGTCTGAAGGTTTTTCAAATGATGAAATAGCAGGCTGTGAGGAGACTGTACAGTACGGTGGTGTGCTCCGGGGTGCAGCGTGGGGCGTCCTGGATGCGGAGGGCGGAGCCCGCAGGTGACACCCTGAGCTTCCCCACTGACTGGAAAGAGTTCAGGAGTTCAGGGCCGTCACCGGGGAAGTTCCCGTCTGCAGTCTGACTTTCTGTTCCAGGGCTGGCACTGAGATGATTATTTTATAACAGAGGTGGCCAAGGACAATAAAAAGAGACTTTGATTCTCATCCTCACCATCACAGGAATAATCACCCCCAAACGTACAGACAAGCACCGAGTTGGAGAAATGGATTCTGCCCCACACAAGAGGGTAAAACCGGGCACACTCAACTCCCCCGTCCCCCAGCCCCCAATCTCCTGGCCAAGCAGCCATCCAACCCGGCAACCAATTAGACTCCCAGCTGCAGCTCGCAGAAGAGTCAGGAAGAGAACCCCACGTCCAGCGCTCGGTGAGGAGGAGACAGAGCACGACCCACACGTCTGAGGCCTGCTCCCCCACCCCGAACCACCCAGGCGGCCGCGCTGGTCCTCGCTCACCGCCCCGCACACCTGCGTGCACGCACCGACTCACCAGGCGCGTGTGCTCCTGGCAGTGCCTAAATCGTATTTCACATGTGTGTGTTCTATTTGTAAAGCTTCGTGCTCCTAAGCCAGATGGAACCGCTGATGTTTAGCACGTGCAGACTAGAATGGCAATTTCATGTGATTCATCCCAATAATTCTAATTTATTTATTCAGTAGGATTCCTTTATGTGACTATACCACGATTTATCTAATGTTGCTTCTTTTTTTGATTTTTGAACGGTACTGCTCTGAAAACTCCTTTGTGTCTTGCAGGTACAAGTGCAAGAGGCTTTAGGGACACACACAAAACCGAAATTGCTAGAATGAAATGTGCGTGAAGGTCCGAAGTTTATAGAAATCACCAGCTGCTCTCTCGGCTAGCTGCGCCAACTTACACTCCTCTCAGCCGTGTGCAGGGCTCCCTGCGCCCCCATCCTCGCCCGAGGGTGCTGCTGGCTTTTTTAGCACCAGCCACGTGATGACGGGAAGGGGCAGCCCGCGGCGGCTTTGTCCGCCACGCTGTTCACCGAAGAGACTGTTTTCATGTGTCCGTTGGTCATTTGTATTTTCTCTTCTTTTAATTATTGGTTCATATTTTTTCACCATCTAACTGGATTGATTTTATGGATTTATAGATTATATATACATCTGTTGTATGTGGATATAGATATGGATATGGATATGAATTCAGAGATAGAGATGGAGATGAGATTGAGACAGAGACAGAGACAGAGGCAGAGATAGAGATGATATAGAGATGTTAGAGATCTCCTTTGTCATTATATGATGCAGCAGACACCATTCCCAAGTTTGTGGTTTTCAGTGTTCAATGTCATTTTTGACATTTTAAAGTAGACAAGAACGGACAGTGACTCTACTAAAATAAATTCACAAAGGAAGATCTGGGGGCCAGGCTGTGGGCAGGACCCTCGCTCCCCACACAGCACAAGTGACTGGTTCTCTCCTGGCCTCAGAAGCTCCCACAGTGGCAGCGGGAGCACGGAACACACCACGCTGCAGCGGATCGGATGTGGACACCTGCACGCAGGGTTCATGGCCTCTGGGTGTGACCGCGTCCCTGGCCCACAGCTGGGGACGTGGTTAGTGCTCCACATGACCCTTTCTCCTTCACCTGTCCTGCCACCCCAGCTGGCTGGAGTCGCTGCTCCTGAAACTCAGCCCATCTCTGCGTGAGTGGCTGCCAGAGGCGCTGCTGCAGACACAGAAAACTCCCTCCCAGGCCAGGGGTGCAGCCAGGTCTTTCACTGCAGGGCGCAGGTCCCCTCCTGTCATCCAAGAACCCCTGCAGGGTCTGCTCTGGGCGTGGCAGGGCACAGGCACTGGGGGTGTGTTCCGAACAAAGGAGAAGTCACAGCACAGTTTTTAAGGCGAGGAAAGTAACCTGGTAGGGAGGGGCTGCAGGAGAGGGAGGGCAGCGAGCGGCGTCCTGTGACTTCCTGTGCCTTCGTGACCAGGCTGGGGCCACCCGAGGAAAGGAACAGGGCAGACAGTGTGGTCCCGGAAGACAGGAGAAGGCGGGAGTGTGCGGGGACAGAAGGGCCATGAAGGTCCATTGGGGATTCAGAGACGCCCAGTCTGAATGCAGTGCAGCTGTTACCGAAAACAGACCAAACACGGGAAGAAGCAGCACCAAGGAGGTTTAGGAGGCAGTTTACTATACCGGCGGCCTTGGCTGGGACCTCTCCCAAAGAGTCAGCCCCGCCCAGCGGGGTTCCAGGGCTTCTATGAGGAGACTAAGTGGGGAGGTCAAAGGCAGATTAGAAGGTTGGGTGAGGGAGTTTAAATGTTTCAGGTTCATCGCGAGGCCATCAGTTACACAAAGGCAGTGGAGACAGGGGTCACACAAAGGAAGGGACGTTCTGTTATCGGCCTGGCCTAGAGGGCACTCCTGGCAGGCTTTATTTAAAATTTTAATTTCCCTTCCACAGCCACACCCAAGAACTGGGCACCAGCACCAGGGATTCAGGCTGTGGGGCTCAGGGGAAGGCAAGGGTGTCCGTGGCTGCTCGGGAGAATTTACTGGCAACCCGAGCCTCCTAAGCGGCAGGTAAGGGCGACAGTCCCTGAGGCACCGCAGGTCACTGGACGGGGAGGAAGTGAGACTGGGTGGCGGGGGCTGGCGGCAGGCAGGTAAGCAGGCACTCGCCTGAGGCCCGGGCTCAAAGTCAGTGCAGGCAGTGCTTCCCGGTGCACGAGGGGAGGGGACAGGGAGAATGAGCAGGTAAAAGGTCAGCGACAGAGGCAGGGACACGGGAAAACACACACTGTGCCACCCACACTGGGCTCCCCGTGTGCTCTCGGGTCTCCCAGATGTCGGGGACACGGGCGGGGACACGGGAAAACACACACTGTGCCACCCACACTGGGCTCCCCCTGTGCTCCCGGGTCTCCCAGATGTCGGGGACACGGGCGGGGACACGGGA
>RJWM01000279.1:0-185111 GCA_004363535.1 Dasyprocta punctata
CTCCTTTACCCAGCTTATCCTGTGCTCTTTTTTTTTTTTTTTTGACAGTTCCAGAATGGAGTTTATTTCCTGCATTTAATGGATTTGTCATAAACCTTAATTGAATCTTCCAGATAAAAGAAATTTAAGACAACTTCAATAGTCTGGCTTGTAGAGTCCTGCTAGACTCCTCAAGACCTGAATATCAATCCAGGTACTCAGTGGACGGACTTGGATAATTGCAAATCATCCTTATCAGGCCCAAAGTATAAATCCTGGTTTGGTTTTTCTAAAGGTTCAGACTTACAATTTTAGGAAGGAGAAAATATTTCAGGAAAATATATTTGTACTTGGAGGTTCAAATTCTCCACCTATTTTATTCTCTGAAAGAATATCAGATACCATTTAATAATCACAATTACTATTAGGATGTACACTCCTTAGACAAAACATGTTTTGGGAGTATAACATAAATACTTTTTGAAGTGACAACCAATCAATTTAGGTTTATTTATATTTTAAGAGAAGGTAAAATAAACACATGATACATTCAATATGCTATGTTCCTAATAATATAAAACTTGAAACGGGCAGGGTATTTAAAATTAACTGCTATTAAAACATGTTTTATTGCTCAGAATCAAGCATCTGATGAAATATCTTTATGAGCTGACTGAAGATTTTGTTTCATATAGTAGACACAGAAATGCATTTCAAAGAACACCTGCATCCTAAAACCAAATACAACCTATTATTTCTTTCCCATGGTCAATATTTTTCCTATTCTGTAAGAAAAAAATCAGAATTTATAAAAAGAGCTATTTCTATAAAGTGTTTTGTTTAGTCAGTTTTAGAAATCTTGGGTATAATCAAATCAGTTGTCTTTTTGACAGTTGTTTCTGAAGTCATATTATGTAAAACCAAAATTTCTGGGGAATGGGAAAAACATTACAGAATAATGCTAGTTTTCTTGCAAAACAAGTGATTGACATAGAAAATTGACACCTAAGGATATAGGGATATTTTGCTCTTATTTATGACTTCTTGAATAGGCAATTTCATTAGTGCCCCTTTGCTTCAAATAGAACAGTAGTATAAAACATTCAGTTTTGAGGTCTTCCCTTGATGTTTAAAACAACCCATGTATCAAAGTTTCAATACTTTTGTATATTCTTTGAAATTAGATTCCTAACTCTACAATTGAGGTATTTCATTTGCATCCTATTTCATTTCGGACACTTAGCTTCTATTTGATTTTATTTTTCTATTTGCCTACTAGCTGCTGATTTACTTTAATAAACTAAGATATTTGAAGATTTAAGAAAAGAATTCCTTGACTCTTGTAAAATCAGCTTAGTATTCTCTGTGATAAATTAATCGTATGCTCTACCAATTATCTGTTCACATAACTGTTTAACCTTCTAAACTGTGACCTTCTCAAGAATAGATAACATGTTTTAAAACCTTTATATTCCAGCAAGAGCAGAATATCTGTACCATAGAAAATGCTTAGGGTTTGTTGACTAACTTACTGAACAAATACAAGGATGATAAAGAAGCAAGGTTACTTATTCTTAGGAGATTCTTGGCGCTACTTTGGTTACTAAAAGTTTTAGGAGTTAGGCTGTACTAGATGAGCATAGTTGAATAAACTCAGAAGAAATGACTTATCTCTAATTTTGCATTCAATTTCTGGGAAAATTCCAAATACAATAAATTCTGATGTATTTCTAAACTTGAAAGATCTGGAAACTGTTGGTAATAATGGCATAGTTTACTTTGAACAGTAATATTGAAAACTGAGGTAACATTTTAAGGTACTTCCAAAAATATCTGGTCACACAATATAAAATACAATCATTATTTTCATATCCTAGATCAGCAAGGATGATTTGGATAACAGTAATAGTTAACTCCGACTCACATAAGGTTCCATAATAATAAATTCTGTTACTTCTCATAGACGGAATTCCCGACACCAGATGGATCTCATGCCTCAAAGAGGTCATCAAGACCCCATTTCCTTAAACCTTTCCATTCTGCTATCTTTTACATTAACTATATCTGAAAGCTGGTTTCTCTTAGGATCACAACATACCAGCCATAGTTCCATGTGCCAATTTTAGATGACAATATCCAAAAGAATAAGAACAGTACCTTTCCTTGGCTTCTATTAAGAGCTAGGAAAAAATTCCAAGAATTGCTCCAAAAATATGGTGTCAGGTTTCATCGTGCCTGTTCCTTAAGCAATAATCGGCAATTGCATTGGCCATATCCTGATTGGGTGGCTTCAGTGACTCTCAACCCTGGAGGTAAATCAGCACTTGGAGATTTTAAAAGTAACAGCACTTGGGCCACACCAAAAATTAATCTAGAATCTCTGGACATATCTTAAAGATCCACATTTTATAAAATTCCCAAGGTGGTTGTATTACATAGTTGGGCTGAGATCTAGGGACATGGAGGTACATCTAAGGTAGATGCGGGACCATCATAGCCACAGCTACCTCTGTACACAGCAAGGCTTTCCCTTCCTTAGCTGTGAACTGCGATGAGGAAATGGGTCATTAGTATTCACTCTCTTGCCCAGCTTCCCTTGTGAATATGAGTATACATTCATGACAGCTGACCAGAGTTAGAGTCCGTGAACTGTGAAGATGATTGGATTGAGCAAGAATTAAATCTAGGTCTTTGCTCTTCTTAGCAAAAAATACTAAATTGAACCAGTCAGTCAAGGTTGTCCCCAACAGATTTCCTAAAAGTTTATGCTGTCTTCCCTCTTTGGCATGCTTTGAGCACTTAGGCCAAATCTTCCGATAATCTTATTAGTCCCTCTTATTAAGGCCTTCTCTTCTAGCAGGGATGAGTGGCTTCTATGAACTTAGGTATCAGAAACACCTGGGCAACCTGGGTCACTTTCATGCATTTTCTAAGCCTCATTTTTACTTACACATAAAACTGCCATAGTAATTCCTCTATCAGAAATTTATTTCAAAAATTAAATTAGTTTATGGTGGAAAAGCACTTAGCACAGTGAGAGCTCAGAGAATGAGCTGTCAGTGATGATCCGATCTGTGTTTTACAGGCGATGATTCGCCCATTGCAGTACTAAGCCCGAGAACTTGTTTATACCTCCTCGCTGGCTCCATGACCCTTCCCTGCCAGGACTCTTCCCACACCTTGATCAAGTGTGGCTCTCCATTCTTCCCCCCTTTCCTGTGGCACCTTTGTCGATCCATGGGATTTCTTTTTTATATCAACAGTAAATTCAAATCACACATAGACTGTGAGATTCTCTCCCAGTTTAATTTTACTTTCAAAATATAAATTTAATATACAGGTTTGATTTGAAAACTTCTCTTTCCTTACACTTTGATCACCCAATAAGACTTCCTTGGTGATTTTTTCCCCCTTCTTTGGGCTTCTCTGTGAATTGCTTATCTATGCTTATAACCAGCATATCCATTTTTCTTATTTTATTTAATGGTTTAATATGTTTTGCCTGATTGAAGTATTCTCAGGTTAATGTTACTGTTTTCCTGCTGTATTCTAGGTAGTCCCAATGCAAAAACAAAACATGGTTGACTTTTTATTCATATAAAAATGACACAGGGGACAGTTTGAAAAGTCTGAAACACAGAAATGCCTTTTTCCAGAGCACTTTTCTTGCCGCTCCTAATGACCAGTGTTCCCTGGAAATGCTGAATTCGATTCATTCCTCTGAGCCTTTGCTTTCTGAATTCTGGACCTTGTCAGGCTATGCCCTCCTCCTTCATTAATTACTCCTTTGGCCCCTTGCTGCCTGCTCCCTGTTTCTATCCTTCCTTGGCTTTTGCTTCCCAGTTTGCACACCCTACCAAACCCTCTTATCTGGAAGCAGCACGTGCTCTACACCACATGCTCAGAAATTTGTGCCTGGCACATGGCGTTATGCAGATGCGAACCCACGGTAAATGAAAACTGAGTTTCCTCTCATGACGACAGGTATGTTAAAGGCCTGTAGAATTAAGGGTAACTGACCATGCATCTTTAGCATATCATGTTGCGTATAGATTTCCTTACCAAGTACCCTTACAACAGCAAATATACAATTAATTTTATTTGATCACTGCCGTAAAACTTAGTACAGATAGTAGATTTTCTCTTATTGTGTCAGGAGACATCTGTCTCCCCTGCCATGGTTGGTGGAATTGTATGTCTTCCTTTTTCAGCACCTTTATTTTAACCCCAGTTTGCCTTTGGGGAGATTTATCTTGGGTTTCCCTGCTGAATGATGTTTTCTGAGCCTGTTGCTATGAGGTACAGTAACTTTGTTTTGAGATTTCAGGTAGAGTTTCAATTCTATGCAGTGGGCTTAGTATACTTTAGCCCATAATACTTTAGCCAGTCTTTAATGCCTGTCTTTTTTCTGTTCTTTTTCCTTTTTCCTTTTTTTTTTTTTTTGCTGAAGGCATATGGGTTTTACAAACATATTAGGTCTTTGAGCACAATCATCCCAGCAAGAATTCTCTGGAATATACTTGAGATGTGATCATTTTGGATTAATATAATAGGATCTTCTTTACTATTGACTTAAAACTATCACAGCCATACTTTAAAGTGTACTGTTAATTTATTTTATAAGCTTTTTCTCAATGTGTATTCTGTCTTTAAAATTTATTCTGAATTTTTAAAGTAAGGTATCATAATATTTAAAATAACCTTGTGACTCTTATCCTTAACAATTTGGCAAAAGTAGGGTAGCAAGAATAAATTATTATTTAAACTACATTTTTTAGGATTACAATATTAAAATTGGTGAACAAAAAAGTGATTTGGGTGTGTGAATTTTTAAGAAAGTAGTAAAAAGAGAATTTTTTGACATTTTGTTTACTAAATTAATTAAATTGAATCGACAGGAATATTACCAATTAGATTGAAAGTTGGTCCAATTATCACAAATTAAAGTTATACTGTATTACACATTGAAATAGGTCACTTAGATTGCATTTAGTAGAAAAATCAGCGTTGTAGTTTTCAGAACTTTTTAGTGACTGTCATGGAACAAAAATATCAATAAAAATTTCAGTTTCTATGTAACTGAATAACAGAAAATATCACTAAAATCTTGAAATCTCATGTTACCAAGATAGTCACAGAACAACACAGCAAATCATTGGGAAGAAATGGAATTAAAGTGGGGAAAAAATGTCAGGAATGGCCACAAAGGATAATTTAATGGAAAGTGAAACCAATACTTGAAAAGTGCCGGGTTTCTTCATCTTTCCAGTGATCTTAACTAAGACCCCATGTCGTGGTCTGTCTCCCTCTGAGAGAAACCATCTGCTTTGGAGCCTTCAGAGAACACGTCTTGGCTGGTAACTTCCTCTCAAATTCTGCAACACCAGGACAAAGAGTTGGTCCTATGTCTCTATCTACCAATAGGGCATTTTCTCTTTTAGTATTCTGTTTTCATACAAAATACAACAGTTAAAAAGTAAAAATTGTCATACATTTCACACTTAAAATCTTCCCTTTCCCACAAACTTGTTTGATTTTATAGTGTCCTAGAGGACTAAAATATTAAGCCTATTCTCATCTTCTTTCTGCATTATTCCTCATGTCTAATTCATTTTATCTAATTCTTTCACAGCATCGTATTCTCATCAAAAATATCTTCCGTTTCATAGTAAACTAAGAATTCTTCATGTATAAATATCTGTAAATACTTTCTAGCAATTTCCACAACCCAAATTGTCATCAGCCCCTTCAATCTCTCTTAACCTTTTATGTAACGTTTTGCTTGCCCACCAGAATATGAGGTAGAAATGTTTGTTTCTGTCTAGTTATTTGGAGCAATTTATTGTTTCTCTAATCCTATTGAAATAACAAAAAAATCATTTGTGCGTGTGCTTGTGTGTGTGTGTCACAATTGCTGTCAGTACTGTAACAGAAGTGATTTTAGTGATTTGTGGAAAGTATAGTAACACTTTAAGGAATCCATGAAAAATGTGGTGGAGATAGACTTGGAACCAAGGAATTACCTTTTAGCCTATAATTCATCTGTGGTAAAGACACAGGAAAAGTATCTGGATTTTCACAAGGAAGCACAGTGAACCCCACAAACCAGAAGAACAAAGACTGGGGGAAAACAGATGGGAAAGCAGGCAGCAAGGAAAGACTTGGGGTGAATACCAGAGACTGATTCATGGGATGGGGCGGCGGGTCCTCATTCTAACAGTTTGATAGTAATAAGGATGAGTGGGGCACTTAGTGAGAGGAGGGTCTCTCCGCTGCCTTGTGTTTGACTTTTAGGTGAATATTATAAAAGAATCCTTTAAATTATGTGTCCTGTATTATATCTTTTCCATTGCAAACCCTGACTACAACAACCCTGAACTACATAGCAAGACCCTATCTCAAAAAACTGAAAAAAAAGTGGGCACTGACATTGACATGGTATAGATTTAGCATAATTCAGATCAAGACTGTATCTATCTGTATCTGTAAGAAATACACTCTTGACACTTTTCTTAATTTCATGTCCAACAAACTTTTCAGACACAAAGGCCTTCCATGGTGTTCAAATCAATTGCTACACACTTTAAAATTTACCTTATTAAAAAAAAACCAGGATGAAGGGAGGGTTGGGGGAGGGATGAGACAGTTTGATCAAGTTACAGTTAGACATGGTTAGATAAGACTTAGAAGTACTGATGTGCTATTGTACATGAGGGTGATACTGAAAATAGTAATGCACTGCATACTTCAGAAATGTAGAAGAAAGGACTTTACATGCTTTCACCATAAAGAAATAAGTAAGAAGATCTATGTATTATCCATCTATCTCTTCTATCTCTCTTGATTTAAACATTATACTATGTATACATATATCAGGATATCACAGGGTATCCCACAAATGCATGTGGTTTTTATATATCAGTTGAAACTTTTAAACTAAAAAACCTTTTCCCTTCCTTTTGAAAGAAAGTGTCAAATTAGCAATTCATAGAACTCCTATTGCCGAGGAATAAAATGTAGATTGGAAATTATACCAAATAGGCCTTTGAGCTAAGATTTACTCACTGGAAGAGCTTTTGGAAAGAGGAATGTTTGGAGTGCTTCTTTTCTCAGTGTTCTGTGAGAAGCAGTGACGACTGTCTTGCTCTTGGGACCAGCAGCTATCCTAGGACTGACTTTGTACAGTAAGCCCCTTCCACTGAGGCTCAAGTTTCCTTATCATGGCTCTTCTGTTACTAACGTTAGTCCTTTACCTAATCTTCTCTTTCTAGTCACTGGCTCTTGATGGTTCGGGTAACAACTCTAATGCAATTTCTGAGTTGCTGTTTGCATTTAATAGGTATTAAATTAAATGTGCAATTGGTAGACTGGAGATAAAAGTATCATTGAGCTTTTGGCAAAAAAAAGCTGAAACATATATTACATTCCAATAGGAAAACCATTAGCTTTAATAACTGAATATGAATTGTTGGCATTTATTATTCTTGTCAGTATGCTAATGCTCATTAGATTTTTAATGAGAGGATGGCAATAAAAACATGGCATAGAGTTAAAAATGAATATTAATTAGGGTATTTAAATGTCCTTATTTATGTAGTTGTGAAGAGGAATGCTGGTAATTGAAGAACACTAGTACTAGAAACATTTTCTCACTCCATTCCTTTTCCTTTTAGCCCTATTTCTTTTTTTTTTTTTTTTTTGCGGCACCGGGGATTGAACTCACAGCCTCGCGCCTGCCAGGGCAGGCGCTTAAGCCACTGAGCCAAACTCCCGGCCCTGCTATTTTTAAGATAATATATGAACAGAGAAAAAGAACAAGAGTTAAAAATACAGCCATGGAAGGGCAAATCTTTAAAACAATTTCCTTGTGATAGTTAGGTACATATACGATGTCACATAAATATAGATTTTTGCTATGAATAAATAGAACTGTCATATAACACTGTCTAATTTTATACATGAGAAAACATACAGACTGTTAGTGCTTTTTAAGAGGTGACATAGCATAGGCTTAAGGGAGTTAAATAATGATAAGGTCACTGGCCTTTAAATCCTGCCTCTTTCATTATTCATTGTCCATGTTACATAAACTCTCTGAACTTCAACTTTCTTATCAATAAAACAAGAATTAAAGTGAAGTGCAATTTTCCTTGCATCTAATATATTCCCTGACACACAGTTGGGAGGCATAACGTTATGTTATTGTTTCTAGTCAAGTAATCCAAGGAAGATGACGTGTTTAAAATCACAGCTTGTATTTAGGTCTTCTAACTGCTTTTGGCAAATGTGTTCATTGTGGCATTCTTTGCTAAATTCTCTGGAGCCTGGCACCCACATTTCATGCATATCTCTGTGGTGTTCCTCTGAATAAATTAAACCCCACTACTTTTATTAAGTGCCATACCTGAGGGCTTATATCAGGTATATGAGATAAACATCTAAATGAGAAATAGCCTCTGCTGTCAAGCAGACAATTGGTGCAAATATAAGAAGTTTAGTAATTTGTATTTTGTTTAGTTTTTTTCTGGAAACTAGGATATATTTGTTTAAATGAGACGTGTCTTCAATGTGTCAGAGGCACTATTACCTTGTTATAAAACAAATATGTAAATGTATGTAAAGTATATATGCTCACATTTCCTAGAAGTGACCCAGGATTATTTCCCTTCACATTATTGTAGATTTCCAGAAGGCAAATGTATAAATATAAATACAATGAAAATTTTCTCATTCTTGACAATAGAGTGATGAATGGGGGGATTTTGAATGCTGATATAGCTATACACTGACTAACAGCTTTAGTTGAAGCAAAGTTTTAGCTAAAGTATAAATTCAGATTGTTGACTTTTTTATTTTATTGGGATATTGGACACATTGCTTAATTTGGGGCAGTCCTCAATTTTTACATCTATAAAATGGGTATATTGATACCTTACAAAGTGTGTATTAGAATTTGGTAAGATTATGTACAAAGTTCTTTGCATAGTTTCTGGCACATAGTAAGTACATGAAAATTCATTTAAAGAATAAAATTATTTCCTTCTTATTTTTTTGAAAAGCAAAGTTTCCATGTGTGAAGAGTTCTTCTTAGAAAAAATGTCTTTAATTACTTATCATTTTAAGTCCAATTTAGAGGACATCAAAGGGAATAGTATGTTAATATGAGACACAAAATCACAGGAGACAAATAGGATGTTCAGAGATTGAACTCTTGCAAATGTGGAATATTCTAAACTTTCCAAATTGAATCATACTGAGAATTTTCAAATAGACTATAAGGGCACACAATATCTTTGTGTTTAATGTTGGTTCCCTTTTGCCTAGCATGGATTTATTCACAAAAAATACTCAGCCAACAGTTGCTGCATGACTAACAAAATTAACAGGTGCATATCAGTTTGGATTTTTGAGCTTAATGATTGATTATATTAAAAATTAGAAAATCATTGCAGAATAAAGGCATGTCTTATATTTTTAGAAGCCAAGTCAGAAAAGACGAAAATTTGTGTTTCAAAGAGAAATAAAAGAACAGAAGTCTAAGATTAAATGCTTAATTTTATTCATCCAAACACACACTAATGAATATCATCAGGTTTATGTTTAGGTTGTACATTTTATTAGATGATTAAAAAGTTGATAAGCAGGTCTTTAATTTCTTTATTTCATTGAATACATTAAGGAAATAATAATCAAAGGGATGACAGGCAACTTTTTGGATTTCAGCTATTGCAAAACTGTCTTAGTCTGGGTTGTATATAGCAAAGTGGCATAAACTTGTGGCTCCCACACAACATGTATTCATTTCTCACAGTTCTGGAGGTTGCCAGTACAGTCAGATTCTGATGAGAACCCCTTTCCAGGTTGCAGAGAGCTGACTTCTCATTGTTTCCTCCTCTGAGGAAATGACAGTGAGACAGTTCTTTCAGGTCTCCATTCATAAGGGCACTAATTTTGTTTATGAAGACTCCATGCATCTGACCTCATTACTTCCCAAAGTCATCTAATACTGTCACACACTTTTTAATTTATGACTTTCAGGAGCACACAGTCATTCAATTCATAACACAAACTAGGTGGATTTGTAGGGATGTCTTAGTAACTCTTTTGTTACTGAGACAAAATTCCAACATTTACCATATAAAAGAGGAGAAGTTCATTCTGGCTCACAGTTTCAGAAGGCTCATTCCATGGTCAGCTGGTCCAAAGGCAGAATCAATATGGTGGAAGGGCCTGCTGGAGAAACTGCTCATTTCATCACAGTCAGGAAGCAGAGAGTAAAGGTATGAACTGGGGAGGGAGATGCACCCTTCCAAATGATGTCTCCAGTGACCTGTCTCTTCAGTCCAGGCCTAGCTTCTAACAGCACATTGAGATACTGTGTTGATCAATGGTTGTATAGAGTGCCAATCACCCTCCAAACATGTGAGAATTTTGGCGGCATTATTGATGTAAACCATAATATGGGGAGAGGCAGAAGTGAAGGCTCGTTGAAATGAGAATTGAAAAATCTTGGTTTTACTTAATTTTTTTTTTTGGACTGACTTACGACCTTGGGCCAATAACAACCTAAACTATTGACTTCCTACCTTAGTCAAAACATTGTAAAGACAAACCTAACATTTAATTTCACACACTGTTTACCATAGGAGTAACTATTAAATTAGATGTATGAAAAAGAAGTTGGTTAAAATGTGCCTGAGGAGATAGTAAATTTCCAGGTGTACATTTTAGCAAATTTGTATAGTTTTCTAGCGTATAAGACCTAAGCCACAATGTATTTTGGGAAATAAGCAGCAGGCTGCTTGAAAGAAAATAATAAACAAGGAGGAAAGGATTGTATTCTAACCCATTCATCAGTTGGATTCCAAAAATTTCCAGGCATTGTGAAAGATATACAGAAACCTTGGTCAAAATCTAGAATGTGGAGTGGTGGACAAGGTACAAAGAGAAAGTAGCGACCTATGTGAGTTGAACATGTCTACTGACTTCACTGATGTCGGGCTTGGTCATATGATTTACTTCGGCCAATGAAATGTCAGCAGATGAGACCCAAGCAGAGGCTTTTAAAAGTTCTTGTCTTGTTTTGTGCTCATTGGCTCCCTCAAAGATCCCCACGTGATAGCTACGTGCATTACACTGCACATATGTAATGCGTATCTGAGCTTAACCCACAGCGTAGGTCAAGCCTAGTAAACCATAGCCTAAAGCAGAGCTGCCAGCCAGACAAACCTGACACAGTTGCCTCAGACCTGTGGGCACAGGAATACATAACTGTGATTGGAAATCATTGAGTTGTGGAGGGTCTTTTTGTAGCATATGTCACAACAGATGACTGATACTGTTATCAAAGTGTGTGTGGAGGAGGTACGTAAATTGAAAACTTTGACATTATCTCTGAGTATTAATAGTAATGAGATTTTTTTCAGTAATAAATTGTAATCATTATCTTCTCAGCCTTTGGCTTTATTCCTAAGGATTCTCAGTCTTATTTCACCTAGCAAAATCACCAGTAGAAAATGTAGTTGCCCTTTAGTTAAATCTTCTTAGTATTTCTAAAATATTTCATCAAAATATAAATGCACTTAATCACCCAATGAATCCCAAATGTGATGTTCATATACATATTTTTTTTAGATAGGACTTGTGAGTTTACATGGTTTAGTAAGAACACCAATAAATGTATTTTTTTCTTCAAGAACATCTGCCAAACAATCTTGCTGCCAAATGATTTATGGCCAGAAGATGTTTTTACATTTTTATATTATTATAAGAAGCAATTATATACTGTGAAAAAAGAGTAGTAATAAACATTGTTCAGCATGATCTAAATGCCTATCCAATCTGTGGACCTCTGGTACATTTGTGAAGTTAAAAACACTGTTCGATGTGTAGATATATTTTTGCTTGCTTATTACAGAACCACTGATTCTGAACTGTAAAATTTTGTAAAATATGAATAATTTCTCTATGAAGGTGAGGGAAAGGTGATTTGTAAATCAGTTTGGAAATTGTTGCAGTAAATTAAATATCTACCTAAAGTGGAATTTAAAACACTTTTAACAGTAATGTAGTTAACTGTACCACTTTTTAATATTAATAGGATGACCTTCTGATTCCCAGTATATGTATTATGATGAAGGTACCTTACTGTCTATATATTTAACCCTAAATTAAGCTATATCTGGTTTATATTATTTTTCCATAAGAAGTTTCATTTTGACTAATTTTATAGTTAAACTTATTCTCTTTTTTCATTACTAGGAAAGCATAATTTAATCTTTAGGCAGAACATTAAGTATTCCATAGAAATGATGGTGATATTGATAATAAAACACTGACTGAGAATCTACTACATATTATGAACTTATTCCAAGTTTCACATGAATTAATTCAATTATCCCTCACAGTACCCTTTGATATGAGTACTATTGTTATCCCTGACTTATAGATAAGAAAATAAGAGTTTAACTTTTCAATGTCATACAGAGAGTAAGTGATAAAAGTAAGATTTCAACCCAGGCAATCAGTCTTTAAAGCCTTTATTCTTAACCATTTATATTGCTCAATTACTAATGTTATAACTTTAAAGATTAAGCCAGTTAGAATGCTACTGGGTCATAATCTCCCTTTCAAGGCACTAGAACTATTAAAATTCATCTTCTGTAACTAGCAAAGATCATTTTATTGCATAGTAAGAGGTCAGAATATCAGCAGGTAAAATAATTCTATGCACAGAGGTTGTGAACTTAAATTTTAAGATGTCTAACTTTGAATTGAATTATTTTTTCCAGACTCTTTTGGGTAGGAATACTCAGAAAAATGACAAATAATTTACTTGAATGTTTTGGGTAAAATATTTTAAAATTGAATACTTTCCTATATTTTAATAATTTTTTTCACTAAGCTACCAAATTTTAAATTTGGTGAATGGTAATCAAAGGATCTGGATGATCAACTCGTAAGAGCAAAATCAGAAATAAAAGTTTGATAGGCAGTGAAGGTAAATTTCAGGCAATTTTGAAACATACTAAAATAAATATTGTTTACATACTTGTGTGATCAAATGTTTGTTCTGCAAAATAACATTAAAATACTTGTAAGTTCTTGGCTTCATAGTATCAGCTACTATGGGGGCTGTTCAACATAAACCTTTCCATCTGTATGATTGACTAGAGAAGCAGCTGCAGAACTAGATCCAGTTATCAGTCTTGGTTGTTAATGAATATTTTAGAAGTCACTACCTTTTGAATCCTTTCATGGAAATATAGATCTTGTCACCTTTTTTGAAGCACACCCTGCGCTATATAAAAACCTAAATTCAACTTGAAATGATGGAACTTACTAGTTTCCTCTGTAGAGCTTTAAAATTCTGCAGAGCAAAACAATGAAATCTGAGAAGTCTATTTGTGATCAGAGCTTGATGTGAAATAAAATAGGACACTTTGAACAAGACAGAACTCCACCAGAGGTTAAATACAAGTGCAGTTATCTTTTCTCAGAATTAGATACCCTCAATTAATGTATAGGCAAGAAAATTACAATACTAGTTGCTTCAGGATAATAAAGTTAGTTAAAGGAGAGATCTGCAAGTTAATACAATGGTAAATAATAATGTATGTCCCATTATCTCACAGGATGACTAGCCATCACAGTTTGTTGAGTTAGAAATGAGAGATTTCTGGGTTGTGAAAATTTTCATTATATGTACAATGCATAATGTCCATGAAAATACTGAAGAATCATGTGTCATATTTTCTTTCCATTGATTGTATGAAATAAAGGGAGAATATACTTTTGTTAATGTGCCTCTGTGTGTGTGTGTGTGTGTGTGTGTGTGTGTGTGTGTAGGGCTTAATATTTAATAATAAAACCAACTAAGTTCCTTTTAAAATGCTTAAATTATAGGTTAGTTGAAAATTTTAAAAATAATCCTGAAATAAACTAAATGAAGATGTGAAGATGTACTAAGTTAACATTGAATATAAAATTGTATGATGCTGACTCCTGAAATTTTTTAAAAATATAATCCCCCTTGGCTCTTTTCTATAGATTATTGTAGGATAGTCCAGTAGGTTTTAATCACTTTGTCTTTGTACTTGGTTACCTCAGACGCTTAGTGAAGTCATTTCATTGACTTAGAGTCTTCCAGATTCTGTTTAAATTCAGTGATTCTTGTTTTGTTCTAACGGAGTTTTATCCTGCAAAAGGATCTCTGACAGCTTTTTGTTAATTCATTTTAGAGCTTTATCTACCTGAGCGTGGTAAATACTGTTATTTATAAAATGTTGTATTTGAAGAAAAAACAAAGTGCAAAAAACAAAAACACTAGCACACCCTTCAGGACGCATCCTGGGGAAGGCTTCCAGCTGGAGCTGATGGAACAGATGACTACAGAGACTGAAGTAAAACCCACTCCACCAAGGCTGTTGCTTTGTTTGCTTGCTTGCTCTCCAACTACTCACTGTTCTTTGCGTGCTGCTGCTACTATTGCTGCACAGTTTATTTTTTGTGTGGAGATTGTATCATAGAACATAAATCAATGTTCAGGGTGTACTTGTCATCGGTTCACTAATATACTTGTCTTTTGGCTTTATAAGGTGGAAGTAAATTTAATTGTATTCGTGACCCTTGGGAAGAGAGTTATACATTTTCCTATACCACATATTTTCTCTTGTGATAAACATTTTTAACCCAACTGGGGCGTGTTATTTTCTTCCTTTCATGAATTAAGTTTGCGATTTTTTCAGCAAACACTGTAGAACTTTGTACAGGCTACTGTAGCCTGATTCAGAAGTGTGATTTAGTAACAAGTACATCTATACTTGGTCCTTATCCCTGCTTCCAGATACAGATCTTAAACCTACTTTAGTGACAAGTATGATTGAACGTTTTTTGTTCTATAAGTACAGTGGTATCTTTGTTCATGAATTCTGTTCTTTCCATGATTCTGGTTGCAAACTGAATTGGATGAGAATCAAATTCAATTCATTGGTTAGGTTCAATGTTGACCTTATGGAGAAATAAGGAGCCTCAGCAACCAAATCCCAGGCAGATGTGGATAGGGGAGGAGCAGCTTCCTCTTGGCAAGGTGTCGAGAAGCTGTGTCCTCAGCTTGTTTGCCTGCCCAGCAGGTGAGAGCCACATTCACTGAAGTGTAAACACTGGCCACCAAATAAATCCTTCATGGGTACCAATGAATAATTTGATGGGATGGTGTTCAGGAAGAGGTTGAATAGAGGGGCCAGGCATAGAAATGAAAATACTTCATGGATGTGGATATTTAAGGGTATTGATTCAGAGCAGAAGATATTTTGTTGAGCCTGAATCTTCCAAAAGAAGTGTGCAGTGGAAATGAAAAGGAAAACTTAAAATTTTCCAACATTATCTTCTGCCTGATGTGTGCTGCTGGGCCCTAAATTCTCAAATACTGGACAGAAGCCTGATTTCCAGTGGTGTAGCTGGCTGGAGGAGGCCCCAGTGGTCAGAATTCGAACTTCTGGAGGCAGTGGATTGTGGTGTGAGTTTTAAAAATCATTGCTGGAGGTGTCTCTGGGTAGTGGTACCCAGGAGGCGTGGTATTTGTTGTATACTGGTGGTTGTACATTTAGGAATGATGAGTTACTTGGTATATTGGTTAAACCAAAAGCAAGGTTAGCTTCTCATTCCTGCAAGATAATAGGCATTGCAGAAAGGAATGATTTATCTTAACCTTAAAATATTGCACTCATCTGATAGTATTATTTTCATTTTACAGCTAAGAATAAAATTTGGGGCTTGGATAGATTTTGAAAAATTACCCCAAGTAAACACAAGTAGCGAGTAGATCTCAGACTAAAACCCAACTCAGTGAACTCCACGTACTTTACATTTTTACATTAATAGCATATGACAAGTCATATTTTTAGTGTGTGTACCTCTCTTGCCTAGTCTACTACTATGGTCTATAAACATGTTCCTATCAGAATCTTGTCTAGGATTTTTGCCAAGACATAGAGCTACCTCTATGACCTAAGAAGTTTTTCTCAACATTTTAGAAAATTGAGAATTGTACATTTATAGCAGTTTTTGCTCTGGATTTTCCATTATCACTACAAATAACTATGATGATGGGAGGGTGGGTTGAAATGAAGGCTCTGTTACTCTAAGGCAGTGATAACAAACCTATGGCACCAAACCTATGTTACCAAGTCTTTCTTTTAAGAAAAAAAATGTTAATGTATGAGTTGCTTTTTCTAAAGTAAAACCTCAGTACTTAGGTTTAACTGCAGTGTTGGCACTTTGCGATAAATAAGTGGGTTTTGGGTTGCAGTTTGGCATTCGGTCTCTAAAAGGTTTGCCATCACTGCTCTAAGAGAAGATGATTTAAGAGGCATTTCTCAGGCCTGTCCACCCGAGTCATTAACACAGCCTCATTAAAGCCTTTTAAAGTGGAATCAGTAATCAAGGAGGAAGATTTCAGTCTCACATATTATCCCAGGATCTGGGAGGGCTCTCTTAGTCTCCAGTAACTGCTGCCCTGCAATCATAATTTCCACATGGATTTAGCATAGTACTCTACTTACCCTGTATGTCAGTCAGTGTTTACTAGAGAAACAGATATAACACAGGATATACAAATACAAGGTTGACTTACAATGGCCACCCACAGTGTTGAATGTAGAAGAGTGTAGAGGGTCTGTCTGCACACTGGAGACCAAAGGATCCAGTCAAAGGTCTGAAGCCCACTGAAATGACCTGTGTGAGTCCATATCATGAGGCCAATGGCTCTGAGATGGAAGGCTGAGGAGTCTGCACTGGAAGCCAGAAGATGACATCCAAGATGAAGGTGAAGACTGGAGGTCCTCCAAAGAAACAGAGGGCAATAACTCCTCTTTCATTTCCCCTTTATACCATCCAGGCAACTAGCTGCCCTAGGGTGAATCTTCTACTCCCTAGGGGGTGGAATTGCTGAGCCAATTTAATTGAGCTTCTCTTACTCAAATTGACACATCAATCAACCATCACACTTTGTTAGAGCTGTTTTAGCCTGAAGGGAAAACCAGAGCCCAAATCCAGAGTGGGGCTCTTGTCCCTATGCATTTGTGTTATTTCTGTGTTTCTTATTAGTACATGTTTGCAGTACATAATGATTACATTCATCTTGGGAATTTGTACATGTACTTAACACACATTAATTCATTTTTATTCCCTCTCCTCTTTCTTCTCTCCATTTCTTGGCCCATTCTCTTTTCTTATTTTAAAAAAGCAAAACAGAAAAAAAGGATAGAAATAATACAGAATTAAATAAAACAAAATATTGCATATTGTTATCTTAGAAGTAGTTGTTCAGGTTACAAGATCTAGGTGTCTTGGTTACTTTTCACTTTTTGCTGAGACAAAATACCTGACGCCCAAAATTAGGGAAGGAAAGCTTTATTTCTTACAATTCTCAGGGGTTTCAGTCCATACTTAGTTGGCTCCAAGGTTGTGTGTCACAGCAGGGCGGCCATTCACGGCAGCCAAACAGGAAGCGAACCCAGCAAGAGAGAGGGAGACTTCCTCCCATCCTTACACTGTAAGTTGGCTCCACCACTGGGTGGGTGCAGCACTCACATCGCCAATCCCAGCTCTAGATAACAAACCAATCACAAAAGTCAGCCCTGAGTCAGCCCTGTCCAAATTACATGAGGTTTTTGGGGTACACAGGATCAAACCAATGCATTCCACCCCTGGCCCCCCAAGGACTCTTGTATATCTTTATACAAAAGACATTTAGTCCATTTCCAAGACTCGCCACAGTCCTAACAGTTTCAGCATTGCTGAAAAGTCTGAGTCCCAAATCTCCTCCAAGATCTATGGCAAGCTCTTAACTGTAACCCCCTGTACAAATGAAAATAAGTTGAACACTTCCAAAATGCAAAGGCACAAGATAAACATTACCATTTCAAAAGTTACAAACAGGGAAATACAAAGCATTGGAACCAAAGCAGGGCAAACATTAAGTCCTGGAGTTCTATGCTCAGCATCTGAAGCAGTCTGGTTGCAAGCTCCAAAAGGCTTGAGTGATTCCAACCCTGAAGCACTTCCAGGGGCTCCATTTTTCACAGCTTCTCTCTTAAGCCCCCTCTGCTCAATTCTTGCAGGTTTTCTTGGATGATCCATGTCCGTGGCTTTTTCAAACTTCTGGGTTTTCCACTGTACCCTTACATCTTTACATATTGCCTTCTGCAGTTGGGGCAGAAGCTGCACATTTTCTTTGTACTTAAAACCAGTGCCACATTGATGCTGCCAAGGTCCACTGCCAGCTGGAGCAGTAGCCAGGCTTTCCTCTCTCCTGGCTGTAGGGGTCAATTGCCTGGATTGCTGAGCTCTCTGAACCTGATTATGAGGAAAAGCTTCTCTATGTCACCTCCATTCTGGAGTCTGGTGTGGCTGCCATTATTTTGAAACCTCCTGTGGCCTCTGTCACCACACTGGAACACGGTACTCTATGGCTTTTTCCTCTGAGCAAACTCTTTCACCTTTGTTGGCTTGAGGCTGCAAAAGGTGGAGGCTCTCTGCTGCCTGGGTTGGCCCCAGGCCATCTTTTTATTTCCTTCTTCTTTCTCAGCAATCGAGGTCTCAGCTCTATCTTTATAGTCCACAGCTTTCTGGCCAAACTCATAACATTTTACATCACTATGCTGGGCTCTTTGCTCTTGATTTGCAACATAAATCTGGCTAAACGCTCCCAACAATAGCCAGGCCACCATCTCAACATTAGATTACCTTGAAATTTCTTTTGCCAGACTAATCAGTCCATCGCCTTTCATCTCAGTCTCAGGCAAAGTCTCTAGGCAGGAGCAGAATGCAGACAAACTTTCAGTCAAGCTGTAACACACATCATGTGGAGTCCAACAACCAATGCAGGCCTTCTTCCCAGCAGAAACCTCCTGAGCCTGGTCTTTAATGGCAGGCTTTCTATCAGCCTTCTGGTCTCATGAGCTCTGGCCAGAATCTCCCCTACAGAACAGTCTAAGCTGTTCCAGCACCACTGTCTCAGGCAACATCTCCAAACCTTTCCAAACTCTTCCCACAAGCCATTTCCAAAGGCTCTTGAACCACATGGTCAGGAATAGTCACAGCAGTGACCCCACTCCACTGGTACCAAATTCTGTCTTGGTTACTTTTCACTTGTTGCTGAGACAAAATATCTGATGCCTAAAATTAGGGAAGGAAAGGTTTATTTCTTACAGTTCTCAGGGGTTTCAGTTAATACTTAGTTGGCTCCAAGGCAGCATGGCATGGCGGGACAGCCATTTATGACTGCCAAACAGCAAGGTGAACTAGTGAGAGAGAAAGACACATTCCTCCTGCCCTTACACTGTAAGTTGGCTCCACCTCTGGGTGGGTGCAGCACTTACATTGCCAATCCCAGTGCTAGACAACAATCCAATCACAAATGCGAGACTCAGCCCTGTCCAAATTACATGAGGCCTTGGGGGTACACAGAATCAAACCAATACACTAGGCATATAAAATGATCAAACAATCAAGCAATGACAACACAAACTATTCTTTTTGATGAACTAACAGAGAATTAGTAGTATAGTTATCTATCTTGCACACACACACACACACATATATTTATATATAGTTATGTGTGTATGCCCTCATATATAAAATCTTTTCCTTTCTTCCATTTCTCCTTTCCCCATACCAATTATTCTTTCCTTTTGAGCACTTTCTTTCCCTGTCGTTGTTACAATATCTATTGTATATTTTGGATCTTATTATTCTTTCAGTTTTTTATTATTATTTGTTTTTTACCCTAGGGAGACAATATATTTACAAATGTGAGTGTATACTCACTTATGAGTGTAGTCTCAAGTTGCCTCCATTTACCTACAAAAACCTCAAGATTATCCTTTTTTTAAGCTGAGTAATATTCCACTGTATAAAAATACTGCATCTTTTTTATCTGTTCTGCTGCTGATGGTCATTTTGGTTGCTTACAAGATTTAGCTATTACAAATTGTGCTGCTATAAACATGGATGCACATATATCACTGTGACGTTACATTTTCAGTTTTTCTGGGAAAATACCCAGAAGGGGAATAGCTGGATTGAATGGGACTTCTAAGCCTAGTTTTTTGAGGAATCTCTATACTGATTTCAACAGTGGCTGCACAAGTCTACACTCCCACCAACAGTGCAGAAGTGTTCCTTTTCCCCACAGTCCCACCAACATCTGTTATCAGTTGATTTCTTGATGGCAGCCATTCTTTCTGGAGTGAGATGGAATCTCGGTGTTGTTTTAATTGGTATTTCTTGAATGACCAGTGATGTTGAACATTTCTTCATGCATTTATATGCCATTTGTATTTCTTCATCTGAGAAGTGGGTGTTGGTCCCTTCTCTTTTGTAAATGTTCTATCTATAAGTACTAATTCATTTTTGTTGCAATGAACAGGCAGAACTCAAAAGGTGAGTAATTTTTCAGGAAGCACAACTTGAGTGCTCTTTCACTGGGCAGGCATTTAACTCTGATGAAAGTCATGAGTTCCTGACTAGAGATTTAAAGCATGGGCAGGAACAGCACTTGGCTGAGAATGTTGCACATAAGATTTGAAGGTTCCTTTGTCAAATAGGGTGCTGCTCCCAGAGTCTAGGTATTTGCTCTACCTCTGTCATCCTCTATGAATCTGCATAAATCCCTAGTCTCACCTGCTTAGTTTATTGTTTATTAAATAACCAGGTAACATTTGTTAATCTATAGGGTTATTTATACCTGAAAATTGTTTGACTTTTATGAATTACCATATGAACAGTGGATATATTTCTTGGAATAAGAGAAATCTTTCCTAGAAGGGAGTCTATCTTACAAACCCAAAGCTAAATAATTTTAATCATTAATGATCAAATGGAAACAATAAAAATGTTGGAAATTCATTTTCTTAAATGGTAATATAAATTTAAAAAATTAACATCAATGGTATCATGTCTCTTTAAAAAGTTACTAAAATCTTCACACTATATATTTATGAATACTTGATGGATTCTAATGAAATAAACTGTGATTCTTTTAGGACATTTTTCCTTGATGACATGTTCTTTGAAATAAATCATTCAGATGCATAATTAGGTGACTGTCTTTTTGTGTCTGGAAGAATTAGAGGAGAATAGAGAGAAGAGAAATAAGAATTGAATGAGATTATTCAACAGAATCTGTACAGTATTTTTTATTTCTGTCTGTCTGAAAGCATTCCTTCCACCTGGTCCTCTGATGAGTTATAGCTGAACTTCAGATATAGATACCCTGGCTCTGAATACTGGTTTTGCCACTCATTAGTGAGTAATCTTGCAAGTTGTTTACCTCCATAAGCATCAATTCTTTGAACATGTTAAAGATAAAAAGAAAAAAGCAAGCATGTAAAAAAATGGGTTATTTTAATATCATAAAAATACCTTTACTAAAGCAAGTGATATTTTCAAATTTTAGGTTTTTCATTATTTAAATATGAGGTGAAATATTATTTGAGAAAGGTGAAACAAAGCAAATAATAACTATACTGTGGCACTGGCCTGTAGCTTCTGTTACTGTGGGTTATGAATTTTCTCATTGTCCATATGTAACCATTTTACTATTCCAATTAAAGATTTTAGAGATGGATTTAGACTTCTGAAATGTCATGATTGCTTTCTAATAATTTCTTCTGTAACTAAATCTTTTAGGATATACTAAGAGAGAGAACCTCCTTAAGCTTATTTCAGAGTGACTGATTTTATAGCAAGTTTCCTTGTTGGTGGTTTTTCAGTTTTTATTTTTCAATGTTACTATGATACCCAGACTCCTGCCTTGTCTGTCTCTGTAGCTTTTCATACAGTTCCTTTGACATGCAAACTTTTTATTGTATAACAAGAGATTTTTGCTGTATGGCTTGGTTTGGAATGGCAGTCGTGCCCATTCCTCCACGGGGCATAAGGTCATGTACTGAGTGACATCTTGAGGATAAGGTGTTTGCAGATTTGCTGCTCACTTAGGAGACAGGCTCGTCCCTCAGATCAGGGACTAGAAAAGCTCAGGAGGGCACATTGGACATGAGATTTTGAATCCTTTTTGGACACGGAGACTTAGAGACTGCTGGGTTCTAAGTGAGGAAAGGAATGTGGCTCTGAGCCAGACCCTAATACTAAAATCTAAACGTTGTCTTTTTTTCTGGGGTAGAAGTAGGATGGAATGGGCTAGATTTTAACAGCAACCTAGTTAGAACAATCCAACAACCACAACAATTTACATTTCTTTAAGCTGAGCTGTTTTGTATCTTTGACTTAGTTTTACATTTTTTTTCCCTTTACTATTTGTTAGTGACTGAATTGTGTCAACCATGCCCCATCTCCCCAGTCCCTGTGTGGAAGCCCTCACCTCAAAGTGTGATAAATTTGGAGATGGAGCCTTTAAAGAGATGATTAAGTTATAGTGAGATTATTTGGGTGTAACCTAATCTAGTCAAACAGGTAGCATTATAAGAAGAAGAAATTTGGACACACAGAGACAGCAGGCACATGCATGTGCTCACAGAGAGCATTTGAAGACTGAGCAACTGGACGACTATTTGCCAGCCAAGGAGAGGGGCCACAGGAGAAGCCAGACTGCTGACGTTGTGATGTTGGACTTGTAATTTCCAGAAGTGAAAGAAATAGATTTCTGTTGCTGAAGTAATTTGGCCTGTGGTATTTTATGATGGCCATTCAACTAGACTAATCCAGTATCTTAATAAACTATCTCTTTTAAGCATCAACTGGGTTCCTCAGAACTGTGGAGAAGCCACGGGAGGAATTTTCCCCAGCACCCAGGAAGTACTTTAGTGTGGTAACAGAACAAACCAGGGTGCAGAAAATGAAAGGAAAGATAATGAGGGGTGGGAAGAATTCCTGACTCTGAGTACTGTTGCTTTCCCTCACAGCACATGGGGATTCTAATTTATTTTTTTTTTAAAGGAAGGTTATTTCTCTCTAATTACCAATTGTAAACTGAGCTATGAAGGGAAGTTGGAGGATTAAAGTGAATTGTATGGATCCAATCAGTCTCGTGTAGTTTTAAGTAGAGTGATTTAAAATATACTTACTATTGTTTTTAAAAACCTGATTTTGAATCCTGGGAAGTGATTTCTTATGAACTGTCATATTCTGAGAGATCTGCTTTTTCTTTTAGCAGATTCTTGTGGAAACTAGCAGGAAGTGAAACAAAGGATTGGTCCAGGCAACCATGGAGCCCCACATAGATCATATAAATTGGATATTTATTTCCCACAGCTAAAATGACAAATCATACTATTCAAGTGTTAATATTATCAGAATTTAAGAAGAATTTAAAAGGATCTGTGTTCTTATTTTGTATTCAGAAAAGTGTCACATTTCTGCAATTCTAGTAGCTATTAGAAGATAGTTTGAGTCTTAGTGAACTTTTCTTATACTTACTAATGACTGTTCTGTATTCAGATATACTTCTTCTTGATCCTCTGAATTATTATATCCTCTAAATTATTATAATAAGGTAAATTGTTAAATAATAAATAATTTGAAAATACCTTCTATTTCATACACGCCTTGATTTTCCAATTTTGCAATTAGGGAAAAGAAAAGCACAATGAAGAAAACTTATATTTGCTTTGTCATATATATATATATATATATATTTTTTTTTCCCCTTCAAATCAGGAGAAGGGCCTTTATATTAGAGAAGGAAATACTCTTTTTCATGCCTTAAGAAAAATGTCTGTTACTGGTTTAGGCTGGCTAAACACTGGAGTTAACATTGGCATTTCCATCCTGTCTTCCTTACTGTATTAATTTCCCATTGCTGATGTAAGAAATAACCACAAATTAATGGCTTACAACGCACTATTCTCTTATAGTTTGGCAGGCCTGTGTTCCTTCTGGAATATGTCTTACAACCTTTCTCAGGTTCTAGAGGCTGTCTGTGTCTTTTGGTTTCTGGGTCCTTCCTCCAAGTTTAAAGCCAGCAGGGGAGTTGCTCACTAATTGATTGTGTTCCCTTAGAGCTGATTTATGTCACTTTGGCTCTGACTCCTGGACCAAAAAGTAATCACGTGGAACCTCCAAACCCCAAAGATGCTGAGAAATACACTCCTGTCATGTCTTTAGAAGGCAGCAGAATCAGGAATATTTGGTAAATGACATCAGTGGCAATAAGGTTCTTCTTAGATGAGTTGACATATTTAGAAGTGTTCTCTGAATGAGCAATAATAGAAAACTTGGGGCTCAGTCTCTGGTTTCCAGAGATTTCAGTTAGTTTTACCAACACGAGTTATTCTATGTCTCTGCAGCCTCTGTTCCTCTGATCAACTCCTGCTGCCTCTTACTGCCCGGCGTCTCAGAGTGGTTCAGCCTAGTGGTACCAGCAGTCCAGAAACAAACTTATTCTGATTCCTGCCTAGGTTGCTTGTACTTCGGGTAAAAGAGAGTCCAAAAATCCAAAAGAGTTTTACCCCAAGAGTCAAAGTTTTGAAGGGGAAATTTGTCCACTGACAAGGGGATGTGAAACTTGATTACTTTCATTACTGAAGTAGAGTGCTTGGTTGAACAGTCCCTCTTTAGCCATAAACATCCCTAAGACTTCTGCTGGACAGCGATTCTTCTCAATATGTCCAGTGCCTGGACTGCCACACATACTTGTATGATACATAGGAGTCTCTAGACATATAGAAATCGGGCTTGTAGGTGCATAGGTGCCTGAGCTTTGCAGTAGGGATAAGCTCCTTTGTTGCACTCCAAACTATAAAATTACGCAGTTCAGGGCAACTTCCTCTTGTCATTTTTTTAAATAAATGCGAAGATTCATTGTGTTGAGAGAGGTTGAAGTTGCCTGTGTTTTGTTCTTCCTTCTGATTGCTGAATATGAACGTGATAGAACTGGCTTGAAACAAGCTACAGCAAATGCAAAAGGTTTTTTCTTGCAAACATATTAACTTTAAACAGTCCATTTCACATGCAAGGAAATATATAAGCTGTGCAGTGTTCCAGGTTTATTTAACAGTAAGAATCTATGTGGTTGGAGTCAAATGTTAATTGGTGAAATAAGGGATGTATTACTTTCTCACCATATTCAAGTGGTATTGATTAATGTACTGCTACTGAAAATTTTCTTCTTATAGATGTTCACAAAATATCTCCTTTGCTGTTATCACTGTTCTTATGCTATCATCTGTAGGTGAGAAATTCTTCTCTTCTTGCAGTGAGATTGTGTAAAGTGCTTCATCTCAGTCTGGTAAGACAAATGATGACTTTTTAGAGATGAACGCTGAAAATGCCACATTACACTATTCGCTGTTTCCCATGGTTTTGGTATTAAGTAACTTATTACTTCAGTCAATCATTCCTCTTGCAACTAGTCATCTGGTGCACCATATTCTCAATTTACCAATTTTATTATGCAAATGCATATGTTTCAATAAGTATTTATATCAGAGCAAGAATATTTATGGTCAGATGGTGGGGAGAGTTTAAGTTGAGTTCCTGACCTTTTACTAGGTATTTGAAGTCTTTGTTCTTGGTAAGCTTTCATGAACCCATTTTTATCTATAAAATTAACATCTTCAATAATTTCAAGATTCATTTCAGTTTGAAAATGTCTGGTTTGATACATTCATCATTATTTGAAGATAGTGGGTATTACTGTAATTATTTGGAATCTAAATTTTAGTCATCCAAATTTTTTATTTGCTGTTGAAATAATTGAGATTAGTATTCTACTTATATAATTCCAGTACATTTATATGTAATTCTGTACATTAATTTATATATTCATATGTATGATAGTATTACATATAATAGTATATATTACATTTATGTAATTTTATTTTGTCTTCTATTTTCATATATAAGATATACTTTTTTGCCCAGTTATAATAATATATTAATATAAAAATATGAATTAATAATTTATATTAGTAAGTAGGATAAATTGAAAACAGGTGTAATACTTTACTGTAGAATTTTTGATCCATCCTTTCCCTCTCTTGGTATCTTTCTGAAAAATTTAAAGCATCATAAGATAGCAATATATGCATATTCGTATTTATAGCAGCACAATTTGTAATAGCTAAGTCTTGGAAACGCCCAAATGCTCATCAATGGATGAATGGGTAAAGAAGATGTGCTTCTTTTATACAATGGAGTACTACCCTGCCACAAAGAAGGATAAGTTTGAGACAATTTTGTGTAAATGGATGAACCTAGAGACCATATTCTTAAGTAAAATAAATTGGACACACATGTTTAAATATCACATTGTTTCTCTAGTGAGAAGTTGAAAGTGAAAATAAGGACCAAAATGTATAATAAATATTGCAAAATAGGAAGAAAAATGTTCAAATGGGAAGGAACAAGGGAAAGGGGAAGGGGAAAGAAAGGAAGAGAAAAGGACAAAAAGGAATAGAAGGAAAAAATAGCAACAAAGCTTTTGTAAATAGGGATGTGAGGAGGGGTTGAAGGGAGGGGAGGGAATTGGGGAAAAAAGAAGAATCAAGATATATTATGTGCAGGTATAAATTCTCTATGATGAATGTGATTATTATGTATATTTAAAATTTACCAGTAAAATTAATTTGAAAACTTTTAAATATATTCCTTCACTGAATCGTTTGCCTACAGTTCATTGGCTGGACTCCCTAACACAAAAGCTGGGAGTGGGGAGGAACACACAAGAAAATTTAAGTGTTGAGATTCATTCCCTAATAAGGTCTGACCAGATTTGAAGGAGAGGGTGAAGATCTGTGACTTTCTCTTATATTACTTAAAGGTTTATTATGTAGAAAAGCAAGATCATTCTGCATGGCTCTAGGGGACAAAACCAATCCTGTGTACTTGTTCTTTTGTTCAATAAATACTTGTTGAATGCCTTCTCTGTGTGATGTGTTGTGGATGCCCAACTGCTAGTACCCTGCTTTCTACAGTGCTTGCTAGACTGGGAAGCTACAGGCAGGTGATGTTTTACAGCATGAAGGAGAACTATGACTTTTGTAGTCACACAGCTCATGGTTGCCCCATCACGGATAACGGTTTAGAGAAAGAATGGATGGAAACTTGTTGAGGATGTTACAGGAGATGATTCTTATCTCATGAAGGAGGAGTGAGTCATTGATCTGCTTCTGTGAAGCTTCTCTGGAGGGAACAGGTGTTTTGATTCAATTGATATAAAATTCAATTCAGAGAATGTCTTCTCAGTGAATTCTACAGGTAGACATTGGATGGGATATGATATAAATTATCATACTTCCTTTTACTGTCAGTTCATTCCAAAACATCCCTTGTGACTGGCCAATGAAAAAGGGAAAAGAACTCTCATTTGTTGAAATGACACTCTTTGGCCTTTTTGGCCTATAGTAAGAAGTTATGTGGTTACCAGGTCAATAAAGAATATGAAAAAATGAGGATAAAAAACAAACAAAGCTTGCTAATTCAGGTTTTTGTGAACACTTTCTAAATTTTAAAAAAGTCCAAAAATGCCCTGTGTTTGTTTTGTATCCTGCTTTTGAAATATTGGTTAAAAAACATGCTTTATAGGAAAGAATACATATTTTGTATGCTTTTCAATTAATAACATTGAAGTATTTGTTATGTAGATGTTTATTATTTACATTAATCACAGCTATTATAAAAGTTTGGTCAAAAATAGCACAAGAAGTTGAGAGTGGGAGTGCACACCTTTAATCCCAGCAATTGGGAAGCTGAGGCAGGAGGATTATTGTGAGTTCAAGACCAGCCTGGGCTACAAAGCAAGCTCAAGGCCAGCCTGAACTGCATAGTGAAACCCTGTCTCAAAATATAGAACCAGGGATTTAGCTCAGTGGCTTAAGCACCTGCCTGACAGGCACAAGGTTGTGAGTTTGATCCCCAGTACAAAAAAAAAAAGCACAAGAACAGAGCTTCTTTTATGCTTCTGATTGTTGTATTATCCCAGAAAACTATGCAAACTCTTGTTAATAATACTCACCCTATACTATTTTTATAAGGGATAAGTCACATGATGGTTCATTAATGTACACTTCTAGACAAAGTGATTTTTTTTATTTTAAAGAATTACCTTAGAATTTTTTTTTTTTGAACTGGGGATGGAACTCACAATCTCTCACTTGACAGGCAGGTGCTTAAGCCACTGAGCTAAACCCCGGGCCCTGCCTTAGAAATTTTTGTAAATATCATTTTAATACTGTATCAACTTGAGGAGTCACTTTAAACCAACTACTTACTTAAAATACTGTATTGGGTGATATACTATGTCCCACCAAGTCCTCATATACTTTTGATGGGACTGAGTCTGGCACTGAGCCTTGTTATTGGTTTGTCGTCTGGCGCAGGGATTGGCAATGTGAGTGCAGCACCCGCCCAGGGGTGGAGCCGACATACAGTGTAAATGAGGCGGGTCTTCCTCTTCCACGCTTTGGTCCACCCTTGCTGCTTGTGGCTGCCATGAATGGCAGCCCTGCCATGCCACGCTGCCATGGGGCCAACTAAGTATGGACTAAAACTCTTGAGAAACTGTAAGAAATAAACCTTTCCTTCCCTAATTTTGGGTGTCAGTAATGAGTGAAAAGTAACTAAGACAAATACCTTGGAATATTTACATGAATATTTAGGGTTTAATTATGCCTGTTCATAGCTTCTCAACAGAATATCTACCAGCCACCTAATAACATTCGTGAATTTATGCAAAAGAAACATATCAAATGCAGATGAGTGATTAACATGTGTTCTGGTGAACAGTGGAGAAATCGTTCATGTTTATGAAAGACTGATGGCATCTGAGGTAGGAAGAGGCAGTGGTGAAGAGCTTAAATTGTGAGGTGAGGAAAGATACATTTGATTCCAAGCTCTGCTATTTATAAATAGCAATGCTTATGTTAATTTCTCGAGTCTGTTTCCTCATTTACAAAATGTCAAATCACAATTTCCTCATAGTCTTCCTTGAGAATCAAGTGAAATAATGCTTGTAACCTGCTTAATAATTATACAATGCCATTACAAGTGATGACAGTAGAGTATGTTGGGCAGACACAGCTATAAATCTTATGAGGTGGGATGAGTTTAAGAAATTATCTTTTCCTAAAAATGTTTGAAATCTATTTACAGCTTTTTTTAAATGATCTCCTACCTGGGCTTTTCATTCCTTTCTCATTGATTGTGCCAATGTGCTAACGCGAGTTGGCAGTGCTAGAGTGTGGGAAAATGTGTCTTGATCACAGAAACCCCCACTCTACCCGTGTGCCATTGCTCTGCTTATTCCATCCTTGGTGTTGAGTCACTGTCTGCAACTTCTGTGTGGCTCCTGGGGCACAGGACACTGCACGTGTCCATGGTCTCATCTGCCTTGCAACCTCTCAGTCACCTCCTTTCCTGCATTGTGTTTTGGAGTTCACTTGGCTTCAAGCAAAAAGCTCCCTTTGCAGACTGTTCAGCCTCTGTCCCATGTTCTGTCCTCCTTCCTTCTCCCAAGAGCATTAGAGATGTTTATTCTTCAAGCCAGGTAATGCTGAGGAATGTCTCTTATGTTTGCTAAGTACAAAATTTATTTCTGTATTCCACTTTTGTCTATATCATAAATTCTTGCATCATGTATATATTTAAGGTTTTGAGAAAACGAGTTCTAGAAACACTCTTAAGCAGTTTTGCAATTCTCGTTAGGAGTGAGGGAGCAGGAGAAGAAATATACTGGAAAAAAATAGTGTTCATATGTTATAAAAAACATGGACCTTATTGTCCCTGACGTTTATTAGCATTAGTACGCACCTCACTCTGACCCCATTCTGCTGTGTCTTCAACACATTGTAGTTCTTTTACTTGGAATTCGCCTAACTCTTATGAAATGATTTACAAAATCATTCCATAAGATCATCAAAAGATGCTTTAGCTACCAGAGAGTTTGGACTTTGAGAGGAGATAAGGCACATATATAAGGAAAGATTTGACACTACAAATATGAATTTAAAATTGTACATTGAACACAAAGTGCAGTCCCAGGAGGAAATGGTGGCTTATATAGTCTGATTAGCATTTTGGAGATTCTGTTTGACATCTTCTACCTTTTTCTTCATTTTAGCATTACTATATTAAAAGCTAAATTAGATTTTGCGATACTAGTAAGATGGTGGCTTCTTCTTAATAAGGACATTCTGGAGATAACATTGTGAGTTTCAAGCAAAGGGATAGAATGTAGTAACTTGGTTAGAATTACTGGGCACCACTGCCCTGCACAGGATGTAATGGGAAGTGAAGACACAGGGCTTTGGGTAGAGCAGATGCTGATAGTTACAGGTGTGAGGTGACGAAGGAAGGACTTGATAGAGGTGGAGCAGTCAAGGTGAGGGTATGAAGCCTAGGGGAGAGTTATGAGAGCAACTGTCTTTACAGATTTTATTATGTGGTAGGTACTATTCTGGGTATATCAGATTCCTCACAACTCTGCAAGGTGAATACTCTTGTCCTTGTCTCATTGATAAAGAAACACAGTTACAAGGTCAGTTATCCAAGTAAAATAGGTCAAAGCAGGGGGTCAGGATTTGAACTTGGGTAATGCAGCTTCGCAGCTTATGCTCTTGTTGACTACTTTTCAGGTAATTCTGTAGTGAAGAAAAATAACCCAGAACAGAAGAAATCTTGGTAAAGAAGCAGATGCCAAAGCTGGCTTCCTGAGGTTAATCCTGGATAACTACACGATCTATTGCAATAATAACACAAAAAAGTGAAACCGTTTCATCATTAGGCATATATATGTATATGTACAAATATATATAGCCATATATATCATATTATACATATCATATTGCAAAGAATGGTATTTTTGTTGTTTTGTGTGATTTATTTTGCACATAGATTTGTGAAAGCTGTCATTGTTTAGGGTTTTCTTCTCCTCTTACCATTCATTCCCAATCTTGTGAAATATATAGACCATTGGGTCTTGTGAGAAAGTAAAGTTTGCCTGAGTTATTTAAGGAAATGCAACATATATGTCTTGTAGTGTCTTTGTGCTTTTGGATAACATTTAATTTTGCTGTGCTCAGGCAACAAATTTTGACTTCTCTCACAACATTTTGTTGATGGGGAGTTAATCTGAAAATAAATAATCTGTACTAAGGTTTGCAAGAAATGGTTGGTAGGGAGTGTTCTCTCTATAGCCTCAGGATTGTGAAATTTAAGGTGAATATTTGACTGTGTTCATTGGTTCTATTTTGTTTCTACCATTTTGCTGAACTTCAGATGATTGATGGCAGCATTTGGAGTTTCCTGTAATGGTATTCTAATAATAGCAGAGTTTTAAATTACTTTAATGAAAAAGATTCATCGAGTGCTTGAAATTGGTTATTTGGATACGCAGGATAATAGGTACATATTCAGTGAGAGCCACTTGTAGCAGAATTTTCTTTGCTAAAATGACCCATTTTGGCTGCTCTCCTGAAATCAATACCACTTTGAAATGTCATTTAGGTGGGCACAGAGCATTTAAAAAAGTGCATTATTCAGTGAGTCTCTAATTGCCTAATAGTGATACAAAAGTACACAGTGCTTCATTCGTATTGACAAATATCCTGGTATGCAATTGTCTAAGAGGATGAAGATCACAATTAGAAGTGCTTTGTTACATATGAGTGCTTGAAAAAAGTGCAAAGATGCTTTTCGATTCCTTAATCATTTGCAGGACTTGATTGCATAGCTTTAAGATGAAATTGCTTTTCTATCATTGTAATTTAATTAAAGCTGTAAATCGACAAGTTTGGTGTAAAAGTTGTGATACTCTAAGCACAATGAGGGTAGAGACAATTTGTCTCATGTTTCTTGAGCCAGGTTACTGTGACTGGCAGAATCAGAAATTCAATAAATATTGAATGAGCTACAGTGCAGATAAATCTGGAGAATTGTGAATTAAATAAGGAGTCATAAATGTGCTAAAGGCCTCTTATAAATAACAGAATTTCACTCATTAAATCTGGTCTTTAAATTGTGGATTTTCTTAGTGTAACCATTAGGTTATACTATGTCAGGTTTTAAGAAATTGTACTTTTTGCCACATGGTGGCATACTTGCAGTTATGATGGTGTTTTAAACTCCAATCTAAGTAATGGATTTTTGACAGATTCCATTAAATGCTCATTTTTGGATAAAGTGTACATGAAGCATTATGCAAGTGGCCTATAAAGGTATGAAAAAATGTTAACGGTGCACTTTCCTGTGAAAATCTAAGAATACTTCTAAATTTAAAAATAACTACCATTCATGATTAGTCCTTTCTCAGTACCATAGAGCTTCTCCAATCAAATGCAAATAATTTGTTAAAAATAAATCTGGGCTATTAACAATCATTCAAGTAAACTAGAAAAAAGAAGTTGATCAAATTATTGCATTTCAAGAGATGTTATTTCTTATAACTATTAGAAATTTGTGGTCATAAGCTACTTCCTCTGAGTTACTCTGAAATTCTCAAAAATTGAGATGAAAGTAAATATCTTCTATGTGGAATGGCATTTTCTTCATGTGCTCTTCATATTTACTCTTGTCCATTATCTTTATTATGTTTAGAGTGAATTTTCTTTTTGCAGCATCAACAATCGAACTCGCAACCTCTTGCCTGCCAGACAGGCATTTAAGCCACTGAGTCAAACTCCCAGCCCTAGTTTTTTGAGGCAGGGTCACAGTATGTAGCTCAGGTCAGCCTTACACTTGTGTTGTAGCCCAGGGTGGCCTTGAACTCACAATGGTCCACCTGCCTCAGCCTCCTGAGTGCTGGGATTAAAAGCATGCACCACCACACCCAGCTCTGTTTAGAGTGAATCTTGTCCTGGATAGATCTAGCCTTACCCTAAAAGAGGCTGGATATTCAAATTTCATCTGAGGCTCAGCATTTTGCTCCCAGGAGGTCATGTGAGGTGGGGAGGCTGATCCTGCCACCTCTGCACCCTTCAGCGGTTCCCTCATACTTCGTTGCAGTGTCTGAAGATGAACCATGAGATGATCTCTTATGCTGCTGGGTCCTTGCTTGAACTTGGAAGACAAGGAGCTGATTATTTTCATCAAATTGCTCTCCTCTTCTGTTTTCCCACTTTGAGTTCAAAGTTTTTTTTGAAAACATCTTCATATTTGATAAAGTAAATAATTATTTTCAAAGGTAGATTAAATGTCCACTCTTAGGAAAGGATCAACTAATGTCTTCTTTAGGAAAGTTGTGGATTTTTGGTGCCAAGAGAGCGTATATTCTAACTCCTCCCTTGGTTGATATAGTAATGTATTTAAAATCTCTCCGTAAAGAGGTATAGAATTCAAAAAAGGAGTTCCATTGATATTAAGTCACAGATAGTGGACCGTGGAGTTGAGTCAAAATAAATCTGTTTTCAGTATACCTTCAATATATGCCTTGCTGGTAATGTTACAGGCAACTGAGTTACTTAGAAATATTATAGGTAGTCAGACAGGGCTAGGCCCTCAAAGGAGCTGGTATAGAGGACCAGGTATCTTGTGACCTTGGAAGAGATATATACCTCTTGCTGTGGGCCAGATCTCAAGACAAAAGGCAAAATAAATGTAACCACACTCTAAGTATAAGCATTAGGGATTAGGGATGGATCATCTTGAGAAGCCAGAAATTATCGTCCCAATTCCCTAATCCGTGAGAATGCTCACTTATTACGTGACTTGCTTCCCTGTTTGTCCTTGATTTGGTCAATTTTACCTAAACAATTAATCCTGTCGGTTGACCACAGTTCTGTCCCACCTCAAGCCCATCTGCCTTGTGAGTTCCCAGTTTTCCCCATCATGGTTTTACTCTATAAAAGTCACTAGAAAAGACAGAGTCTTTGGCAACCCACTCGGGACCCCTTCTGTCTCTCTCTCAGACAGAAGCTTTCTTTCTCTCAATAAATATTTCTGTTCTTAACCTCCGTTGTTCCTAAAATTCATTCTTCAATTTTAGAGAACACAAACTCACGCTGGACATATAGTAGGTTGGGGGTTGCATTCCCCTATATCATTTGGTGGTCTGGGATCGTTTTCCTATATCAGTAATATGTATTATTATAACACCTCTCTATATTATAGTAATTTATTTAGCCTTGTATTTTGTTTTAAGTGTTGAATATTCTTCTAGAGACTTTTGTATGATTTAAATGTAATTAAGTTAAACTTGCATTTTCTTCTTACCTACATCATTAACACATTAAAGACATTAAATTCTTAGAATCTAATAACTCTTGAGATTATCTATTGCAGCTTCACCATTCGATATTTTTTTTTTGTAAAACATTTGTATTTTATCCAGAAAACAAGTAAAAGAGGTAAACACATTAATTAAGAAGGCGTGTGGAATCTTGGGCTTGTGGCCTTGAGAGAATTGAATGGGTTATAGTGTCATTGTTTTTCCTGGGACAGCTGTGAAATATCTGTTAGTCTTTGTACAAACAGTTTGTAACTTTGGCCATAGAAGATGCTTTGCTGAGTAGGAACAGAAGAAAGTTGGAAGTAGACTATGAATTCTACTATAAGAGGAAAATAAAAGTCTTAGCCATTTGCCTCAGCCGTTTTCCAGAGCTCAAAAAAGTTAGATATTAATTTTAGTCCCACAAAGTGTACAAATGTGAGTTGGTCAGACTTTGTAATTATTGTTAGTTGATTTTGAAAGCACAAATGTGTGTCCTGGAGGTCAGAGATCCAACTTCTTTGTTGCTCACAAGTGAAATAAATACGCAGTCAATCCCATCCTTAAATATGAGTTGGAGGCTCATGTTTTTCTGAGCTATTGAAGAGTTGGAGTAATGTATTCAGTATGAGATTGCATTGGAAAGAATTAACTATCACATTAAAATCTCATCACCAAGAAAAATTCAGAATTATAAATATGTGGCCATGTTTCTTGTGTAGGTCAGGTAAAGTAGTTATTGGGGTTATAACAATCTTCATATAGTTGTGAAGATCACACTTTCTGACTTTTGCCCATAGGATAGTCACATTCTTTAATGAAAATGTTACGTGAGTGCTAACCCAATGTGTATTACAGGAAAGAAGTACAGTAAGGGGCCAATTTAAGCATCATGGTGTTGTTTTCCATATTTGTTCTGTCATCAAGAAATGATTCTATGTATTTATTCAACTCTCTTCATTTCAAAATTCTAGATTTCAGCTAAAAGCAATTCTAGGTTTTATATTAACTCAACAAAATTATCAAAATAGATAAGAGGATAAGAAGATAGAATTATTAGACAATAGTTTGGGTAGGGTGTTTTATTTTGGGGTAAAAAATTATCTATAATTGATTGTGGTTATGGTTGTATAACTCTGTCAATGTGCTAAAATCTATTGAATCTTTTAAGCTTTTAAATTGTGTGGTATGCAAATTGTAGTTCAATAAAACTGCTATTTTAAATATTAAAAAATATGCTTTCATTTCTCTTCTAAGTTCTACCCTTCACTTTCCAGTATCTATTGATTGCAATGAAGCTATTTTGTTTGGAAGACAATAGTCAGTGTATTAATTTAACACCATCACTGTGGACCTGTGATTCATATGTCTGACTGCCTGGTAGCTCTGCACCACCAGTGGTTTATGCACCACTGTCCCACTGGTCAGCATGGGACAGTCCCATTGGCTAGTACAAGTCCTCTGATGGGATCGTCATGCATATACCCCTGGAAGTTCAAGCTTGTGGGAATGTGCAAATGAACATTCTGCTAGTAAGTATATCTGGAAAAACTGATTGGTTTATTGTAATTTTTCTTCTGTATAAAAGGAACACTTCTGAAAACAACTTGTCTATTTTTTTAGATGTCTCAGGTAGAGTTCACAGGAAGCATCTCTGGAGGGAACTTGGGCTGACATGAGAAGACAGGTTGACATTGAAAGTCTGTTTTGCTACAGATGGGATGGAAATCTGGCAAAGACAAGTACACTACTAAAGAAGAAAAATTTCAAATGATTTTCTAAGTTTCATTAATGGCTTAATATTTATTGCATATTTATTAAGAATCTTCCATTGGTGATGCCTCTGTGCTGTCAATTTTACTTGAATGGTTAAAACCAACAGTGTAAAAAAATGATTGGTAGAGATCTGCTGTATTCCAGGGTTAGTGGCATGGGACAATAGATGAACATAAAGGAGAAGGGCTTGAAATACCAGGTCTAGAATAGACAAAAAGTGGTGGCAGGTATTTGAAATAATCCAAAAGATTTAAAGTAATAGTGAGTATTTGACAATCAATAAATATATTCATTGGTTCAGGTTCTTTGTTTGTTTGTTTGTTTTTTAGTACAGGGACTTTTGTAAAAGCTTAGGATCTGCAGTCAAATGCCTTTTGAGATCTGACTCTAATTCTGTAATAACATCTACCTTAATCTTGCACATGTGGTCCTTGAAAATCTTCAGCTGATAAAAGACTCACCAGGACACCCAAGTGCTTGCTTCAAGCTCGGAGGGACTGCTTCTATGCAAAGAAGTGCCCACTTGTTCGTACTAGCTAGCAGAAACTTTAGAAACCAGTTAGTCAAGGTCACTTAATGTGATCAGGGTGATTCAGCTGGACCAGAAGTCTCAACTCTTTTTTATTAGTTCCATGTGCAATAAAAAAAAAAATGTGGATGATGAAAAGCAGAGTGTTAAAGAAAATATTACTATTTGGCCAGTTAAATCAAGGACAGTCCTAAAACAGAGCTAAAATAAGGGAGATGCCTCCCTCATCTAGGCCTTGTAGCATGGGCAGCTGTTTGCAGTTAGCTTATGCAACCTTGGCACTGTGCTGTGCTTATAATTGAAGTTCATCTTTATGAGATTTCAGCAGAGCATGGTCAAAGAGATTGGTCATTAAAGGCAGGAAGCACAGGAACTTTAGTAAATACAGTAGAAAGAAATGTAATTTTCTTTAGCAAGGTGTTAAGAAGAGAGCTTTTGAAATTTATCTTAATTTAGCCTTCGAAAGATGGGTCCTTGCTCCTACAGCTTTCTGTGGAGTTGCTTTTTGATGTTCTTACTTTACGTACTAAGGGACATGACTGTGTTACCTTAATTGAGTTTGTGTTCTTTTGCTTTCTTGGTAAATTCTATTTTAGTACCTTTACAAATTGCCCATAAAACTCATGCTCAACTGAAATTCCAGTGACCTGAAAGAAAGCCATTTCTTTTATTTAAAAAGACATTTATTTATGAGAGTCAAGGTCATTTAAGCATTAATTTTTCTTACTAATTCTTAGAGTTTGTTTTGTTTTTCTTCTCAGATTGTCATATTTTCCGATTTTCAATTAAAAAAACCAGATCATTAGCTAGATAAACATGGAATGTAGTGTATCAGTCACATCGGTCTGATGTTAGGAACTCAGGGAGCAGAGCAGTAGAGCCTGGAAAGCTGAGTGGAGAACAATTTGTAAGCAGGTGGGCACTTCCTTGGGCAGGTGGCATATGGTGGGCACAGTTCTTTTGGACCTTTCATGAGAGGATTTTGTACAAAGAATTAAGATGTGCCGTGTACCAACTCCCATGATCAATGTAATCATCAAGTACTGCAGATGTGCACTAATAAATACTCACACAGAGGGGATTCTACAGTTGGTCATTTAGGAATTGAAGGTGGTTATGATGAAAAGAGGGAAGTCTGTCAACCTCAACCCAAGAGGGTTCACTATGGTTTTCTCTTTTTTTTTTTAAATCTTCAATAACTTTTTGTTTTTTCTTATAATTTAGGGACTGTCCTAGGGCATGTGATTAGGAGGAGCCTTGTCTCATTACACACATTTCCCCCAAGTTGGAGGACGTTCCTCAGATTAGTGTCACTTCTTTGCAGTCCTCTGGCTCTCCTTCTTTGCTGATGTGTTGATTGGCTGAAGTGCACACCTGAATATCATGCTAATCTGTGGGACTAGTGGTGACCAAATGAAGATAAGAGATAAAACATGGATTCTTTCTTGATGCTCAGGTATGTAAGCAGTGGGTCCTTGAATGGTTTTAAATGGATGTTTGCTCTTCTTGTTTCCTTTTTTTTTTGCAAGTACCCCACCCATACACGTATACTGTTTTTTCTCTAGGGTTGTGAGTTTTACAGTTGTACTCTAAAGTACGCCTTATAAGTATGTGAATATAAACATACTGACAGTGGATATACAGAGGGAGCTTTGAGAGACGGGAAACAGAGGCAATGGGAAGACAGATGTAGTGACCATAACTCAAGTATTTTGGATGTCCACCACAGACTGGAAGAGGCAAGAAAGGACCCTCCCTTAAACCTTCCAGGAAGGGTGTGCTTTTGCCTATATTTTGACTTTGGACTTTGGGCTTCAGGAACTGTAAGAGAATAAAATTCTATGTTGTAGAAATCCATTTGGTGATCATTTGTTGTGGCAACTAAAGGAAATTGCAATAGATACTGTTAAAGGAACGTGACTTGCTGATATAGCATGTATAAAAACGTGGACGTGGTTTTGCAGTTAGATGATGGATGGAGGTTTGGAGGACTTTGAGGCCTGTGATCGAAAAGCCCTGAATCTGGCGATGCTCAAAAAGAAATGAGGAACACAATGCCAAAGTGTCTATCATTTTAGAAAATATACCTAATGCCATGGATGGAATTGTTTCTGAAAAAGGCACAGAGGGAAATAGGGAGTTAGTGATTGTAAACTGGAAAATAGATAATCCTAGCTGTGTAAGTGGAAGAAATTGCATTGTAGACTATGTTCTGCAGTTGTACAGAAAATAGAATTTGTAAGTGACAGACTTGGATATTTAGATAAGAAGACTTTCTAAGCAAAGTGTTGAAGTTTGGCCTTGTGTCTTTCTTTTGAGTGTAGTAAATAAAAGAGGAAAGATAAAAATTAAGGGAGGAACTATTAAGGCAAAAGAAAATAACACTTGAGAATTTTAGAAGCTTACATCCTACCCAAATTATAAAATATGTCCTTATTGGGAGATTCACTAGTAAGAAAGCATGCCTTGAAACCTAATGGAATATCCCAATGCACTTTAAACCTTCTTGAGATAGGTGACCCCTTTATTCCTTTTGATATCTACTATGTCTTTCTCACTATTGAGTCTAGAGAGCAGGTACGTTATTCTTTAGTTTCATAGACCCATAGATGAAGTGGAAGTTGGCACCAGGATAGATTATACCTAGAGTTTCAGCCATACCTAATTAAATGATGAGATTTATGATTTTTGCCATTAGCAAAATCTGATGGGATTTTGTGTTTACAGGTGATGGTATAATAGGCTGACATTTTGGGGAATCTTGGGATGGGATAATGCGTTTTGAACACGAGGCAGAGGTGAATCTTTGGACTGCAGTACTTTGAGTCCCTCTTCCCCACCAAAAACATACATCCACATGTTAATTTTTAGCATTACCTTATTTGGAAAGAGTCTTTGAAGGCATAATCAAGTAAAGGGTCTTGAGATACTATCCTGGATTAACCAGGTGAATCCTAAATCCGACAATATTCTTTATAGGAATGGAAGAGAAGGCAGTATGGAGACAAAGGTAGAGTTTTGAGTGATATGGCCAATATGGAAGGGCAACAAAGATCGTCAACATCTTCCAGCAGCCAGAAGAGGCAAGGAAGTGTGTCTCTCTACAGCCTACAGAACTGGTATGGTCCTGCAGATATGGGAGAAACATGTAGACCTGATAGATGTCAGATGTGATGAGTTCATGCCCCCTGAAATTGAAGAATGAATTCCAAAGGACAACAAAAGTTAAGAATGGGAAATACTTATTGAGACATAGCTCCTGAGAGACAGGAGAGTCTCAAAAGTGGGTTGCCACTGAGATCTTTTGTCAGGGTAATTTATGCAGCAAAGTCACAATGCATGTACAACATAGGTTAAACTATAACCTACGTATAGGATTACAAGTAGAACTGCTTAGGTGATATTGGTCCAGTAGAAAAGCAAGTTGCATAGCCTGGGTGCATGAAAAGAACAAAGGCCTGATTGGGGAGGGATGGGTCCGTTGCGCTGGTCACCTACCTGGGCGACTGATGCCTATCTGGATCTCCTGGACCAGGTGGTGCTAATTACAGTATAATTCCAAGCTACTGCTTATCCTTTAGGGAGACATGTAAGTCTGGCCTCTGTAACTTCATCTTGAGGCCTGGCCTTCAACAGATGCACCTCCAGCCACAGTTTGCTTGTGCTCTGTCTTTTTGCACTGACTCTCTTGAGGGCCCATCCTTGTCTGATTACCTATTAATTTCAATCTAATTTAACTGCTTATAATACTGCTGATACTTTAATTCTGAACCTCAGTTTCCAGGACTGTGAGAAAGTAAATGTCTTTTGTTTTAAGCCCCACACTGTGGTATTACTATCATAGCCCTAAAAAATGCATACAGAGTACCTCCTACAAGCTGCTTTCTTTCTTAGAGGAACTGAGACTTTCTTGGCCATGGCTCCAGCTTGCCTTTCAGATTACAGTGGCAGCAGACTGACATCTCGGTCATCTCTTCAAGTCAGCCAATACCTCCTGGCGTTCCTAGAGAAGCTAATTCCCTTGCAGAAGGACTAGCCCTTTTGTGCTTATCAAGTCCCTGTCAAATTAATTCTTTTCTTTCCAGGCAGGTAGAGCATATCCTTGGGAGCTTCTACTTTTTAAACATTTTCTTCTTTTCCATAGTGCACTGACCAAGTACAGCACCCCCTATGATTCTTTATCCTCATTCCTATCATTGGACCACAAACACCCCACTGTTCCTCTGCCTGCACTCTGCAGCCCATTCCTCTTGGTAATGTACTTCCACAGGAGCACAAATGCATATTTGCATTTTAATGGGAGTATAATTGACTTTCACTGAGCATTTGAATAATTAAGACTTCACATTTACATTTTAATCTAGATACTTCATAGCTCCATTCCCCTTAATTTTGGGGAAAGTCCTTTTCTGATATGTAGCTATTGGCATTGTCATGAGTATCTACTCTGTGTCAAGCACTGTATTCCTCACTTTGTAGGGCTCATAGCATTTCATCTTACAATTCCTTTTCTGGTTTTCTCTGTGTACAGACTAGGAATAGAGACAGTAGCGAACTACAAATTTACAGGACTTACAGGGTGAGTGTAGACTGAGGGAGCCATGATTCTTTCCTTAATATTTTAGATTTTGTATTCTCTATCTTTATTGTTTGTCACATAGAGATTTTTATTTTATTTTATTTGTTTAGGTTTTTTTTTCTTTGAGGCAAGATCTCACTATGCAGTTCAGGCCAGTCTTGAAGTACCATGCCCAAGTACAGTACATACAGATTTTTTTAAACACTGTTTTCCTTTGGTTTGGATCATTACTATCTTAAAGACAGAAATAACAGCATTTCACACTTGGTTTTACTTATGGTTTACTACTGTCCAGAGTGCTAGATTTCTCATGCTCATCATCATGTAAAATGTTTGCAATACTCTGATTAAGTGCTGATCAACTTCCTGAGTACAAATGAAGAACCAAGATTAGAGTAAACATCTGGCCCTAGTCACACAACTAACTTGATGTAGAACTTATCTTTGAACACAGAAATTAAGTTTTTAATTAAAAATTAAGTTTTAATGACTTAAGAGTATAATAACTCAAGAACTTCAAAGGTAGAACGTTGTTTTGTTATATGTAGGATTCCAAGTTACATCTTTGTAGCAAACTGTTGCATTCAGCAGATGCTTTCTGATCACATGTCAGATTACTCAAAATAGATGTCAGAATGTTATTTATATATTATGACCTGAGAGTCATTTGAAGTAGCTTTCAATTAAAAGATCAAAAAGAACTCCATAGACATGAATAATAAGAAAAGAACCAAAAATTTCAAAGCATAAATGGAAATGCAGACCGTCAGATATGGAGATGTTTGTTTGGATAGTCACTTCTTAGATATGCACACATGTGAAGTTTCCTTATATGAAACTTTCTTGGCCTGGAATAACCCAATCTTCCTTGAGAAGACAGCTTATGCTTTGCTGCTGTTTTCTCCCTGCTGGGCACTGATGCATAGATATGAAACTGGCCAATCATTCTCTGAGTGACCAGAGTCCTTGTTTTGACTCTTACCTGCAGTGTAGTTACTGATCCTTGGGGCTAGGGTGGAATGGGACCTGTTCAGCTTTGCTATGCACAGTTTCATGGCAAGTTATCCTGCTATAAAGTTGAGACCTCTTGCTTCTCTTCAACTATAGGGCACCCACACAACCTCCTTTTAAGTAAAGTGATGCTCACAAAGCTTAGCCATACCTGCTCTTATCTTTGGGTGCTTTTGCCTGTATGCCACAGTTGTGATAGACCTAGCAACTTAGCAAATCATGACAAAGGCCACCACTTGCTATCCAGTTGTAGAAAACTATTTGAGTTCCTGTCTTCTGTCCTTTGCTGAAGGGTGAGTTGAATGTTCCTTCTCCTTCGTGTGGGATGAAGAGCAGAGGCAGGTGATGCTCTACATTTTATTCCACCAACGGCAGTTTCCCTTAGGCTTTCTAGTTTCTTTACATAGAAGGATAGATGTGTGTAGATTGATATTTAGAATTTGCTGAAATACTTTGTTTTAGGGATCTCTGAGACAAGACTGTGAGCAACACAGTGGTTTTATCCTCACTGCAAACTATTCCTATATCCTTTATAACACATTCTATTGATCTCTTGATCTGAGAAGGCTGTGTTAACAGTTTTAGGTCCTGGCTGAACATTTGGACTCATTTGGAAGCTTCGGAAGCTATCACTCTTGGAATCCACCCTAAACCAATAACCCAGAATTTGTGGGACTATGATCCTAGCAGCAGTATTTTTAAAATCAATCAGTTAAAAAAGGAAACCTTGAGGAGATGAGGTTGCTCATCAGTTTATGGAAACCTCATTATCTATAGGAAGACAATAGTAACATGAAGGTCCTAAGCTGTAAAAGCTGCACTAGTGGAGAAAAGGATTGTAGTCCTTTGCTTCTAGGCAGAGAAACAGATTGTGTAACATAGTCCAATTAAAGAATGTGTTAGTAGTTGTTTAGGGTTAAAACTCTCTCCCCACATAGATGGAAATGATTGCAAAAAATTTTAAGTGACATTCAAAGACGTAATGGCTCATGTCTTAAATAACAATTTTCTATGTATAAAATTGTTTCCATATGCTGCTATTCCTTTTGTTTATTTTCAGCAAAACCTGAGAAACATCATATCATAGTGGAGGGGCTGGTAGCAGTGTGATGCTCTTAACCTACTCTGATTTTCTTGTCAACCTAGTTTTTAATGAGTAGTAAACAACCATGTAAATGTCCACGTTGAAGAATGCAACACATAACCCACACTGGATTGAACAATCCCAAGATACGTATTTTTTCCTTTGGAAATTAGCATAGGTATATTAGTTGACGAGTTTGGGAACTGGAAAAATTAATTCAGTACCTGCTCCATAATTTGTTAGTTTGCTATTTTAGAAAAGTTTGATTTCAAGAAACTATTGTGAGGGTCAGCTGTGAGGTATGTGCATGTAGATAGAGGTCTTGGGGTTATGTTCAGTACAAAGTAGATGCTCTATAAATGTGGGTGGGAGGATTATTATGCTTTAAGCCAAGCCCCTGTGAAGTTCCTTTGGGAAGTTGCATATATATGTGGTGCTGAATATTATATTATGGATTCTGACTCCAAGACTTCTCAGTAAAGGAAATATCAGAGTATAGGATAATGAGTTAAAAATCAAATGCTTTGTATTCTTCTGTTTGCTTTGCCATTGCTTTTCTTTTTCTTGGGTACATAAGGAGCTTCACTTTTATTAAGAGTGAGTCTTGAGTATTTTCCCCACCTATACACATGAAGCAAAGGCAAGATAAAATATGTCAAAGACACTTGCTAAGTTTACAATGGGGACAGCCATTGGAGTAGTAAGATTTTGATTATACCAGTCTCTTGCATTATAGGGATTTCTTTGCAAAAAAGAGACATTACTATCCATTGATGGGTTTTTACTATCTTTTCAATCTACCAGCCTTGCCACAAACATCACAGCATTGTAACTTCAAATATATTGCTCCCTTGTAGCACAATTCATGCTTCCGTGGATTGCCCAGACTGCGTCCTTTATAGATTGTCCGGCTGAAAGAGCACATATGTGGTTAGATTCTTCAGAGCTCCACAGTGCTAATACGGATTCTGCTCATGCTTTGACTGGGGTTTGCATTCAAGGGACTTGGAAGTATTGTTTGTTTCTTGTTTCTCATTGTTTTTCAAAAATAGAAATTAGCACAGAAATTGTATAAAATATATATCTCTCTTTATATATAAAGGCCTTGTTTGGTCAGACCCATAATAGTCAATCAACAGTGCCAGAATCTGTCTTCCAGTCTCCCCAGCCTCTGTCTTTTTACAAGCAGATTTTTATCGGTATAAATTTCTGTTTGCAAAAATAGAAAAATCCATCCTACTCCTGTTCTTCCCTAGTACTGATAACAAATTTAGACAAAGGAGTTACATGCCTGGTGAAATATGATATTAAACATGAAAATACTATTAAGAAATGTGAAGATGAAAAGCACTTAAAAATCTTCACATTGCAATAGCATCTTGTTATAGCTTACAAGCCAGCACCCATATTATTATACCATGTATATTGTGTATTCTCCACCAACATATGGTAACTGACTATAGGTATAAATCTGATTTTCTAGGAAAAACTATACTCCAAAGGAAGCATTAATTTCATGTCTTCCTTTCCAAAGCTTCAGTGTACATAAAATATTTTATAATTTTCACCAGTAAATCACCATAATTTGTTCTCTTGGTGCCTGTGAGCTGGCTTAACCCTTTTTGCTTTTGGATTTTATAGTCACCTTTTCTTACTTCTTCTGGAGAGTGAGAAAAAGGATCTTATAAAATACATAATGTGAGTCATCCTTCAACAAAAGATTTCTCCTGAGATGGTACTTCTGGGTGTAAATTGCCTTCTTTCCCTTCCGCTCAAACTAGGGACTGCAGGTTGTTTATTCTGTCTGTTGCTTTGGCTATTGTGCCTATAATCTCTCTTTCTGTTAGTTTAGCGCATGGCAATTATGTATTGTTCCACTAGGTGCCAATTGTAACTGCCATCTTGCTATCACAGTTGTGGGAGGCAATTGTGTATCCTCTTTCTGGTGAGAAGGGTATATAAAATCAGTAATTCTATCTATTAAATGGCAAGTGGGTGGTGTCTAGAATAGACTTTTATTTTTCAAAATAAAATGATACATGTGTTGGATGTCCAGCTGCTAACTGAACTAGAAATTTAAAAAATAACAACAAAAATGTCATAAAAATCAAATGATATACAGTGTTCCTCTTTAAAAAAATTCTGTTGTTGACTATATATGGAATTTATAGTGAAGTGTGATGGCAAATATTACAAAAATATCTACCTCTAGATAAACAAAGTTGGTACATGTTTACTTTAAAAGGATATTTAAAATAGGAAATTGATCTTGAAGCCTTTTACATATAGCTTGATAAACATATTTTGATGAATTTTTTCTTTTAAAGATGTATAGAGTTCATTCAGATAAGAACAAAATATCATACTGTAGTGTATCATGACCTGTTTCAAATTTGTCCTATATTTAGCCATGTGTATTGACTAGAAGTAAACAATTTGGAATAGAAAATTTATACATTTTTGTTGGTGTGCTGTGAAAATCATTTACATATTTTCAAATTTTTCAAATTGGGTAAAGAATGACACATATGGCTATTGGCATGATTAAATTGGACCTAGATTATGCAGTGCATAGCCTAGTTCTTAGGATGCAGTTAACAGATGCAATCTATCCTATGTTTGTAGTGGTGACAATGATGATGAAATGTGAGAGTTAAAAGGATTGCAAAGGTCACCAGTCTTAATTCGTTTATTTTATAGGAAGATAAGAGAGGTAAAAAAGGTGGGACAAAAATAAAAGTTAGTATAGCTGCCTCTCACTTAGATTACCACTTGTGACATTTTGTTATCTTGTAGGAGTTTCTGCACAAAATTTTCGTATTCTGTCGTCATACCACTGGCTTTTATGACCACCTTATAAATAACAATAGCCGTGGTTACAACATTTTAGATTATAAGCAATAAGGATAGCAAGTGAGGATTCAAAGGGCAGTGGTCTCTGCTACATTTCACTGAGCAAATCTCTGGAAATTTATTCTGTGTTGTGCTCCAAAGCCTGCTACAAAGCAGAAGCAACTTCAGGGGATGGAAAATGTGCTTATTAACACTGGCATGGGAAGCCTCTCTTTAAGAAATTATAATTTAATACCAATTCAAAGTATAATAGCAGCATCTGATGATACTGTGTTAGCTTTCTGTTGCTGTAACAGAATGTTTAAGAAAAACAACTTAAAGGAGGAAAAGTTTATTTTGGCTCACAGTCTCAGAGGTTTCAGTCCATGATCACCTCACCTCATTGCTTTTAGACCTGCAGGGAGGCAGAAACATCGTGGCAGAGGAGTGTAGTGGAGGAAAGCTACGCACCTCATAGCATCCAAGAAGCATAGAGTAAGTATGAAAGAGCATAGTACGATCCTTAAGGGCACATCCCTAAAGGCCACTGTTTTTAACTAGGATCTACCTCTTAATAGACCAGTCAGCTATGAACTCATTAGTGGATTAATCCATTGCTATTAGTGCCCTCATTATCCAACCACTTTCTAAAGCCCTCAGATAGACTTTGAGGGACATTTTAGATCTAAATCATAACCAATGTAGTGTACTTTCTTTGTGCCTGGACATTTCATGCATTATTTCAGGTTACTCATATATGTGTCCCACAGGAAAGTTAGTATAATAATGTTGATGTTATTATAGATTAAGAAATTTAGACATAGAAAGGTTAAATAACTTTCAAGTTCAACCAAGAACTGTCTAGTTCTTCAGCCTGATAACTAAAGTGCACTGTCTCTAATATGAGGCTAGTGAAACACACTTTACTCGTATCATCTATACATTTTTATGTAGGATGTCCATAGAGAAATGTTTTTTTCCATTTAAAAAGATATCATTTAGTTGATTAATTTTTTATTTATTTTTAAACAGTGTCTCTTTTTGTAATTCAGGCTGGTCTTGAACTCACTATATAGCCCTGGATGACCTCAAACTCACAGTGATCCTCCTGCCTCAGCCTCTTGAGTGCTGGGATTACAGGTGTGAACCACCACATCTGGGATCATTTTTTAAAATAAATTTCAATTAATGTACTTGAGGTTTACAGTGTGTTATAGAATATATATTGATAGCACAGTGGTTACCATGGTGAAGTAGATTAATTTGTCATCTCATGTATTTGGTTTTCAGTGGCAAAAGCACCTAAATTGACTTATTTAACATTTCTTATGCAGTGCAATCTTATTGTAGCACCCATGTTGTATATTAGATCTTGAGACTTATTTATCCTACATATCTATCAAATTTTATTCTTAGGCCCCCACCTCCCTGTGTCTTTCCTGCTCCAGCCCCTGAGAGTCACTGTTTTATTTTCGATATTTGTATATTTCACCCTTCTCTTTTTATTTTGTTTATTTATTTTTTAAGATTCCAGATATAAGTGATGTCCTGCAACATATTTCTATGTCTGGCTTATGTTACTTGGCACAATATCCTCAAGTTGTGGTGACATCTCTTTTTTTTAAAAAACCAATAATGTTCCATTGTATACAAGGCATGATAAAAATACATTCAAACTTTAAGTGAAAGACTTTATTACAGCAAAAGACATATTTCCACAGCCTTGAAATACTCCCCTTCCCTTCAAACACACTTATTTCATCATTCTTTCACTTTCTGGAATTCCTTTATCATGAATGCCTTTGTTTGCATGGTTGTGACTGCTTCAGTGCCTGAATTGTTTCCAAACATTTACCTTTTATGGTCCTTTTGACGTTGGGGAAGAGCCAGAAGTTACATGGGGCCAGACTGGGTGAATAGGTTGGATGAGGAAACACCGTGAAGTTCCCATGAGCCTGCCTTCCCATCAGGTGACGCTCAACAGTGGCACCCACTGTGTTTTAATCACACTTTGTAAAAACACTCAGGAAAGAGGACCTCCAGAACTGCTTCTTAAAGTGGTGGGAATGATGGGATAAGCACATTTAAAATAAAGGGCACTATCTCAAAGCAGGTTAATGACAATGTCTCTTGCTATTATACATTTTTAAAGTTTAAACTTCCACTATATGCTTTAATCACACTTCATATATATATACAGATATATATGTACGTATTGTACAGTTTATCACATTTCGTATATATATATTATATATATGTACTGTACAGTTTTCTTTTTCAGCTCATCTGCTTTTTCTGTATCTTGGCCATTGTGAATAATGTTACACTGAACATGAGAATGCAGATATTTTTTAGTGCTGATTTAATCTTTCTTCTTTGAGTGTATACCCAGAGGAAGAATTTCAACTGACTTTTGAAATTATTAATTGACTACAACTTTGTATCATTATTTTTTTCTCTGTGGTCAGTAAAACGGAAATATTGCAGTAAATACTATTTTAAGACAAATTTACATCTCTGTCTAATGGATTGTATTTCTCTGGATCATTTTTGGATAGCTAATTTAGTTATAAGGTTGCTGGGATAAAACACCTGACCCCCTGCAATTTAAAGGAGTAAAAACTTATTCTTATCTTGGTTTCAGAGGTTTCAGTACTTGGCCAACTGTCTCCAGGGCAGAAACGTTCCAGCAGAAGGGGTAGCAGAGTGGGGCTGCTCAACTCACAGTGACTGGGAAGCAGAAGAGGTTAGAAAGAGCCACAGAGGAAGGGGCCTAGGACTGGATATAGACCCTGCGTTTATGTTCACACTGATGAAGGTAATGTCCTCACAACCCAATCATCTCTCCAGGAGTCTTTAAATCAAGTCAAACTGGTAATCAAGATTAACCAGCCCTATTCCATACTGCTGTGATCCCTCTGTCAAACGCTGAGCAGTTTGCTGTATAACTAGATTTATCCCAATCGTGTCCTATAGGAGTTCACACTGAAGGAATATTTAGGTAGAGTGTATTATTTGCTTTCATGCTTTCTGCTATCTGCACACTGAGTTAAGGCCCAACTCCTCCAACAATGTATTTAAACATAAGAAATTTATTGTGTCATGTAGTGTAGGGATAGTACAAGCTTAATTAATTAGCAGGTATAGGGGACTCATTACGAATCTAGTTCCTTTCTGCATTGTCTCTGCTATTTTCACTGTCATGGCCTCTTTTCCTTCCTGTTCAACATTCCTGCCATAGTCCCAGATGCCACATGGAGACACAACAAGGTCCTGCAGAGTGTGATCATATTTCCGTACCTCTGCTTATGATCATAATAAACTCCTAGAAGTCTCTGCATGCCTAACTCTTCTGTCCCATTAGAAAATCTCCATCACATGCTTATGCCAAGGGGGAGTGAAATTACAGTGACTGGACCATAAATTAGGCTCCATTTGTGGAGCTAAGGTGAGATCAGTGTTCCTGAGAAAGCAGAAAGTGTCAATAGTTTCTGGATGGGTAACTAACAGTGTCTGGTACATAGAAGGGACTTGACAATAAGTGATGGCAAAACTGTGCAAGAAGGGGAATTAAGGGGCAACTCCAGAAACCATAAATAACCTTAATGCTAATCTTTTTAATTTATCTGGAAGAAAAAGGGAAGAAATGTAACTTATTTGTGCCATCTAAATGGATTCTTCTTCTGGTAAATTGTCCTCCTGCTGTTGATGAAGACAATTATTCCATTTGTGTATTAGAGTCCTGCTAGCTTAATAGACCCTGAATGAAATTAGCAGAGAGTTTGTTTCATTATACAACTTTTATAGACAAAAAGTGGCTATTACAAACATCTACAAGTGTTATCATGTGATGTACTTACATATTTTGTTTTATTATATTATTATTATTATTAAACATATTTGGCTATAGGACTTTTAAGAGTCCTTCTCTTTTACAAATTAAAAATTAGTGGTAGATATTTTCTAGCATTAATTTGGAATTATTTTCTGGAATTTGACATTAGTTTCTGGAGATGCTTTTTCCTTCTTTTTGGTGAGGTCATCACAACAGAAATAAAATTCAGGTTTTCAGTACTTTCAAAATATAGTAATTTGGAGTATTACTTAATTTTATGAACAATATGTGTCACAATTTTATCACACAATTCTGTCTTCTCCCTGAGGCTTGAGACTTGGAGGAGAAGCCCAAGGCTAGGAGAGGGAGATACAAACTCTGCTGACTCTTGGGAGTGGAAGAATGGAGAGTGATGAGGCGGTTAGAGGGTAAACCAACTCCACATTCCCACTGAGAATTACAGAGAACATGGTGGATGCAGTGGTGGCTGGGATGTGAGCAAAACAGGTTGCAGCAGTGGATGGCAGGAAGCCAAGAAACAGGTGAAAGCAGTTAATACTATAAAGAGTGGCTCCATGGAGGTCTCTTATCATTAGGGTAGAACAAAAGAAAAAGTTTCCAGATACTCCTTTTTTTGTATGTTAGACTTTTCCTTTCTAGACCTTTACCTTCCTGTCTACCTGTGCCACAAGATTTGCCCTAGATGTCACTTGAAAGATTTCTCTGATTCTAATGTTCCCTGTGCTGTACTGGTTTATAAATTATTGCTGGCTTCTATGTGTCCTCTGGACGGTGGGCCCGAGTGTCGCCTCTCTGCTTAGCCTCTGGCATCCAGCACAGCACCATGCAAGTAGTCTGCACTTGAAAATGACTGCATTTCTAAGCCTCTACACACAGGTTCTAATTTGAAGAAAATAAAACTCAAATATAGTATTTCCTCAATTATTTCCTGCAAAAGGATTTGTGGCCTACGGTGCACTCCTCACTTTTTGGGGTCAATTGGTAGTACTGATGGCCTCAGTCAATGGTTTTCTTTCCATCTTATCCTCTGCAATATGACATTGAGAACCCCTTCCATCAAGAGGTGGAATCTGTTTTACTATTCTTGCATTTCGCTGCCTTAGTAGCTTTCTTTGGCTAATAGAATAAGAAAGAGAGGTGTTACGACAGTTTTGATCTTGTTTCAAAACGTATTGGTATTTTCAGTTCTTTCCTGGATTCCTGCACCACATGCTTGTGAATAAGCCTGTGCTATTATAAACTATCCCATGATAAAGAATCCAGCTGTGTCCTTTTAAGTCATTCTGGACTAAACCAATAATTGTCCAAATCCAAAACAGAGAACACTCTACCACACATTTATAATGTTTGACACATATATGTTTTTATTCTGTCTGTGTAAATCTTCACATCTGGAATTTCTCTTCTTGTTTGACAGAATTCATTTTTTTGGTGATATATATCTTTTTAATTCTGTTTTCTACCCCTGTCTCTTCTATGTGGATATTTATAGGATTTGGTTGCCATCCATATAATTCAGCCCAAATATACATTTACATCATAAAAATGCTTCAGATTTATGATTTTAATCAAGTAAATTAAGTACAATGTGTAGATAACTCATTTATCACCTCTCATCTGTCTATCTATCTATCTATCTATCTAGTCTCCCATCGTCTATATATGCAGGATGCAAGATGCACTGTCTGCTCAACAGATTACAATGTCGGATATCTGTTTTTGGTGTGTGGCACCAGGAATTGAACCCAGAGACTTTGCACAGAGTTACACCCCAGAGTTAGCCATTTTGTTTAAGATTTTGATGTAGAATCTCACTAAGTCACTAAGTTGCGTGGCTTGGTCTTCAACTTTTGTTCTTCTTGCCTCAGCTTCCCAGAGTACTGGAATTACAGGAGTATGGCCCTGTCTTCAACTCAAATATCCTTTCAATAGATGAAAATCAGTGTGAACAATAAGTCCTATCCTTTTTCCTTTTCAGGTAATCTTGCTCTTTAAGCTAATCATCTTACTGTTATTTTATGTTCTCTTTTTCCTTTCCATTGAGAAGCTAGCATGAACTTCAGTATAAAGCCTTTCATATTTGCACTTCCATCCTTCTATTTGAGATCAGTTTTTACCTTTATGTCCTTGTTTTCATTTCTTGTACTTGTAATATATACTATGTAACTTAGAAAATTTGAGGCAAAGGCAAGGAAGAATGTGGGGATTAGTAAGCTTTGAAATTCATAGTCTGAAGGAGACATGGGGTTACAAGTTTTGTTCACTCATTCATTCAGAGACACTTTTAGTAACTCTCAGAGGCAAGTCATTAGTCTAAGTACTGATAATATAAATATGTGTTGTGTGAAGTACACATGGTTTGTGCCTTTAAAGAGCTAATAATTTAGGAGGTAGAGTGTGTGCATGTAAACATGCAAACAGAAAAGATCCACTATAAGATATAGGCATGAGTACATGTTCAAAACTCTCTCACACCAAGGGGAATGAAACCAATAACATTCTTAGAAAGTTAGGTAATACATAGCCACTCTCCACAATGATAAAGTGAATCCTCCTTCAGCTAAAGACTACGAAGCAGCCTAGGTGGACTAAAGCGGGCAGAGATTTTAGGAGTAAAGATGACACAGCCATGTGAGGAATCAACCCAGCCCAGTCATGAGGTGAGACTACAAAACCTACTACACACTCTGAAAGAATTTGTTGTTGAAAATAACCTCACAACTATAAATCTCCCGATACAGTGAAGATCAATGACAAAAGAGGGCATTACAGAGTCTGGAAATAGATCTTGAACTTAGGAAAAAATGTATGAAAATATTAAAATTTAAAAGTATTTCTAAGAAGGCGGCTGACTGGAAGACAGTGAGTCTGTGCCCTGAGCCCCTCCATTACATCCCAGAGGGTTGCCGGCTGGAAGACAGTGAGTCTACACTGAAAGAATGTAAGACCGATTGGAACTCCAAGACTCAGGACAACAGTCCAGCACACAGATGCATACATACCTCTGGAGGGCAAAGTAATCAGTGAGGCCAATAAAGTGGAAGCATCTGAAGAAGCGGCAAGGAGACAGTGGAACCCTGGAGAACTCCACTGACAGAAGACCAGTCCCAGCCCCCTCATCGAGAGGCCAAGATTGGTTCCATACTCAGCATACCTCTGGGATGCAACATGGACATCATTGCAGAACTGTAAATACCAGAAGAAGGGAGGTTCTTGGGATAGCTGTAAAGAACCAACTACATCTGAAGGACATCCCTGAGGAAAGAACATCTCCTTTGTACCTTGAGAGAGGCCTCAGTGCTAATGGTGGGGCTATATATCATTGGAGGTTGGTGGGCATCAACATAGAAGATAAAATAAAAGAAAAAAGAGAAGGTGGAGAATGGCAGGATGCAGAGGTGAGGTGTGGTCCCAGACCTCCAGCCCACCCAGGACAGGCCTGGATCTCAAAGAGATAAATGAAGTTGGAAGTCAAACACTGGAATTTTCTGAAATGATAACAACAGAAGTGAAAAAAGTGGAACAAGTGGAAAAGGCTATAGAGAAAACGATCTCTCAGGTACAAAAAGAAATGATGCTTAAAATCAAAGCTATTAGGAAAGACACAAATAGAAGAACAGATGAGCTTAGAAAAAGATGGAGACAAAAAACGGCCAACACAGGAGAAAAATGGAACCCATGAAACAGATTCATAAAGAGATCCAGAAAATTAAAACCTCCAATGAAAGTATATGCAGCAGATTGAATGAAGGAAAGGATAGAATTTCAGATCTTGAAGACAGAATTGCAGCTAGTGATCATGAAAATAAAGATACCTTAAAAATAGCAAGAGAACATGAGAAATCAATCCAACAGCTACAAAAATGAAGCAATGAAGAATAATACAAGATTGATTGGGGTCAATGAGAAAGCTGGAAACAGCATAAATGCCTTGACAATCATAAATATATGTATACCTAACATGGGAGCACCCAACTATAAAAAACAGTTATTGGCAGACATGGAAAATCAAATGAGCAGTAACACAGTTGTCACAGGAAACCTCAATCTCCCATTGTCACAGAAAGACAGATCAGCTAGACAGAAAATCAGCGAAGAAATATCAGAGCTGAACCAAACCTGTGAACAAATGGACTGAATAGGAAGTAGCCATACCCCAAGGCCCCACTGCCATTGGGGGAACATCTGTGAACCACTGCCCCTTGCCTCTCCATCAGTCTGGGAACTCCAGATCAGAGGAACCCAGGTGCCTAGTCCAATCCTCTGCACCGAGGGACTGGCAGTAAATGCAGGAAGCATCCAGGATGCAGCAATGGGCTGATTCAGAGAAACATAGGAAAATGGCAAGATGAAGGAACAAAATACAATCTCAGACCTCTGACCTACACAGAACAAGTTCAGGAGAAACAAACAGAGTAGAAATTAGAGCTCACACACCTGAGATTTCTGAAAAGGTAACAACAGAAGTAAAGAAGCAACTTAGTTCTTGTACTGATTGGTTAATTACATGTGCCTATGTCTGATGGTGTGGAAAGCTATTTTGAAGACACCAAGAGGCATTTTGGTAGCCGTTGTTAAATTCCTATTATCTTGTTTGGTATCATTTTCACTGGTATTTTTTTTGTTTTGTTTTATTCTGTTTTGTTTTATTATGTCTGATGATATGGGCAGCTATTTTGAAGATAACAAGATATATTATGGTAGCCATTGTCAATTTCCTATTATCTTGTTTTGAAGTCCTGTATTGTTTCCATTGCTTTCTTTTGATTGGTTTTATTTTGTTGATTTTATTATGTCTGATCGTATGGGCAGCTATTGTGAAGATAACAAGATTCATTATGGTAGCCATTGTTGATTTCCTATTATCTGGTTTTGAAGTACTGAATCACTTTCATCGTTTTGTTTTGATTGGCTTTATTCTGTTTTATTTTGTTTGGTTTTATTCTCTTTATAATGAAATTTTCAAAAAGTAAAAGTATTTCTAAGTAATTTTATGAAAAGATTGCTGCAGTGATTTTAAAATCCCATAGAATATGATAAGGAAGAAAAATATAAGCATATTTTGTAGATAAAATAACAGTAAATCCCTAAATAATTGCAAATGAGGCACTAAGAGCAAGCACAGCTTTCCCAAGGATTAGAATAATAAGTCTATCAAGATAGTTTGTCACTTAATGGAAAAAAAAGTAAAGAATGTCAGTGTCCCTGAAAGTCCAGGTAAAGAGTTTGATAATATTCAGCACCTATTTATAAAATTCATAGAAAAATGGACACAGATTAGGAACAGAAATGAAACCTTACATATTTACAAATGTAGGAAAAGATGCTTAAATTTATGAAGTTGGAAAAAACATTGAAAAAAGATATTACTTCATGCTGATCAAATCAACAAAAATCAGAAAATGGGATGAATTGCAAATATCAGTTGAAGCATCAGACACTATGGGAAACCTCATAAGGATGCAGAGTGCAGCAGCCATTCTGCAGGGCAATTCTGCAGTATTTCATCAGGGAAATACTGACATTTCCTGCAACCCATGAACTCTGGGACTTTTTTCTCCCAAAGAAGCATTTCCATAAAGAACATGGGCCAACATATTTGTTACACACTTGGTAGTCTTCCTGGAAAGGGAAGCTCACAGCAATCAGTGAATTGAGTACATGCAACACCATGTTGCATTTAGAAACAATGGCTAGAGGGACACGGACATGCATAGATACAAAACATGGTGCTTACTGCATAAAAAGGAGCAGTAAAAAGAATGAGATCTACAAGCCAATAAAACCTATATGATTTATACTCACATGCCCAGGAAATCACACTACATATTTAACAGAACATGTGCAAGTAAAGATAAATAAAATAACCAAATAGTTTTATGAAGGTGATCTGGGAGGTGAAGATGGACTAGGTAAAGAAAGGAAATTAAAAAATAAAAGATGTCACATAGACCAAAAAATAAAACACAATATACATGGTGAAGAACCTTTCAGAGACAGAAGCAAATCATTACTTTTAAAAACTAAGAAGGAAATTGGAAAAATGAACCAATGAGAACTTTTAAATGTGAAGATGCCACATGAGATTGCAAAGTATTGTGAAGGAAATGAGACGTGTGATCACAGGAAACAACAGTAGCAACATGGGGAAAGGACTCTCCTCAGAGCAATCAGAAATGGGCTCTCTGAGCTGGTGATCGTAACACCAAGACCTGTAGGAGGAGAAGCAGTCAGCATGTGAATATGCCTGAGAAAGGCCTTCCAGACGGGGTGCTTGAGCTGTTCTAGGACTCGAGAGGAGGCTGGAACAGCGGGTGTGTGGCGAATGAGCAGGAGAGAGTCCAATGGGAGACACACTCATGGGCTAAGGCGCAGAAAGCCTTTGTGCTTCATTCCAGTTATAATGGGAAACCCTACAGGGTATTAAGCAGATGCTGAAAAGATTTGGTTTGCATTTTCATTTTTTGAAAATTTATACTACTGGTTTGAGTATATAATAGAATAACAGAAGGCAACAGAAGGAGCAGGAAACTGACTAAGAGGCATTCTGTGTGAGAGATAATACTGCCTGGGACATAGTGGTGGCTATGGAGGCAGAGAGAAGTAGAGACAAGCTGTCACTTACAGGTAGAATTAGCAGGAATTACAGATAGACTGGCTTGGGAAGTAAGGGGGAAGGAAGTGTAAAGTCTTTTAGGTTTTTAGCTTACCAGGGCAGGAGAGAAGACGTGTAGGTGAGCAACATATTTTGAAATCAAGTCAAGAATTATCAGACAGCCTTAATTTGGCTCTTCGTGAGCCATCCAAGTACATATGTCAAATAAGATATTAGATGAAAGAGTAAAACTCAAAGGATAAGTCTAAGCTAGAGCTGCAAGTTGGGGAGATATCTTTATATGAATCATAATTAAGCCATGGGAAAGATGAGGTCAGACTGACAGTATGTGTAGCGGGAGAAAAGATGGACATATGTGCAGGATGTCCAGGAGCTCTGTTGTTTAGGTGTCTGGAATGCACAGAGGAGCTAATCAGAAAGACTGAATAAGGATGGCCAGGATGGCAGAAGGAAAACCAGTGTGGGTTTTCCTCAAGCAGAAGATGCATAGGGTGATTACAAAGCTTCCCAGGGCAGACTGATAATTAGCGTCCCATAAAACCAACATTGTTGAAGTACTGATTCCACAATATTAGTGGTGGAGTCTAAAACAAATAAATTTGTTAGTTTCTATTCATTGCAACTCCAGCTATTTTCTTCTTCGGTGAATGGAGGGCAAATCTTTATGTTATTGAACATATTGGAAGTTGACAGTGGAGATCTGAATTCTCCATATCATATTATGATTTAGTTTGTTGAAAATTTAGTGACTTTTGTGGATTGACACTATGACAGTTTCCTCACTGGTGTATCACTATAATACAGTGCTTCTGTCCTAGTTCTTTTGTTTACAGTAATAATACTCTCATACATAAATTTTCTTTCCCAGTTGTCCCATGCCTTTCCAACTTATGTAATTTCTTACAGGAATACGTTTTCTTCTTTGATTAAGGCTATGTTAATGTCTCTTTCCTTTGACCTTCTCACCAGCTTAGTTGTTTTAAACATCTATTTAGCAGTTAATTATGTTTTATCTTTACCTGCAGTTACATTTTAATGTTCTTATAAACCTAAATAAATATAATTTGTGAATATAATAAATGCACAATATATTTGTACTTTCTTTTTGTTTCTATTTTACATTAAAAAAATTCAAAACCAATTTATCTATTTTGCTCTGACATCCAAAATATGTCCCAATGACCTTTTAGTGAAAACAAGCTTAATATATTTTGAAAGATCTGAAATCATGCAGGTCTGTACAGACAGACGACAGTACAGATAACACAACTGGACTTATCTCATTTACAAGTTATGTAATTGAGGTCTTGTTACTTAATCTCTCTATCCCCATTTCTTATCAAGTAGAAACAAAAGCTATTTCTTTGTGATATACTAATGGAATGAATGTAAAAAGCACCTAAGCAGGGGTGACAAACATGAATTGTTAATTACCAGAAAAATAGTAATGAAACTAGAACAAAAATTTTGGTTGTCCAAGTTGATATGAGGTTGCATGGTCTCTTCACCAGCAATGGCTTTATGGCTTCGATATAGTCAGGGTGATTTATATCAAAGGAATTTTTTGACCTGATTTTCAACTTGGTTAGGAATTTGTTCTCATTAGCAAACACAGTGCTTTCCACCACTTGAAAAAAATTCAATATGTTTCTATTGACCTGAATTTCAAGTGATCACTTAGACTCCAAATGCACACGTGTAACCCTGCTTTCAGCATTCCTCCCCCTGCGTTAACCCCTTTCAAAGATGACTTCTAACTATGCTATCAGGGCAAGTAGTTATTCATATCATGCCCAGCTCTAAGTCAGCTCTGTGTTAGAATTGCATTTCCATGGTGTACTTTGATCTGACCTTGGCTAAAAAAATGGATTTATGCTGGAAATTTCTCATGATTTTTCTACCATCACTTTTGCTCTTAAGACGCTCTTAATACATTTGGGTCTTAATGAAATGAATATGGGAAAGCTGCACTTTTATTATCTCTTCTAGTTGTAATTTACCATTTGCCAAATCTATATGGCTACTGTAGTTTTTACTGGGGAGGTGATGTACCTAATAAGGATTACTATATAAGGGACACAAAAATAAATATGCAATCAAATCTTGAAATATCACTGTACCCATAAGGAAGAGAACAAACAAATGAAATTGACTTCAGATCTCATGGGTACCCTACAGGCCCTGTCACTCTCAGAAACATCTCTTTCACTTTGTTCTTCAAAACTGTTTCATGGGAGTTTTTATTCCTCTTTAGAATATCTCTTCCTTCTCATGTGGTTCAATTTTGCCATAGGATATATTCCTTCCTTCTATAATGAGACAGAAATTTTCCAACAGATTGTAAGCCTGGGATTTTGCTCTTTAAATCTGGCTCCTTTGGGTGAATTCTTGCAGCAGGTATATCTGTCCCTCTTCATTATTTCTTGAGGTCCACTGGGTTATTCCCATATGTGCAAATGCAGACAGTGAAGCCAAAATGCATGATACAAATAGAGACGTTTTTCTTCCTGTGGTTGTAATCCTGTAGAGTAGCCCTTCAACAAACTGGAGAAAATGCCTCCTTCTGTACTGATGCTGAGCAGTACTGAAGTTTCTTTGTTTTTTCCACTGTGTTTAGATTGTGCCTCAGTTTTTCCAACACATAAACAAACATTAAGGGTCTTCAGGGCATTGTCCCTTCTGCACTTGTCCATGAACAGCTGTACAAAGACTCACAGTAACTGAGCACTAGAGATTTTGTTTTTACTTTTATGTCAGGTCAAATCTTGGGTCTCTGTAAATGAAAGAGGCTTGGATAAAGAATCATTGCTTTCCTTTTAAGCGGTCTGTGAAAAATGTGAACCATGTTTTAAAAGGAAATAATCAACTTAAATACTTACCAACTATCGACAGTGAAATTATTGAGGAAAAAGATTGGGATTCACATGACTGTATTCCTATAGGCAAGAAAGATGCCCTTCCTTGTAGAAAATTCAAGAATTCAGTTTCTAGACATGTGAAAAAGAAAACAAAATCAAACTCACATTTAAGATGTAAAAGTGACTGTCAATGTTTTGGTAACTGCTTAAATCTAACAAGGTATCTATAAATTTTTATTTTTCCAAACAAAATGTTATCAAGTTGCTTGCAGTTATTTATGCATATAGATTAGATATACTTTATGTACATTATTTTTATAGTTATTTAATCTATGAATATAGATTACGTATACTTTATTGCTTGTAATTATTTATGTATATAATAAATCATAATCTATTAAACATTTTTGAGGACATAACTTTTAGTGACTACAAGCTATTATGTAATAAGGAAATATTATTTAATTAATGTAATCATCTATTATTAAATAATTAGAACATTTTCAAAGACTTTTACTTTATGAAAGTGTACTTACTCTACTTTTAACAATAGTCAATGCCAGATGTGATAGTGTATACCTGTAATCCCAGCACTTGGGAAGCTGAGATGAGAGGATTACCCAGAGTTTGAGGCCAGCCTGGCTCACATAGTGAACTCAAGGCCTGCTTGAACTACACAGTGAGACCTTGTCTCACAAAATAAAAAAATAAAAAACAAACATCAACAAACAAAAAACCCGAAAACTCCCAATAGTCGTTCTGTTACCATGGGGCCATTTCTAGTGCTATTGGACATCAGTGTCTCAATGTTTTAAATTTCTTTTTATTAGTAAATAAATTCATAAATGATTTAAAAATCTACATTTATAGAAAAATTTACAGATCTGTAACAAACATTTTATAACAAATAGAGTAGATTCTTAGGAAAATTTATTAAAAGAATGTCTTTAAGCGATAGTCAATTTTTTCCACTAGTAATTTGCCTATTCAAGATAAGGACTGAAAAGGACCTACTGTAAGCCTAAGCCACCTTTGCAATACTGTGTATGTGTGTGTGTGTGTGTGTGTGTGTGTGTATGTATGTTGTCGGGGGGCATCTTTAAATAGAAACATGTCAAAAGAAATGTTCAGTATTTTGATTTCAGGAGTAGTAGAACATCAAGTTTAATGTCTCCTTGTTAAGGTGATCTGTTCTCTCTGTCAGGCATCTTGTTGGCCTTTCCAGTAGATGGCATTATTACACCAAGGAATCTAGCACCGTACTACAAGCATCCGTTCGATAAATGTACACTGAATAGAAGGAAAGAGGAGCAGACAATATTATTCACTGAAATCTGTTAGGTGCTAATGTTTTAGAAATGTAATGGCACTTCTTGCTCATAATGACCCAATAGATAGGTGTTATTTTAAGAATTAATAAACTAAGACTGAAGGAACTTAAGAAACAGTGTCCATAAAATAAATGATGAACAAGATCATAATCAAGATCTACTTGACTCACAGAACCCGTGTGACTGCTGGGCTGACAGTCTGCGATGTTACAGTAAAAATTTTTGCTATATGAAAAAACATCAGATGAGTGGATTTGATATCTTCAAGCATTTTTAATGAGGGATAAAAGAACGTTAGAGTGTTTCTATTAGTGAAAAACTCAAATTAAAAAATAATGAAGAGAAGTGTTTCTGAAATGGTAGAGTAAAACTCTTTGAAAATCTCCTCTATGAAAGTAATAAGAACACTGACAACAATATAAAAATCAACTTTCAGAGCACTGGGAATTAATTAAAGCTAGTAACAACCTGGGGAGTGGTGTTTATACAAGAAAAATGACTAAATGTTGTTAAGATCAGCAAGATACATAGCATTCTAGTTTCGTCCTATTCCTGTACCTCTCTCTGTGGCATCATGGTAGCTCCAAAAACCGTCATTTTCTTAGTCACACTACCCACGAAAGCGGGTAGTTTTGAGAGAATTAGAGAGTGAAAGAATGTGTTTGAGTATCTACAAAAAGCCCCAATCCAAAAAAATGGTCATTTTTTAAAACCTATTTAGGAGATCTCTAGAAAATGAATTGGTTTATGCTTAATATAATTTTGAACTCAGTGAGGAAGCCCTTTTTCTTGGGATTTGTCAAAAACTATCAGCATTGATTATTTTGCATCATAGCTGCCTGAAGAAATTATGCTCGTTAGTGCAAATAAGAAACTTACCAAAATCAGGGATATAATATATTCATGGGGTGAGGGTCTTTGAGAAACTTACTGGAGATCTTAAAGATCATATGCATGTGCAGGGCTATGTATATGGCCAGCAAAGACCTAAGAGAGACCTAATATCTGCACAATCTGGAAACAGCTTCCCAGCACTGAAAATTTTGTCCAAATACATACACAAAGACCCTTAGCAAACAGTGGGATATTTATTAGTGCAAGGCATTTAGAGTCATCTTTGTTCAATTAGCCTACCATTAAACTAGCCAAACAGATGTCCCTGGTTACATGCACAGAAATAACGACTATAAGACAATTCACGGCAGTCATCAAGTAAACAACAAACACTAGAGTGGCAAAACAGCAATGAAAGTAATAAAACAAACCCTGGGAGAAGGGATAATCTATTTTGAATTGCTATATTAAAATATTATAATGCTGTGTCATCAGGATAGATGAACGAAATGGACTATCATTTCCAAAAATAAACTTTAATATTATAATGCCATGCCATAAGGATAGATGAATGAAATGGACTATAGATTCTAAAAATAAACTTTTACCTTTATCAATTGATTTATGATAAGGATGCCAAGACAATTCAACATGGAAATGATAGTCTTCTACATGAATGGGAGTGGGCCATGCAAAAAATTAACTCTAAGTGGAAATCATAAATTTGACAGCTAAAATTATAAAATTCTTCACAACTTAGGCAATGCAGTAGTTCCCTGAATATAATATCAAAAGCATAATAAACAAAATAAATAAATAAATTATACTCCATGAAAATTAAGAAAAAGTTTAGTGTTTCAGAGGATGGCATAAAGAAAGTGAAAAGACATGTATACTGGGTAGGAAGTATTTGGAAATAAAGTGTCTGATTTTAAGAAAACTTGTATCCTGAATATATGAAGAACTATTGCAACTGCAAAATGAAAAGACCACCTGACTAAGAATGGCCAAATGATGTGAATAGGAGTTTCTCTAAATAATATTTTAAAATGATCCTGAAGCACATGAAGAAATAGTCAGCCTTATTAATCATTAGAAAAACACAAATCAGAATCACAGAGAAAAACCATATAACATCTGCTGATAACTAAAATGAAGCAAACGACAGACAAGTGCTGGTGAAGATGTAGAGAGGTTGTTATCCTCATTCACTGATGGTGGAATTGTTAATGGTGTGTCTTGGTTACTTTTCCTTCATTGCTGAGGCTAAATACCCAGCACCCAAAGTTAAGGAAGGAAAGGTTTATTTAACTCACAGTTTGTAGAGGTTTCGGTCCATAATCAGTTGGCATTGAGGCAGGGTGGCATGGCAGAAGAGTGACAGTTCATGGTGGTGGAGGATAACAAAGCAACAAGAGCATAAAGGGGAGAAGCAAGCTTTCTTTCCTTCCTTATATTGTATGCAGGCTACCAATCCCAGGGTGGGTGTAGCACTCATACCTGCAATCCCAGCACTAGACAATGAACTAACTGCAAACTCTAGATTCACCTCCGAAAAGCCCACCACCCCCACCATGACTATATGCAGTTTTGGGGGGACCTCCAGACACAAACCACAACATGGTGCAATCACTTTGGCAAACAGTTTGGCAGTTCTTCCAAATGGTAAAAATAGTTTCCATGATTTGATCTAGTAATTTTACTCATTGCCACTTACCCAAATGAAAATCACTGAGTTACCATAAAGTGGACCCTGAAGTTCCACTCTTGGATACATTACTAAAAAGAATGAAAACACATATCAATGTAAAACCCTGTATGCTGATATATATAGTGGTATTATTTGCAATATCCCAAAGTGTAAACAACTCAAAATCTATTAACTGATGAAAATAGTGTATCAACAGAGAAGAGTATTATTCAATAATAAAATTTCAAAGTACTGGTATATGCTAGATCATAGATGAATGTTGAAAGCATGTACTAGGTAAAAGAAGCTAGTAGCAAAATACTATTATCTATCCATTTTTGATTTATCAACCTATCGATCATCTATCATCCATCTACCACCATTGATATATAATAGCCACAAAGGGAAAATCTACAGATCTACAAAGATTTGTAAATAAGACTGGGAAAGAGAACAGGAGTGACTATTAGTAGATACAAAATAATTTTGGAGACTGATGAAAACATTTAAAAATAATAGTTTGATGAAAATTCATAATTCTGTGAATACACTCAAACCCACTGAAGTATACACTTTAAAGAGGTTAACTTTAGGGTAGATAAACTGTATCTTAAAACTGCTTCAAACTGAAGTAAAAAGCAGCCTTACCTTTTGAAACACATTGGAAGATTATCTGCCGTAAATTGTCTTCTTCTGGCTAAGGACTTTATAAACATTATCTGTCTCATTTAAGATAACCACCGTCATACTTAGGCATCATTCTTGTCATTGCACAGATAAGGAAGTATGATTTAGAAGTCAGCTACTGTGCATGGCCCCACATCTAGCATGTACTAGGTCCTTTGGAAAAGCCTTTCTACTTGTAATTCTCCATTTTGTGGTCGAGTGAAAAGATGCTACATTAAACCAAGTTCATCCAGTTATGCTGCATTCCTGTTTTCCTCTAGAAAGAGCCATATGCAGGTATTGACTGCCCCCATTGTAGCTTTGATTATTGGTAAGCCCAATTTGAGACAGGTATCCATTTTCTCTTCCTGTAACACATTGCTACTTGCTAATTTTGAATCTGATTTAATCTGTGATGGTCTTTTTATATAAATGGAATTGAATACTGTTTGTACAAATCCTTTTTATCTGTCTATAAACAAAAAATTTGAACTCAAAATAAGGAAGATGGTTATTTTGGGGAGGGTGATTTTTTTCTGATATAAAAATAAAATGCTATTTTTTACCTCAAATTTGAGTTGGTAATATAAGTCTTTAACTCCAGGAAAGCAATTTAGAAAGGCAAAAGATATTCTTAGTTTTCAAATATCAGCATTACTTTTGGAGTTGGAGTTATACTGGAGTTGAATTGGTTTTTAGAAAATTGTATGTGCACCTGAGAAAATTAGATGGACATCTGGGTGGAGTATGTTAGTATTTTTTCAAGTATAAGAGAATTCCAACTGCAATTCTTTTAGGAGACAAACTATCTTAACACATTGATAATGACTCTTTGTTCAGAATATTTCAGGAACAAGGTACTTACACTCCCTGGTCTCTTTTTCCAGAAAGAAGCACTGTATTAGGGAGTGCTGAAGATCCTTCACAGCTCTTTGATTATCTGACACTCTGCCTGCTCCACAGAGGCACACCTGCAATCCTACTGTCGCAAGACTTCTGTGGGATCATTAATGATTATTCATGGCAAGGGAAGCCGAGGTAACATTGACTCTGAAAGCCGATCCTTCTCACAGCAGAAGTGCACTCTTGTGTTACAGTGTTTCTGCACATGAGAAATGTCACCTGCCAGGCCTTGAAGGTCTCTGAACACAAGAATCTGCTCAGCGCCCTCCAGGTTAAAAAATTCCCTGCAAGTCCAGCACAACGAGCCTGTTATGGGGGGAATCATATGGATGCCCACTTTGATGTCCTTTAAAGCTCATTCTGTACATATCCTGCCTTTACTTTGTCTCTTGCTGCAAGATTCATGACAAATCCAGGACATCTTGAAAATTTTTAAAACCTTTTTCAGTTTATGGGTTCTTTTTTTTTACTTTTAAAGAGAATTCTTTTGAAGTTCATGAGTGATGATAAATGAATATGTTTTGCAGGGCTTCCTATATATTTAATTGGATTCTGCAGCAAAAGAAGAGTAGATTATTTGAAAGGAGAAAAGATCTGTGCCAATGCTGGCTGAGTTAGAAAAATTTATAATGTTTCACAAGCTCACAGGAGCTTTTATTCTTGATCCTTCTTTTTGCCATTGTAGACATATTTATTTTCAGCTATCTAAATACAAATTATTTATGAGGTCTCTACTAGCATAATAGTTAGAAGCCTAAATTTGGACCAATATTTCTTTAAAAGTGGGTGCAATACTTTATACTTAAGTAATGAGATGAGATGAAAAATAATTAGAAAATCACTTTACAATTTCATTTTTCACAATCAGCAAGATATAAAACTATCAAAATATGTACCAGTCAGTGAATGGATAAAGCAAATGGGGTGTATACATGTGGTGTTCTCCCTGGGTCTTGTTCTCTAAAGAAGTTGTGTATTATACATTTAATATGATATATGTACAGTAGTGGTCAACATTAAAAGAGGAAGTAAATTCTGTAATATCCAATAATATGGATTAACCTGGAGGACATCATGTTATGTGAAATAAGCCAGTCTTAGGAGGACGAGCATTACATGATTCCACATGTATGAAGCACCTAAAATAATGAAACTCACTGAAGCAGAAAGTAGAATAGTGGTTGAAACAACCTGAGTGGGGATAGGGAACGGAGAGTTGTTCAATGGTTACGAAGTCTCAGTTATACAAGATGAAAAATTCTGGAGATCTGGTGTACAACATAGAGCCTATAGTTAACAAAACTGTATTGTGAGCTTTAAAATTAAAAATGTACATCTTCTGTTAAGCATTCTTACTACAAGAGACAAAGGAAAATAAGACAGAAACCTAAACAAACTACAGTGGGACACAAAGAAACTTTTGGAAGGTATATTTATCATCTTGATTTTGGTGTTGGTTTCACCTGTACATGTGCAGGTCTCCAAACATATCAAATTGTGCTTCCATTGTATATTTTATAGGTATATGCATGTGTCCAAATTAATCAAATCGGTTATTTGAATATTAATCATGCTTCATTGATAAACCAAATTGTCTTGAAATCCTATTTTTTAATGATGATTTTGATAGAAAGCTGGGAGGCGTCAAGGGTCTCATAATGAGCAACCATCTACTGCAAAACATTGAACAGATTTCTAGGAGCTAATCATTTTTATTGCTAGAAGTACTCTGGACAATTAAGTTCTAAATTATTGCTGCATATAACTTGAGGAGTGTCAAAAAAGCTAGAAACCAACAGGAACAACCTAAACAACACCAGTTTAAACATTACAACTTCTTAGAAGATGCAAAAACTTTCTGTATCTGTAATCATATATTATAGTTTTTTTATTTGTTTGTTACCAGGGGTCAAACTACAACATGCGCCTGCCAGGCAGGTACTTATGCCCCTAAGCTAAATCTCCAGCTCTACTTTTTTGAGACAGGTTCTCACTATACAGTTCAGGCTGGCCTTGAACTCACTTTGTAGCCCATGCTGGTTCGAACTTACAAAGATCCTCCTGCCTCAGCCTCCCGAGTGCTGGGATTACAGGTGTATGCCACCACACCTGGCTCATATATTATAATTTTTGCTATAACTTTTTAGAAATAAGAGCAATATGCTTTCAATGTAAAAAATTTTGGAAAATACAAAATATACAGAATAGAAGTTTAAAACATAATTCTTGCTAATACTTGATATTTTCCATTCTAAATGTGGTAGTCTTTTTTCTCTTTTTCTTCTTAAAGACCAAGAATAGAAAAAACCTGTTTCTCAAGCTTTATTTTCTCTTCTTTAATGAAAACTTGATGTGGTGAAATAATTATAAACTATTAACAAGCAAATTAGTTATATAAAACTTATAATGAATGCCATGGGCAAAACAATAAAAACTTTTAAGTTGTTGAACCTTCTGAATTTGGAGCCTTTATAGACTAAATTTTATGGTTTCACCTGCAAAAACTAAAACTCATATGATTTTAATAATAAAAATAAATGTGAATCAGAACATATATGTGTACCAAGAATGACCAAGTGTCAATAGTTCTGCCAGGTTTCCAAGAGTATTAATAACATATTTTCCCATCTCAGACTCTGACTTAAGTACTACAATGAAAATGAAAAGTGGAAGAGAGTGATGGCATGTACTGTTGGGCGGAAGTGGAAGAGTAGACATTGATTCACAAAAGACCTTTAAAAACAGAATGAGGATTTTATTGGAGAAATATGTTGTGTCACCTTGTCTATAGGTAGAAGGAGTATAAATAATCTTTCATCAACAATTGTCTTATGTGAATCTAGCAAGTATTTGTGGTGTGATGAATTTTAGCTGAAAGTACTGGGAGATAATTCAGAGGGCATTGCATCAAAATGATTCTATAATTCTAAGAGAAATATGTTCACATGTGATGAAATGCTTGATCCTGCCTGGTTCATCTGTATTCTGGGCCTTGTATAGTTCAGGTTTCTGATTTGCTTACTTGTGAAACTCAAGAGCTATGGGCTATGCCTCAGCTGTTATATGTGGGAAACAGACAATATATATTTTGTAAAAATGAGAGAGAACAAATATAGATAAGGAACAAAGTTTTAGCCAAATCTTGAGCTGTTGTCCTAGAGTTGTTGTCCCAGAATTAACTTAGTGAGACCTTTTCAATGGCTGAGCTGTATATTAGCTGTGTCTTATGCACATTCTCAAATTGTCATGGCCTCACACATATGTCACTCTTGTCCTTTCATTCCACCTTGGCCTCTTGTCCCTGGTGACACACACACACTGTGTAAGCAAAATGATTCCACTGACTGATATCTATTACAGCCATCACTCACTGATGTTTCCATGAACTACATATCCATTTGGCAAAGAATTTATAAAAATACTTTATAGATAATTTAATGTATAATTTCCAATGATTGATATTGTGATAATTGCTGTTTAGTTCACTGGACCCTGAAATACAATGCATCTGATAGGTTCATGTACATTATAAGATAACTTGTGATGTATCTTGGGTACTTTTCTCTCATTGTTGAGACAAAATGCCTGACACCCAAAATGAAGGAAGGAAAGGTTTATTTATCTTAAAGTTTTTGGAGGTTACAGGTCATACTCAGTTGGCTCCAAGGCAGGGTGGTATGGCTGAGGGGCAGCCATTTATGCTGACTGCAAGCAACAAGAATGAAAGGGCAAAAGGAAAAGGCACACCTCCTCCTCTCCCCTGTATAGTATGCTGGCTCCCTACCTTTGGGTGGGTGCAGCACTCACACCGCCAATCCCAGTGCCAGACAACAAACCAATCACAAACACTAGATTCAGTTGCCTTCATGACTGCATGAGGCTTTGTGGGGGGACATTTAAACAAGCCACAACATGATGGAAGAGAGCTGTATTTTTCTGACTGATTTTGAAGGGAACATGCTCTCAATTGGCTTGTCTCTCATATAGATGCTGAACTTCCACAAACACCAAATACAAATACTATATTGATAGTAATCCTATGGATTATTCTAGTCTATATGGTATAATCTATCAGTCTCCATGTTATAAACTACAGTCACATTTTAAATTCTGAGACACGTAGTATTGTCATCACTTTCCAAGGCCTTTGTAGGAGGCATTATGAATACAAAATTTTGTTCGGTTATGAGGCATATTTGGAAGGCTTCATAAATATTGATTGAAATATTTCATGCTGTCCAAGAAAATTACAATTTTCATGGTTTGAGCACATAATGTGGTTCTGCAACAATGTTGATTCTGTTCATCAAATTTAAATTCTAAACAGATAGCTTTAGAATGCTTTTCTGTTTAGGTTAGATATGTGTGCCATATTTAGTTGCCCAATTATCTTTAAATGGCATCGCTGCTACTGGAGTATGTTCTATTGGGTAAGAGCAAATAGATGTGATAAGCAAGTTTTTAATGCAAGAGTTTATTTTATTTTACTAAAACAATCTGTAACAATCTTACTTTTGGCTAACATTCTAAATTAATTACAATATACAACCAAATACACACACAAATACATGTGCATTCCAAGTTCATTCAATTTTGTAATACTTAACCACTTGATCAGTTGGTAGAATTAAGATCAATATTGCTGTCACTTTTGTAGCTATTGTAGAAGATGATTTAGTGAAGTAATGGCAATTTAATAATGAAATACATTGGTTTTCACCAATACAGTTCACCTGGGGTTCACAGTTCACATGAATATTATAGAAATTTGTGTTTGATTAAGGGTCTGGCAAATGCCTCTTTATCAAGAAGGAATTTAAGGACAGTAAGTGAATAGACATTATATTTTTGTCCTTTAATTTTTTTAATTTTCGTTATTTATTCTCAGAAAATAAAAAACAGAAATTTCACTCAGTGACTTAAAGATGGGCACAGCCAAATCACCCTGTCCTCATATCTACTAAAAAAATTCCCTCAGGTAGGGACTCCTAAAGTACACAGCGCCCTTTGGCATGGGACTGTATGCAATCCTAAAGGCTCTTGATGTGTTTTATACTCCAAAAGGGAAAACAGCTGTCAGAGTGACAGAGTCCAAGGTCCACAGTCCTCACAGTGCTGGATTCTGGATCCCCAAGGTCATCTAGGGGGACGTTGGTGCAGCATACTCACTTAGGCTGTCAAGCCTGTGCCGAAGGAGGTCCCATCTGGGCAGCCAGGTGTTTGTTCAGTCTGGGGGTAGCTCCAACCAGCTGCCCCATTCCCTGGCAAGAGCTGACAGCCTGGTACAATCTTATGTCACATCCAAAGGTCAGAACAGGGCCAAAATTCAGTGGTTTGCTCTCCTTGTCTCCTATGGCATCTCCCTGTCCTTTTGCAGTCCCACACTCAAGCCTCCAGACCTGAGGGCCAAAGCTAGGAAGACACATCATTTTCTTATGCCCAATAGCCCAAGAGAGAACCTGGAAAGAGGGACAGATGTGAGGGTGTTTAGGAACAGGTGTTGGGCAGCATCAGAGAATGACCTTGAACCCACGAAAGAGAGCTGCATCAGGTGAAGATGGTCTCCTCCTGGTGCTTCTGGGTGAGGAGGGTGCCTGGCTTGTGCTGGGCGTCTGGGTGCTGGGCTAGCTCTGGGGGCAGGAAGGCACTGGGCTACTCAAGATGGCTTGCTTCAGCTCATAGAACATAGCGAAGTCCTCTTTGTTGATACCACCCAGGGAGCGCCCCTCCACAGCATGCAGTTCCTTGCTGTTACCCTTCTCCCAGGATCTTCTGCTGCCATCCCTCACCCTTGTATCCATTGCTCTCCCACTCCACCCTCTCCCTGTTTTCCTGACATTCACGTTCTTGAGGGTCTTCCAGCATCTCCCTGCCCAAGTCTTGGAACTGTTTCCTCTTCTTCCTTTCCTCCTCAAGCATCCTCTGCCTCTCTTTCCACCTCCTGCTCCGCCACGTCGAAGCTTCAGCCTCCCGGTCTGCTTTGGAGAGGAACTTGGGCGTTGCCTCAGCTTCTTTCTCAGCCTGCTTTCTTCTTGGCCAGTAGCTCCTCCAAGGATGGCGGCTGGGCCTTCAGCTTCTTATCATGTTCAGTGTCTTCATCCTTCTTAGAGTCTCTGTCCTTTGAGATTTAAAATCTTTTCTTGGACCGGGAGATAAGCTGGATCATTTAGGGTCCTTGTCCCCCGTGGGTGCCCATCCTGGTCGTGATCTTGATCTTGGTCCTTCTTATTCCAATCCTGTTCCTGATCTCGCCTCCTTCTTCAAGCCTCCTTCTCTCTGCAGCCTGGGAATGGGAACGCGAGCCGGAGCGGCTGCCTGCTGGTCCTCTGTCCCTTGACCGACTCCGTGGCCTATCCTCAGATGGGGAGGGCTCTGTCCCGCTCGCTGTCAGGAGGTCAGGAGTCCGTGATCGCTGCCTCCTTCCTCTGTGGAAGGTGATGAGGCTCGGTCCTTCTTGTCAGGCGGCTCTCCTGCGTCACTTAGCGCGGCCTCCTGCATTGCCCATCAGTCTCCTTTCCCGCTTCCTGGTGGCAGAGGCACACTTTAATTGTAGTTTCTAACAATTATAAGTGGTCAGATTATCTTAATTGTGTTCGAGCTCAATTTTTGTTAGCACATACCTTTTATTTAGCTGACAAAACTGTTCCAGGACACAGTGAAAAATGAGCTGTTTAGAAAACACAGCTAAAGGTAGCTGCTCTGCCCCAAAGGGAATGGTATCATTTCTGTGCTAAGTAGATGGACAGTTTTTAAAACAAAACATCTTGTGAAACCTCTTTATGTTATAAAGCAAGAGTCCTTCTGGGTATGGTTTTGAAGGAGACTGATGATGAGACTGCTCAGTATCAGAAATAAATGGTTATTTGAAGGTGAAATTGAACCCAGGAGAGAGAGAGAGAAAAAAAAAAAGAGTCAGAAACAATAGCAAGTAGGGACAGTAGAGAAATATCAAGAGTGAGAAATTCCTGGAAGAGAGATGATTAAAGAATTGTCCATATTTAGTTTTATTTATTTATTTATTTTTATATTTCTTATCAGGAGCTCTAATCATCGGCCTCTCACTTGATCACACAAATCATTAGTAGTGTCTGCTATCTACATAAATTTCTTGACTAAATGGTGTTTTGATAAATCGAAAAATAATGAGTTCTATGTTTTGAGGCTGTGCTGAATGAAGATGAGAGAAAAATAAAACATGTTGGGTCAGGCACAATCAACAGTGAGAATTTAGACGAAGAGAAAATCCGAATTAGATGTGGCAAAATGTAAGCCCGCAGGTTTTATCAAAATTTTGCTTTAAGGGATTTGCTTTGCCTTAACAGGAGTCAGGGGTGAGAGGAACTCATAAAGCAGAGTAAGGCCTTAGCTGACATGTGAATGAGACTTGCCTCTGACTCTCCACACAAAAGACGTTTCTTTTGTATTCAGAAATCTTAAATCACAGTTTCAGATGTAGAAGGCCTTGTTTTAAGTGGAGGCAATTTGGCATTTCCGGGCTCCTGCGTTTGTCTCTGAGATATTTCAAACATTTTAAAAGTCTAACAAAAATTGAATAGCTGCTCCTGATAAGGTGACATGAGCTAAGTAATCTGTCAAATACCTGCTCGGTAACAGAATTACATCCACCCAGTTGATAATTCTGTAATGGTATCTCATGCCAATCTGGAGCTCTGATTAGCAGTTAGATTTCTTTGATGGAAAGAGAGGGAGAAAACAATTATTAAACATTTTAATATCCATTTCTGCTCTTTTTTCCAGGGCTGAGGTGAACTCTGGCTTTTCAAAGCCATCTGTGTTCCCCGAGCAATGCCTGAAGCTTCAGACTGGCAGTGAATCCTGTTGATTTCTGAAGCCAGGCTGCTCACAGATATCTGCTTTACTATCACATTAGTGTTCAAGGCTCAGCTGTCTTATAACCACAGCCAGTGACACCCTCAGCAAAGTCACTTACAGAGTAGTGGTGGTGGCCAGAGACACAGCACCTTTGGAGATGTTTCACATCTCTTGGTGTGCTTTGAAAGGGATCAAGTATCTCCTATAGTCAGAATTGGAATAGCTTGAAGGATCTTCAGGTCTTTCATTGTCTGTCCAGTCCAAGGAAAAGGAGCTTGCAGTTGACTCCCATGACTGAGTTCACCCTCTAAATATTACCTTGGGAGGTGTCTTAGTCTAAACCACAGATCTCAGCCAAAGCTTGTGCAGCTTTCTCTCCCAGGAGGAATATGCATTGTATGTTGTCTTTGTGCCAGTCTGTGACTTTTTTCATTTAATTTCCATCATTAAAAATATAGTGTAGAATCTTATTTCATGATTTTTTAAAAATAAGAATTGTGCTCAGCTACTTTAAATACCAAGAAGGGGAGTGTTTGGCCTAGGAAAGATATCTGGTTCTGATTTTCAGCAACTAATTCTTCTTTAAAATTTATATTAAATTTATTTTTAATTGTTACACAAAAACAAAATCATACATACTAATGGATAACATGTGTTGAAGATTCAATATATGCATGATTGTATAAATTTAAATCAGTCTAAGTATGTCTGTTTAAATTGTTTTTATTCTTTCATGGTGAAAATATTCAAAACCCTTTCTACTATACATTGTTATCTATAATCACTCTACTGTCCAATGCCACAGAAGAAATTAATTCTTGTTCATATTTGTTACTTAGTGTATGTTTGCCAATCTCTATCCATCCTTTCTTCCCCTCTACCCTTTCCGTTCTTTGGTAATCTTACCGATCACTTATTATATGCACAAAGGCAAGAAGTTGCAGCGCGGTAGTACTTGAATAATTTTTTCCCTCTAAAACGTGACCCCCCCACCAAAAAATAAAAATCAATTTTTTTATCCCCTTCCTTGACATAAAGGAAGTGCTTCTTACACGTGAAATGATTTCCTCTTGTTTCTATGAATCTATAGAACTAGACTTTAAAGGAGGAGAGAGAGAAGCCAGTGTTGGAGTGAAAGATCTGAAGAAACACAAGGCCCCTAGTTGGGGCCAACAACTGAGATTTTAAATCTTTGAAATGATTCCTGTCCAAATATATATATATATATATATATATATATATACTTTTTCCCCAATTAGAAGTGCATTGCTAAAAAAGTCACTTTTGTTATGAGGACCTTAATAAAAAATTATATTTTAGTTTTTTTGCCCAGTTTTTATGGTGATTTCTTTAAAAATATGTTCATGAATTTCAAGAAGTCTATGACAGTTAAAATGGAAAGTCAACATGACTGGTTTAGGAACCACTCAGGGATTGTAATCAGATTTCTGGGTGTATCTGGGTGGGTCCTGGAGGCATGACCTTGGCCTCTACATTTGGTCCCCAGACCTTTCTTGTCTGGTGCTGTTCCCTTGTTTGATTCCTGGAAGCTGCAAAATAAACATCTTTGCTTCACTATGCCTTTCTGCCTTTATGTTCCTCCCTTGAAGCCAACTAATCATAGACTGAAACCTTTGAAACCATGAGCTTAACTCCTTTTAAATTATGGGTGTTAGGTATTTGATCCTAGCAGTGGGAAAATTCACTAATACAGAGTCCATGGGGAAATTTCATTTAAAAAGGTCCTTGAAATCATCAAATCTGATTTCATCACTAACTAATTAGTTATGTCTGCTCTGACATCCTACTGGTGTTTTGAGGATCATAGTAAGGTTTTATTTTTAATTATAAAATGCTATACAAATTCAGTTCTTGTATGTTATAAAGTGGTAGTTAAGATCCTGGTCCTTGAAGTCAGATCTGGGTTTGATTATTTTTTGTGTCATATTAATTATAGTTTTGGGCATGCTACTAAACATTTCTGAGGATTAGTTATTGCCTAGTACCTAGTAAGGGTCCAGCAGATGCTATTCATAATTACAGTATTATTTTGTTATATTGTGGCTGATTTTAGGATAAATCTAGTCCACAAAATAATAAAATTAATCTTGTATTGTCAATCTTTGGTTTTTTGACAAATAATTTAGGTAGGTTGTCTTCAGGATGGATTGTGAAGTGATAAATAGCATGGTTTATTTATAAGAATGGGTAATCTTCTTTCTATATTAAAAAAAAAAGTACATTCAATTTTTTTCCAAGAAAGGACTAAAACAAAATTCCACTGTGATACATAAACTATTAAACAAAAGTCCCCAATGACATGAATTAATATCTTTTTGGTACTTAGTGACCTTCAGGAAGAATGACTTTAATGTGCCAGCCTTGTTATACGTTCCTGCACAAATAAAATATTGAAACAAACCAATGGGAATAAGCAAGGAAAATATGACAGGTGCTGACTGTGGTGCATAGGATAAGTGTGATTTCATGTACTTGCAGTTGTGGTAAATAATGGCTCTAACAAAGGTGGTGGTCTTTGGCTCCCAGTCTTTTGAAACTACTGAAGACCAAGGAAGGAGCTGTGCTTGGGCAAAGGTTTTGAATGTGAGGAAAGCTAGAGTTGGGAGGATCTTGTTTGACCTATAGGATTTATTATTGAAGACAGTTACTTGGGTTGTTGTGAGAATCAACCTAAATGGAGGCTAATGGATCAAGGGAGACACATTGAGGACTCTCAAAGAGTCACAAGAAATAGCAATGATCTTTAATATCATGGCTCTCTAGTATGGGAAGCATTAAGCAAAGAGTGGAATTAAATTATTAGTCAGCCTTGCCTAGTAGAGCAGAATGTGTTTCAAGAGAAGGTGCCAATTCATATAGATTTGATAAAGTTTTCTGATGTTTATCCAAAAAAATCTTCCAAATGACACAAAAGACTAATTTCATTGTAATTTTACAAATCAAAGTGAGAAATGTTTAACCACTGTGAAGATGGTAACTGAAGGCACTCTTTTATTTAATATTAGGAGACATCACCCTTCTAAATACAAGCAGTCCAGACTGACTATAATTCAGAGAATACTTTTTTTACTTCATTTTGGTACAAAAAGTGATACACATTCCGTAGAAACCACCCTTCAAGGTTTTGAACTTAGATCTTTCTGGAGCCTCCTGATACACGATTTGATACTCTCCTGCGATGCTGAGCGGTGAGCCACAGCTCTCAGTCAGCCATGCGGTCACAACGGGAAACTCATGCTCTACTGAACGCCTCCGGGTGCCAAGATGTGATGGTTGATAGGTGTGGCCAGTGCATTTTGGGCTTAGAATAGTTTCAACTTATGTCAGTTTATCAAGACAGAATCCCTTCATAACTGGGGAAGCAGCTATATAAGTAGCCATTTTGATTTCTTGCTCTCATTTTCTCTTTGGTCTGACTCCTAAAGTAGGACCATTTCAACTGTTTCTTACTCTACCTCCTCTTTCCCTTTGTTTTTCTCCCAGTAAAGCACCACTGGCTATGGGTTCCTGCCCTAGTTTTGCTGTGTTGGAACCGAAAGGTAAGGAAACTTGCAGTGCAATAAAGGCTTCCCAGTACACAGTGTGGTGTATTATGGTCGCAAAAAGAGGCAATATTTGAGGTTCCATACAGGCTAAGTGAGCATATGAGGGGGCATTTCAGAAATGAGAACTGCAAGTGCTCAGGCATGGTGTTCAAAGTGTGCAGTGTTTTGGGAGACCTGTTGGTCATTTTGTGTGAAATGTGGAGTGTATGTTGGCATGGGCAGCAGCTGCGGTTGGATAAGTGAGTTTTTAATAATTTTATGTTTTATCCTGCTGGTAATGGACAGCAGTAAGAGATTTTTAAACACTCAGTGGTCTATCTCATTCCTTTTCATGGCTTTAACAATCATCCCTAAGTTAATTGTTCCCAAATCCTTACCTGCAGTTTTGACTTCGTTCCTCTGCGTCATAATTGGATGTAAAAGTGCTGACTTACCAGTGTGAATGTTACCCCACTGTTTTAAATCCAATTTAAACAAACTTACTTGGCTCTTTTGAGTTGTTCTCCACTTTTGCTTCCTTTCTTGTTTCATAATGATGTTTTATTTTTCCAAGTAAATGAGGCTACATCTTAGCATCGTCTTTCCTCTTGATGCCAGTTTCCCATCATCTTGTGTTCAGCAACCCTACCATGTTTTGTTCCCAGAACTTCGCATAGCCATTTCCCTGATTCTGTTCCTCCTGTCGCTGGCACATGGCTCAGACTTCTGTTCTTTCTCACCCAGAATTTTGCAGTGGTCTTTTAATAATTATTTCCTTTTCCTTTTCTAATGGGGTGCCCTTAAAAGCACCAGAATTTTCCTCCTGAAAATGAATCTTATCACATAATTCATACTCTCAAAAGCCTTTAAAGTGAGAGATGTTCTCACCTCTCACTGGATAATGTACAGATTCACTGGTACCACTCTTAAGGTCTGTGTTCATCTTCTGTATTCTTTGCTTCTAGAAGAAAATTGTCTCCACTTTCCCTTACAACTTTCCTCATAAATAATCCTTATCAAAAATCATCATTCACAGTGCCACCATAATGCTTTTTTTTAAAAAAAAGTATTGATATGGTATGTCTTTCATGCCATTAAAATTAACTTTGTTTCTTTCAGTAATTATAAATTTTGTGGAAAACAGAGTTTATTAGTTATCTGTTGCTGTGTAACAGATTACCCTGACAGTCAGCAATGTAAGATGATGCCCATTTAATTATTTCACAGTGTCACTGGGTCAGGAATCCAAACCCAGTTCAGCCGAGTCCTCTGGTTTAGCCTCTCTCTCATGAAGGCATTCAAAGTGTCAGAGCTGCAGTTGTGATCATCTTAAGGTTAATTTTGGGGTAGAACTTGCTTTTGGGCTCACTCAGTGTTTATTTCAGTACTCAAAGCCTTCTAGGTTGTAGGACTGGGAATCTCTGTTTCTCACTGGTTTGGCCAAAGGCCTTTCTCAGTTGCTGCATCTGAGTATCTTCATAAGGTGGCTTGAAACACGGGAGCTGGCATCATCAAAGAGAGTTTTCCAGAAAGGAGAGAACAAGTCAGTCTTTTAAAACCTAATCCTGTCCGTGATATCCCATCACCAGTGCCTTACTTTTTTTGTTAGAAGCATGTCATGGTTTCTCATATATGAGAAGCCCAACACAAATAAAGAGCAAAATAAAAGACAGATACTAAGGAAAAGAGAGATCTTTTGTAAAAGGAAAGGGGACCAAGAAATGGAGGGAGAGGGGATGAAAAATGGGAAAGGGGATGAGAAAAAGCATTAAGATGTGCTATGTACATGTACCAACTTTCTACAAAGAATGTAATCATGTATTGCAAACAAGTAATAATAAAAGTCAAAAATTTAAAAAAGAAGCATGTCACAAATTCTAGCACACATTCTGGGACAGCAGATTATACAAGGGCATGGATACATGCAGACCTGGTGTCATATATTCCTTAAAAGAAATTCACTGGATGCAGATAATGACAAAATGCTAGAGAGGAAGGGAAGGAGGAAAAAGTGGTGGAAATGACCTATGGTGTCACCCTCTGAATTTCACTTGAAGTCAACAACAAAAATATATATTGGATCACAACTCCGGGTAACATTCAATCTTTTCAATATTCTAAATTTTAAAATTTTATAAAATTACATGTTCCTTTAAACATTTCAAAATTTAAGGTCAGGTTTGAAGTGGGTTTCTCTGTAGAGGTGTATAGATTGGAAATTTATTTCTGTTCATAAACTTAAAAATTTCAGAAAATAATGTTTCTTATATCAGCTTAAAATAATTTTCCTATATTGATGAGCAAATAAATATTTGACAGATATTATAAATCCAACTTTCAGAGACTATTAGTGTGTTCTAGCTAATTTATTTTTTCATTTTAGAAATTTTATTTGACTCCAGTGAATTGTTTTATATCTTTTCAAAGTAAAAACAACTAAAAGAGTGTAATAGGAAAGAGAATAAATTCTGTTAGAATTAGTCCTGATTTAGGTTAAGATTTCATTCACTATTTAGGTTCAAATAACGTCACTCATATCTTTTCTGTGAATGTATTATCTATTTTTGAGATGTTCAAGGGAGAAAGAATAAAGCCAAATAACTGCAACTTGAATTTATAAAACCTTTCCTTTTAAACTGATGATAGTGATGAAAATTTGCATTTGGGCCTGGCAAACATGTAATTTTACAAGTTTGCTCAACGAAGAAAATTGTGAATTAAATTGAGAAAAATATTACTGTTTTTATGATATTGAAACCATTTAGTGTGGGTTATACAACAACTTATTTTTCAGGCAATATATTATTTAGTCAACTTTTAAAAATTCTTATAAATTTCTCTAGATCTTCTCTTTCCTGAACTTTTCTCATCTTTAGGTGTGATTTTGAAAGAATATTTTCAATTCTTCTTAGAAATATATTATCAAACCCTATTACCAGTCTCAGTTATATATTTATATTTCCTCAACTTTAGCTTCATGATCAAACAAACTCATTTGGATTAAGATTTTAAGGTAGTATAAAAATAACTTTTAAATTGGTTTCAGGCAATTCCAATTTCATCACATTTCCAAATGTGCTAAAAGTCTCCATAATTAGAGATGAAGTACAGTGTCAAAAATACACTAAATTTGCTACTCCTTTTAGGAAAATAAAATCTTTCCTAAATATTAACAATTATGTACTTACTAAATTTCTCAGTACTGTCTTTATGGAGATGCTTTGTTACATATTACTATTTTTAATCAGAAAAGGCTTAATTATGAAAAACAATATGAGGTAAAAATACCAAAAATGTGCAATTATGGCAAAATATTTAAAATATCTACATATTTGTCCCTCATAGGGCGATACTAATTTCTACTTACAGAAGCCCTACACAGTGAATGCTTCTTTAAATTGTTTTACATAAGGAATTTTGTTCTTTATAGCTCACATTCAATTTTTCTCATGTAGCAAAAAAATTAGGTTAATGCTTATGTATCAACTTTGTAAGGTAGTTACTTCATGGTGAAAAATGGAAAATAACAGTATTTTCATAAAATTAAAATTGTTAATTTTATAAAATTTAAAAATTTAAAAATGTAATACCTAAAAAATTGTGTTTTTTTCAACTACACAGATAGCCCAATTCAATTTTTCTTTTTTTTAATGCATATGGTAAACTCTAGTTTTTATCTGAAAAAGCACACAAATGTGAAATAGTTTTGATACAAATGAGTTGTAAGTGTAATTTAAAAATCAGACATTGTATGGCTAGCAGAGAATGCTTAGAACATTCAGCACTATTTTACATTCTTACATTAGTAAGCACAAGTTTCCAGTCTTCTTATTTGGCAACTGATCTCAGTTTAGTCTCCCTCCCAACCAAAAACAAAATCCAGTTTTTCTCAATAGCTACATAAGTGTCCCCGCTCCTAAGGTACATCTTGAAATACTTTTGTTTTCAACTTTATAGATATGTATTCTAATATTTATTACTAGTAATATAAGGAATACTTTTGGTATTCAGTATGTTTTTAAAAGTTTTCCACTAATCTTAAACCAATGCATATAGGAGACATCCTATTCATGTTTTCTTTTAAAAAGTTCATAAATTCCATTTTTAATGATAAAATGTATCTGATCATTCTATGCAGAACTTTTCAGTATCTCTAAAATCAGGATGAGTCCACAGCTGACCTCCTGTGCTTCCTCCCCAGCAATTCAATTTTTCATGTTGATCAAATTAGCCAAAAATATAGACATTGCAAGACTGAATTCATTTTAAATTCATTTGAAAATTTCATTCAACCAAATATGTTCTTTTCAAAATTAGAGAAGCTGAAGTATTAAAGCAGGATCAAATTTAAGAGAATATTTCTTCCATTCCCATAATTTAAATACAGTACCATAATTATTTTCTTATTCTAATGAGTTATGAAAAGAATAATGGTAAACTGCATAGGTATTGGTGGAACATAAGAAGTAAAGGAAATATCATGGTAATTCTGTAGAATTTTTTATTGTGCTTCAATAAATATTCCAGAGAAAGTTATATTACTTGGGATGTTGAAAATATGACTATAATCTTTAATTTTCCATGACAATGTTGTTACAGCAAGCTGTATACATGTATATGTATTCATAATGTTTAACAGTGTTAAAAAAATTGCAGTTGACATTCCCACATTTTATAGACATAAAGACTCATTCTTTTTCTTTTTTTTTTTTTTTTTGGTACCAGGGATTGAACTCACAACCTTGCGTTTGCCAGTCAGGCACTTAATACCACTGAGCTAAATTCCTAGCCCTGAAAGCTCATTCTTAAAGAGCTCTTTATATGAATCAAAAAAAAAAATGTGTTACTTCAGTATCAATCACTAGGTGTGTGACACTGGACATTACTTAGAACCTCTATAACCTCTGAATTTGGTTATATCTGTTACATAACAATAGTTTCTTCTTTAGAATGGTTGTACAGAGCTCATATGAATCTCCGCATTGTGACTAACTTAATACTTGACAAAAATATGATTTCACAAAGTGTTGGTTATTATGATTTATTCTTTCTTTTTATCCTTCTGCAATTTTATTTGCCCCTTGTATATGCCATAGAGTATTCTAGGAGCCAAGATTATAGCAGTGGATGAAGTAAAAACAGGAAGGTAAAAAGTAAAACAGAATAAAGTTAAATAAAAAAAAAGTAAATGGTAATTATTAGACCATGATAAGTAATAGGAGAAAAATAGGGCATACGAAGAGACTGGAAAGTATGCCCAGGTAGAAGTTGTAACTGTAAGTAGTTTTGTCATGGAAGTAAAATGCTGAAATGCTGAAGGTGGTGAGGAAATAAAGCATGAGCTATCTGGGAAAAGAGCATTCCAGACTGAGAGACTGAGCAAGCACAAAGGCCCTGATTTGGGAAGAAGGGTGAATACGCATTGACTGCATAGAGAATATCTGATGGGATGAGATGAGTAAGGTAATGGAAGGCAGATGGTGAAGGCCTCGAAGGAGGTTTCATGGATTCTACTTTTAACTGGGGAGGGTTGGAAGCACTAGAGGGTTTTGAGTAAAAGTGTGATATAATCTGATCTATAACTCAGCAGAGCCACTCTGGCAGCTCCCTGAGGTCAGTCTAAGGAGAGACAGGTTGCAGGCTGGTCTAAATTAAAGATGGTATTGGAGGTGGTGACAACAATGGAAGTTGTGAAGTGTGTTTGAATAATTGATGTATTTTAAATAAGACAACAGGTTGTTTTAGAAAGTCATGTTTGATGTGTGTGAGAGATGAACCAAAGATGACTCCAAGGTTTTGGATCTAAGCAATGGAAAAATGTCATTACTGAAAACAGAAGATTGAAAGAAGCAGGGAAAAATCAGTAGTTTAACTCAGATAATGGTTCATTTACAGATTTTACCAGATATTCAAGTCAAGATATAGAAATGCTTCTGGGTGAATTACATTGGGATTTGAGGAGAAAGATTTGGACTGGTATAAAATTTTAGTAGTCTCAAGAATGCATATGTTTTTAAAGTCATGCAACTGAGACACCAAGGTGTGTGTGGATAGAGATTACCTCGATGCCCCCTAGGGTTTCTGAGTGTGAAAGATGAGGAACAACCAGCAAAGAAACCTGATGGAGAATGTAGGAAGAGAACATTTTAAGGTTGGATGGTGTCCTAGATGTCAAGTAAGGAGGGAGTGAAATACTAACACAGCATACACTGAGAACCTAGGATTTACCATTATAGTATATGACATGGAGTCTTTGGCAGCCTTTTCATTAGCCAAACAGTAAAGTGATCTGGTTGAGTGTACTTTCATATGAAACTCACTGTGTTTTTCTGGGTTCTCTCCTGCATGACTTGTAAAAATGTGCACTTATCATTACTTCATAGATACATCTTTTATTGAACGCAAATGCACAGACACTGAATACAAATTAAGTTGGAAAAGAAAACTCAGTTTTGGTCTGTAGAAATTTATTACTGTAAGTATTTAAATGTACCTCGGTTTAAACTAGGAGATAGTTAAGAGGAAAGGCAAGTTTAATGCTCTCAGAGCAGGTGTGGGGTGTGTGTGAACTTGTGTCAGCCCATTTGGGAGGCTCAAGGGAGATTTTTGAGGGTGAGCTTCCAAAGTTAAAGAATGCATGTGTGCGAGGCATCAGTAACAACGGCAGGCAGCATGGAATGGAGCACAAGAGCGCAAGAGCTGCCTGCATTTTTATTGTATAATTCTTATACAGGTTGTTACCTCACATTTACATTCTTACATAGTGCTCTAACCAGCACCTGTGTGTTTACTTGTACTAAGTCATGGCTACATAACTGTATCCCACTGTGCACCTGTGTTAGACGAGTGTGGTCACATCCTCAGGTGTCCTTAGATGCCCCTGAGCTTTGAAGCAGTCTGAGTGGTTCCTCACAGCTTGGGTGGTGTGATGTGGGCTACTCTAATGGGCAAGAGACAAGTGTATCATCCAGATCTTACCCTCTATGTACTCAGGTGAGCTCAAGACACTAAGACTTAAATTTAATTGTACTTTAGTTTTGTCCTATCCTAATCAGCTAAATTCACACTGGCAGCTCAGCTAACTCTATCTCCTGCTCCACCTGTTTCTTTTTACCTCATGACTTGGAACCACTTTCAAGTGGATGTGAGAGTAGTCTCACTGTGGGAAGAGCTCCAAACAAAAGGCTCCTGCCGTGATCCAAGACCAGGACAGGGAGAGAAGAAAGGATTAGGAGTGGAAAAACACTGACTGTTGAGTAAGAGTGGAGAGAAAATGTCTTCAATTTTCTCCACCATAAAGAGTTTGTATCCTACAAAGAGAGGAACCTGGGAAGGTTTCAGTTGAAGGCCTTGGATAAAGAGGTTTCTAAATGGAACCCTTAGGCATAGGAACACATGGCTTACAGGGAAGGCCTGAGTCTACCACCTTAGCCCCTTAAGGGGCTACAACACACTTGCTGTGCATAAGGTCTGATATGGAGAGAACAGCTTCCTCATAAGGCCATCAGGTATGTAATACCTTTAAGATTATCTATTGTTTGGCATGAAATATTGTATTCAGGATCTTGGTCAGGAGCTGGAATCCTCAAGTGTTACGGCAGAAATAAATACAGAATGTTGTGAGAACACGAGGAGAGAATTATTGAGAGTGGGGTGGTGATGGAGAAGGGAAACTTTCTAGGAGGTTTTGATGCTTAGGTTGATCTAAATGACAAACAGATGTTAGGCTTCTAGGAAACAATATTCCCAACTGAGATAGTGCTGTGAGCCAAAGTAGGGAGGCATGGTATCAGATGTACTTCAAAATGGCAGGAGTATTGGTCTCCTATCATTGCTGTTAAAAATCAATACAATTTGATAGCTTAAAATAGCACACATTTATTCTCAGTTCTGAGGCTCAGGAGTCTGAAATCAACATGTTGGCAGAGATTTGCTCCTTCTGGAGACTTCCAGAGAAAATGTATTTCCTTCCTTTCCAGGCTTCATGGTCACCTATTCCTTGGCTTGTGACCCCTTTCTTTCTCTTCAGAGCCAGAAACAGTATCATTTTCTTTTCCTATTTCAATCCTTACATCCCTCTCTGACTCTGATCTTCCTGCATTCCTCTTAAAAAAATCACCTTTCATTACATTAGGCCTACCCGGATAATCTGGAATGATTTGTCCATTTCAAGATCCTTAACCTTTGCAGTGTCCTTTTTACCATATGATTTTCTGATTGACTCCTATTTGCCTGATTGGTGAAGGAGGGCTCCATGCTTTAAATAGTCTGAGATGCCAAACATGTGACACCAGTGCTGGAGAGAGGAGATAGACAGCTCTTTTTTTTTTCTTGTATATGTTCACATCCTGGTGAGAAAGACTACAGGTCATGCAAGGACACCCAAGGTTTGAACTCATGGGAAGAAGGAACAGTACAGCAGAGGGAAGCAGACTTTAGAGGTGGTCACCTCTGGTTTCCTTAGAAGGCTATGATTGCTTTCTTTGAATAATTCTGTACCTGGTAGGGAACTGATACCTACTACTCAGGATTAAGCGGGGACCAGGTTGGGTGCCTATGTGATAACATGTACCCTTTGACCGTGTCTTTGGAACCCAGTGGGAAGGACATTTGTGGTGAATCCAAGACATAATTTCTAATTGTCAATATACGCCATATGGCAGTACAGGTAAGTATCCCTTATCTGAAAGGCTTGTGAATAGAAGTGTTTCAGATTTCACATCTTTTCAGGTTTTGGAATATCTGTGTGTATGTAATGATATATCTTGGAAATGAGAACCAAATCTAAACATGAAATTTCCTTGAGTTTCATATACACATTAAGTACATAATCTGAAAGCAATTTTATACAATATGTTTAATGCATCTACAATTTGACTATGACCCATCATCATCAGATGAGGCCAGAAGTGAAATTTTCTACCTGTTTATATCATGTCAGTGCACAACATGTTCTAGATTTGGGAGAATTTCTGATTTTTGGATTAGAGATGCCTAACCTGTAATAACATTATTGTAAGAGCCAAGGTTAAATCACATACATTTATGAATGCTTTAACAGACAGTATTCTGGAAAAGCAAGATGTTTCTTTAATGAATATAGTATACTGTAATATATACAATATTTATAATAATAAAGATATATATATCTATATATATGTATTTTATAGCACTGTGAGTTGAACCTATGGCCTCACATGTACTAAGCAAACTCTCTACCACTGAGTCATAACCCCACTGCTTCTAGTTAAAACAAAATAAAATTTGAGATAGGATCTCTGTAAGTTGCTCAGGTTGTTTGCAAACTCATGGTCCTCTCAACTGCCTCCCCAAAAGCTGAAATTACAGGTGTGTACCACTCCTTACTTGAATATATATTGTTTTTAGCAGAAATTATCTTTACACTTCCAATCAGGTAATAATTTTATTTTCTAAATTGAATTTTTATTGAAAAATCTCTTTAAAAACTTCATGTAGTTACAATATTTAAGAAACATTAAAAAAAGTTAGAATAAAAACAGAATGAGGAACAGTTTTATTTAGATCAGGGAGACAATTCAGTAAAATTCAAATTATTATAATGATATATATTGCCTCTTGTCTTATGAAAGGTGTATATTTCTAAGAAATTGCATATACATTGTCAAGAATATTATTTTAAATTTCTAAAAACATTGTTCATGGAAAGAAAATCAAACTATTTTAATACTTGATTTTAAATGTAAGGAACTTGAAAAAGAGGGGAGTTACAACCTTAAATGAAAGTGTGTGGGTTAGAAATATCTTGATATATGAACATATGTATCAAAGGCATCTGATTATCAAGGTTCTCCAGGTAACATGTACAAGTGGGTGTACATAACATATACATGTGTGTGTGTACCTTGAAAAATTTATTTTAAGGAATTGGTAAATATAATTGTTGGGGGTTGGAAATCCAAAATCTGAGTGATTAAATTGATAGTCTGGAGACTCAGGAAGAATCTAAGCTGCTGGTAGGATACCTATTTCCTTGGAGGAGATCAGTTGTAGTTCTTTTAAGGTCTTTCACTAACTGAATGAGGCCCACCCACTTTAAGAAGGGCAACCTGCTATATTCAAGATACACAGACTTACATGTAATCTCATGTCTAAGCCCTCACAGAAACATCCAGAATAATGTTTGGTCAAATATTTCACACTCTTTCCTAGTCAAGTTGACTGAGACAATTCACCATCACAACATGCAAGGTAGAATCTCTTGGAAAGGATGTGATCTTAATCTTCTCTGGATATATATGCTATGTAGATAGCGATAGCTAAATAATGAGAAAAGTGGTTGCCTACACATTAAAATAATTCCCAAGAGTGTATCCATTTCATAGGAATGAAATTTGTGTTGTTATAAAACAAAAGCTGAAATAAGTGTTTTCCTATACACTGTAATTGTAGATAAATTGAAGTATTAGAAAGCTGTTAGACCACCATTTTGCAAAACAACAATACCAATTAAAAGGAAAAGTTTTAAGATAATGGAAATCTCTCAAAATGCGAAAAAAGAAGTAGTAAAAATCCTGTGATCAATTAACAAATTAAGTTGATTATAGAACAATGAGCCAGAGGATGTTAAAAGTAAAACCAAAATTGTACTTCACTACTTGGACCCAAACTCCTGTTATTACTGCAGACCAAGCTGAGAATTGTGCCATGCTCTTGCTGCCCTGCTTTTTAAGGAAATATTTTAATTCGGCATAGTTTGTAGCATGTGGGTTTTGGTAGATACATTGGAAGTTGGAATTTGAAAATGACCTTGTGCGGTTTTATATCCAAAGGTTAAAACTTCTGGATTTTTGTTGCTCTCTGAAAGTGGCCCTGTGGAGGTCATTTTGTTTGATCTGAGAGCTGGTTCTGAGGCATAACCAGGGCTTCCCAACTCTGTTTTTCTGTTCTGCTCTCTAACATTGGCTTTTGAATTTGAATTGCTTTTACTTACTTTTCTTCAGTAGTTCCAACCCTTGCTTAGGGTTCTATTGATCCTGTCATCCTGATTGATGCCTTCTTGTAATTGGATTAACTTTTTAATGCCTGTTCGGAATTGGTTTCCAATTTTGCTGCTCCTCCCTTTGGTCCTTCCTCTACTTTATAGTAGCTTATCTTCATAAGTCTGCCTTACCCTCCAGACCATTTCCCTTTCACTCCCATGTGCCTTGCGGCTGTTGCTGTGTGTGATCCATTCTTATCACATCCTCTAAGCCAGTATCAGGGACATTTCTTTTTTTGATCATCATGGTGCAAAGAAAAGCTTGCAACAAATGTTTTATTTTGTGAAATCTTTTTTTCTTAGCCTCTTGAGTTCTGAATTTATTGGTTGGAATTTGAAAATCCATGAACTTTGCACTTAAAGTAAATATACTCTAATAAATTTCCCCAATATGAAAATTTAATAGTGGTCCCTCTGAAAGAATTCTTGATCTATAAACTCTTTAATAATTGTACATTGCTTATTGCTGAGATATGCTGTGATTTGTATCTCATGTCTTGACCCTGTCATTTTCTGAAATGCTATATTTTCATCCTTTACTTTCTACAACACACACACAGACACACGCACATCCCCTCACTCACACACTTCCTTTCTGCCTTGTTTCCTAAGGTGACACTCATTTGTTAAGTCCTGTTTTACTTTCCAGTTTCTTCATGAAGTGTTTTCTGATTCTCTTTTTTTCTAATTTTTTTTTTATTTTGAGGAGAAAAAACAAAAACAATGATACAAAATTTCAAGACAAGATATTAGGAGAGTAACAATGGTTAAATGGGTATTATTATCTTCAAGGTAGTTGCTCAGAATGCAAGACATAGGCATGAAAAATTGACCAAATAGTATCAGCACAAGTTCCTTTCAATGAACTAAGATAAATTAGTAGTATAACTATCTTAACTATTATATGTCTTTTCCCATCATTTTTTTTTCCTCCTGTTGGAGACTGCTACAAAGCAGTTCTGAGCAGGATTTAAAATTTATTAATTGGCATTTTATTTATCTGTAAGCCTGTCCTAGGCCTAGGCCCCTTGCCTGGCGATGGGATCTGATTCATAGTAAATGAATCTGTATGAATCACTGGTCCTGAACGAGGCCTGTAGTGACCAGTGAGGTCAGAGATACCTCAAAAGGCAAGGTAAAGAAGATCGCAGCTGAGGATATATTGGCTCCATAATTAATTATGTTAATAGAGACTGCCCTGCAGGCATCTTACTCTGCAGGGCATCACAGTCCCATCACAAAGGCCATCTTGGAGATAAAACAGTTCTTCTTTTCTGGCATTCTTTCCTATTTGGAGATGTCCTTGAAGTGATTCCCAAGTCCTGCTCAGTTCTGGCACCTCCCTCAACACCTCCCTCAATATCCCCTCTGTTTGTCTATTTGAAAATATATACGGGTGATCAAGAGAAGCTCTTTGTCTTAGCCCTCATGATAGCTGCAGAGTCAAGAACTCTTCAGGGGGTTTGATCCTCATGGAGCCCTAAAATCATACCACTTGTCTCATTTATTTAAGCCCTTGCCGTACACTCGTTTGGAAGATTGGGGATCTAGGCCGGGTCCCTGATACCTCTTTTCCCCCATTCCAGTTTCTCTTTCCTTTTGAACAGTTTCTTTCCATTTCACAATATCTATTGTACATTTTGGATCTTATTTATTCTTTCAGCTTCTCATAACTAGAGAGACAATATGATGTTTACACACATGTGAGTCTGGTTTATTTCACTTATGAATATGATCTCGAGTTGCATCCCTTTACCTATAAAAGTCTCAAGTTTATCCTTCTTTATGTCTGAGTAGTACTCCATTGTTTAAATAAAAACATATTTTTTGTCCATTCCTGAGCTGATGGGCATTTGGGTTGTTTCCAAGATTCAGTTATTACAAATTGTGCTGCTATAAGCATGGGTGCATATATATCACTGTGGTTTGATGTTTTTAATTCTTCTGTGAAGATACCCAGAAGGGGAATAGCTGGGTTGAATGTCACCTCTAATCCTAATTTTTTGAAGAAACTCCATGTTGATTTCCACAGTGGTTGCATCAGTCTACACTTGCACCAACAGAAGAGAAGGGTAACTTTTTCCCCACAGCCCCATCAGTATTTGTTATGGGTTGATTTTTTTGATGATAGCCATTCTTCCTTGGGTAAAGATGGAATCTCAGTATTCTGATTTCTTAAGTGAATGTCACACTCTGCTTTTCCCTTAACCTTCATAACTTGATTTATTCCCTTTATGGTACTTTTAAAATACTTTCTTTGTATCTGTCAATATTATTCTTTTTGTTTTTAGATCATAGGCTATTTGAAGGCAGGAACTAGGGAGTTACTATTCTTATATTACTTAGGATTTGAGTAGTCAATACATGTTTTCTGAAGAGTTATTTTCTTTGATCCATGATTGAGACCTTGCTAACAATGAGATGATGCACTGACTTTCCCTCACACTTGATCATGAAGAGGAGATTTCTCTTATATGTGGTAAAAGAAGAAAAGAAAGGTAAGATCATGACTTTTCCATGAACCTAAATTTATTCAACTTTAAAGGAAAACCTTCTATTTTTATATCACTGTCCTTCTTAGTTGAAAATTAAAATTTCTCCCTTCTTTCATGGTAATGGGTGGTACTTATACATTAGAAAAATTAGTGTCTATGTTCTTTCATTTAAAAAAATTTTTACTGATCAGTGAAGTTTGGGCTCTTCAGAAGTATCAGGGCAGGCAAAATTTAGTCCACAGGATGGTAAATTGTTAACATTATTATGTGATTTTTTTGGGATTAATTTCATGGCTTGAATATTTATTTGTAGAGGGTATAGTCCAGTGGTAACTTCATATTCTACCCTCCACCCTGAATAAGTGATTCAAAGTCCATAGTTTTCAAACATTACATGTACTTGTGCAACTTGGTGAACAAAACACAGCAATTAATGATATTTAAATTTCAGACTACTGTGTGTGTTCCCAGGAAAACAGGTATTTATTATTAAGCAAAAGTGTAAGTCTTGTTACTTCATTTTAATGTTCTTGTAAAATATATATTGAAAAAGTTTTGTTTCTTATATACATTATTTTATATTTTATATGCAACACTTAGTTCAGTGGAGCCCAGAGTGATAAGTGATTCTGGTATAACCAATATGGTGAAAAGAACGATTAGCTTAGATGAAAGAAAATTGCTATTAGTGCTAGCATGCCTAATAACTACTTGGGTAACAGTGGTCTTAGCTGTATGTAGTTAAGATAACCATACCTGCCTCACGTACTGTTTTAGTTCCTTTTATCTTTGCTGAGACAGAATACCTGACACCCAAGATTAAAGCAGGGATAGGTTTGCAGTTTATTGAAGTTTCAGTCCTTAGTTGGCTGTTCCTAAGGCAGGATGGCATGGCAGAGGAGAAACAGTCCATGGTATGGGAGGCAGAAAGCAGCAAAGCAGCGAGCAGCAGCAGCAGCAGCAGCAGCAGCAGCAGCAACAGCAGCAACAGCAGCAGCAGCCTGTCTCTTTTATCTCTTCCAGGCTACCTGCCTTTCAGGTGGTATCACCCACACCCAGGGTGTCCTTTCCATTATCCACACCCAAAAGTATGCTTAACCAACCAGTAGATTAATTTGGTAATCACACACACTTAATCCCAGAATGGCATAGTTTAAACCCAGCATCACACACCCTAGGACCAGCTACCTTTGAAAAACCACACCTGTGAGCTCACGAGGCTTTTGAGGGACATCTAGACACATGCCATAATTATCAGATTATTTTTCAGGTAATTGTCAGACCCAACTAAGTAACCAAGTTGTGAAGCATTTTTGCTTTAGTATAATCTAAAACTGAGGTATTGTATTCACCACTGCAGTGCTTCTTTTATCTTTATCATCAATGGTATTTCCTTTAGAGTCCTCTGTTTGTATTCCAGAAGCACGTCCAAGTCCTTTTCTAGGATCTAAATTACCAATTGTTCCACATCCTTCTAGTGACATTGATTTGATTACATACCATAAAGTGTTTAGCAGGACTTTATTATCAGTTTAAAATGAAATAATTGTTTAAACATCAGAATGTCAGTGGTAGATATTTGTATAAGTGATTCCAAGTGGAATGATATACTGATAACATTCATTTTTTGGGAGGCTCTGAACACAGAAAAGGTCAGCCTCAAGTCTGAAGCATACATAATGTGAATATTCTATAGGAAAGATTATTTGCACTGTGTGAACTTATCTTTCATTTTGCTTAAACCAAACCATTAATGACTGCATTAATTTCCTAAGTGATTATACAACTACTTTGTGAAGACATGTTGGAAAATACTGGATTGCTGGAGTAATTGTAAAATCTGAGAGTAGAGATAGATAGAGCTGGAAGAGTAGAATTAGAGCTGAAAGAGGCCACTTATTCCTCTCTTCTTTGTCAGTATTATTAAAAAATAAAAAGACATTATACAGGCTGCTTGACATTTTAGAGTTGAAGAAATCTGTCTTTGCCCCTTCTATCTTTCCTTAATAGCTTAGTGTAATGTCCTGTAAGAAATAGTTATTTTCATTTTATTTTGCCTCTTAGTCTTGGTGGCCTCTGCTATGCTCTGACTTTGTACAGGCTGCTAATGAGGTACAGTACCACCTAGGTCTTCCCTCCCAGGAAGCAAGTGCCACAGGCTCCTGAGTGAACCTTTTATCTTTTACTTCTGTTCTAATAAAACTTCACTCTTTAGGGCTATTGATCTCTGCTAGACATTAGGAAAAGAGCAGTAAAATAAATTCACACTAAGGTGCAATTCCTATTAGCTGACAATGGGTTAGGTATTCCAAAGTTTATTTACAAAACAAACACACAAATAAAACAGACTGGAAATGTTGCGTTCACAAGTAAAGAATTTAAATAAGGATCTTTCCCGAGACTACTGAACTAATCCATTGGAGATGAACTTCTTCCCACACCTAATGGGACCTCACTTCCTGAATTAAATTGTAAGTAGATAACTACATTGTTAAAAGCTGAGAGATTGCTGTGAATCACAATATTTCATGAATTACAAGGTCTTTAAACTAGAAGATGAATGAAAATTCAATCTGAAAAAGTCAAATTATAACCCTAGTTGGGATTAAAATGAGAGTTTGAAATGGGCCTCTAAGAGGGTTCACACTCATTTAAAATAAGTAAAAGAAGACCAGTGGCACAATAGAGGAATAAAGAATAGGGGAATTTGTTGCTTCAAATATATAAAGTTCTTAGTTATTTACCAAACATATATTAAACACAGGACAAGACACAAGGGTTTTAAAAATGAAAGACACTCTCTGAACTAAGGAAGCTCACTCTCTAGAGAATATATTAGAAACTGGAGCATTACCTTATCCATACACAATAAATTCTGTGATAGAGGTAAACTTCGGGCATTTGGAGACTCCAGTGATAGCATAATGTGGAACTGGGTATGGAAGACAGGAATATATTTTGGAAAGTTTTTAATTAGGTAAATGAACATTTACTGAATTTTAGAGAATGAATACAGATTAACTAGAATAAAAAAGACTTCTACAGTTTCACTATCTTAATTAGAAAGTCATTAACCTGGAATTAGTTCATTTATTTGTTTTTAAAAAGTATTTCCTAAGCTCACATGCATATTAAAACAAAAATCAAAGATTAAAAAAAAACAGCCACAGTAACAATAGATAGAAAGCTTTTAGAGTTCTTTTGAATGTGCAACTGCATGTACATTTTGGTAATTATAGGATCAATTATTAATGTGCACATTCACCAGTTCTACAAATGGTGGTTAAAAGAGAAGAACATAGTAAGCTCAGCCAGAGACTATTTAGAGTGGTTCAGCACTCATTAACTACAAAACTCTACATTAAAATGGCAGGCAAATTATGAACAGGTAAATACAAGATACAGGAATGAATGTATGATTCAGTATCTATTTGGCATTATTGTATTATTTTGGTCCCATAGAACTACAGAAACCCCAAGATGAAATTTATTTATCTATCTAGATAATACATTTTTTTTCAGAAGATGTAAGAATATAGATAATGGTAAAACACATATGGATATAAAGCAGTTCATGGTAGGTTGATCCTCATATCTCACACGCACACTTACCACACACACATGTATTTCTTTATTGCTTTGGTTTATTTAGATAAGAGTCCCTTGATGATAAGACTATAAGGTACAGAGGGAACAGCAAAGCTACTAGACATTGTATAGTTTTTATTGATTCTCTTCCCCCACCACTGTTTATAAGTATGTTTGAATTGCTATTAGACTCAGAGCTCAAATTCTGACCTATAGCTCATCTCTCCCCTGGTAATTCCTATGTCTTAAAGGCCTTTTGAAAAAGAACATTAAAATTACTCCAATCAATGTTTTTGGTTGACATTTGCTTTCACTGACTGTGATTGTCAGTTACCACTAGAATTTATAGAAAAAGAATAAAACAAAAAGAAATAAAAAGGAAGACTGTTCAGCTGGTTTCTCTTATAGGTTTTGTTTTTGAGTGAGTTACAGTATGCAATACTTTAATATGACTCTGAATATACCTGGATAATTTTAAAGAACAAAATGAAAGTGGGGAGAACTCGTGTACGATCCATGACCTGAGAAGCTGTATGCTCTTTTAAACAGAGTGATAGAAGCTTTCCTCAGGAATGGAACTGAAAGCACAGAGTATCATCATGCATCTTGTTTTTCTCCATATTTCTGTTTCTGAGTGTCTCCCATTTGAATCCAATAACCAGTGTCAAATTCCTGTCCTGAAAAGTAGCCTGAATTCAAAATGTCAGAATTGAGAAACTCTTGTTAACATCACTTTCTTCTGCTATCAGTCCCTTCCTATCTTGTTCACCAATTAAAGTAATTAAAGAGCAGGGCAAATAAACATCTATTTAATTGCTGATCAAAAAATCTTTTCCTTTTGATCTTCGTCTCCCTCACACCAAATATGGATATTAGTAAGTTGAGTATACAAGGCTGAGCAGAATTCCAATTCTCCCAAATTGGTACCCTTATAATAGTTATCTAAAATTGTACTAGTAGTGAACATTACAGAAATAAAATTAGATGACATCAAGGAGATAAATCTGTTTAATATGCCATTATGATATTTAAGCTGCATTGTCAACTTTTTGGTTTAGGAACCTCTGGGTATGAATGGGTATGTCATAAAGGCATAAACTTGGGTACAATATCTGATTTCTGGTCCTTTTCTCTCTGAGGCTCCTCCTCTGCTCTGTTTACTGGCATACATGAAGTGAACAGCATATTTCTACCATATCCTTCTGCCATGCTGTTTCTGCCTTGGAGCCTTTGACTATGTACTGATCCGCTAGAAACCATAAACCAGATTAAATCTCTCCACCTTTAAATTGCTGGTGTCATGTATTTTGCACAAGTGACAGGAAAACTGACTAACACAACCAGTATATATTGTGACATAGAATAAAAACTTGTTTCTCACAGTTCTAGAGCCTGGGATGTTCAAGGTCAAAGTGCCAACATTTGATTTCTGTTAAAGATCTTCTTGGTATGACTTTATATGGGAGACATGTGTGTTAGTTACTTTTTCATTGCTGAAACAAAATGCCAGATACCCACAAGTTAAAGAAGGAAAGGTTTATTTTAGCTCACAGTTTGTAGAATTTTCAGTCTCTAGTCAGCTAACTCCAAAGGAGGGAAGCATGAGAAAGGGGCATGGCAGAGGAGACACAGCTTATGGAATGGCAGACAGGAGGCATCAAGACTATTCTTTCTTTCCTTTTTATTCCATCCGGGCTACAAGTCTATTAGTTGATGTCACTCATATGTAGGGTGGGTTTTTTCTCTTCAATAGGTCCATCACTCATATCCATAACTATGCTATACCAACCAATGGATTAATCTACTATCACATACCCATGATCCAGCATCACACACCCATGATCCAGTTATTCCTAAAAACCTACCCATGAAAGCATGAAGCTTTGGGGGAGCATCTGCATACAAGCCACAACAGAATGATTGCTGTGTCCTCATATAGCCGGAGGTAGAAGGGCAAAAAGGGCCCACTCATCTCTGAAGCTTCTTTTATAAAGGCCTTAATCCCACTCACAAAGGAGGATTTATAACGACCTAATAATCTCCTAAGGTCTCTACCTCTTCATACTACTACCTTGGAGGTTAAGTTTCAGCATGAGTTTTAGAGGGACATATTAAAAACTACAGCACTCCTTTTCTTAGTCACATTCTTGTCACTAGGACAAAGTACCTGATACCCACAATTGAAAGGAGGTGAGGTATATTTTGGATCAAGTTTCATTCCATGGCCAGCTGGTTCCAAGGCAGAAATGACTAGGTGATAGTACTTAGGTGAAGAAAGCTTGTAGCATCCAGGATGCAGAGAAAGAATAGCTAGGGACTAGGATGACTTTTTCAGATCACACCCGCAGCAGACCACTTTCAACCAGGTTCCATCTCCTAACAATATATTCAGCTTCTGAACTTAAAAATAAATCAGTCCATTGTTGAGTATGGCACCTCCATAATCCAGGCATCCTCCAAACATATGAAAATTTTGGGAGAGATTTTAGAACTAAGCTATAAAACACTACCCAAATTCATCTATAGATTCATCACAATCCCTGTCAAAATGTTGGGTGTTTTTGCTGAAATTGACAAACTGACCATTTTGGTTTGTATCTAGATGTCCCCCCAAAACTTCATGCACTCATAGGTGGAGCTTTTGGGAGCCAACTGAACCTAGGGTGTGTGACACTGGAATTAAGAGTGTGTGGTACTAAATTAGTCCACTTAACCTATGGATGAAGGAAAAGGCCCACCCTGGGCATGAGTGATGCCACTTTAAAGGCTGGTATCCTGGATGGGATAAAAAGGAAAGAGAGTCTGGCTTTACCACTGCTACTACTTCTCCTTCTTCTCCTCTCCTTCTCCTTTCTCTTCCTCTTCCTCTTCTTCCTCCTCTTTCACCTCCTACTTTTCTTCTTCCTCTTCCTCCTTCCTCCTCCTTCCTCCTGCTCCTCCTTCCTCCTTCTTCTTCCTCCTCCTTTCTCCTCCTCCTCCTTACTCCTCCTTCCTCTTTCCTTCTGCTCCTGCTCCTCCTCCTCCACTGCTGCTGCTGAAACGTGCGGCCTTCTACTTGACCTGCCATGCCATGAGCTATTTCTCTTCCATGATGCCACCTGCCTTGAAGTCAGTTGACTAAATTCTGAAACCTCTACAAACTGTGAACTGAAGTAAACCTTTCCTTCTTTTAACTTTAAGTGTTGGGTATTTTATCTTGGTGGTGAGAAAATGAACTAAGACATTAACCTTAAAATTCACAAAGAAATGCAAGAGAGTTAGAGTAGCCAAATATTGAAAAAGAACATAGTTGGAGGACTCACTCTCCCCAATTTCAAAACTTACCGTGAAGCTACAGTGACCAAAGAAATTTTTTACTGGTAGAAGGACAAACATATTATATCAATGGAACAGAACAGAAAGATCAGAAATAAACCCTTATAGTCAATTGGCTTTTTACAAGGGTGCCAATTCCATTCAATGGACAAAGTCTTCAACAATCTGTGCTAGAACAACTGGATAGCACCTGCAGTAGAATAAATTCAGACCCCTACATCACTCTATACATGAAATTTAACTCAAAATATACCATAAATTTAAATGGCTCAAGTTTAAAGCATTCAGAAGAAAATATGAGTAAATTTTTATGTTTCCGAGTAAGGCTATGGCTTACAAAAGTACAGATAAAAAACAAAATAAATAAATGGAATTTTATCAAAATTAAATACTTTTTGGCTTAAACTTTTGTCATCAACACAATGAAAATACAAAGCGCAGAACAGGAAAAATATTTAAGAATTATATATGTTAATGTTTAATATTCAAAGTATGAAAAGAACATTTGCAACTCAGTAGGCAAAGGACTTTTATAGATACTACGTAAGATACATAGCCACATATATATGGAAAGATGCTCCACATCCTTAGTCATTAGGGAAAGGCAAATAAAAATCAAAGTAAAATATCATTTCCCATGCAGTAAGATTGCAAAGATAAAAAAACCAAAGGTGTTGACAAGGGTATACAGAAGTTATAACCTTCATACATTGCTGCTAGAATTGCAGAATGGTTGCTTTGACTTTGGGAATTCTTAAAAAAACATTAAAACTAGATTTACATTAAACATTAAAACTAGATAATATAATGGTTCCCCTTCTAAGTATGTACCTGAAAGAAAGAAAAATATACATCTGTTCAAAAGCTTGAACAAGAATGTTCATAGCAGCTTCCTTCATTATAACCAAAAAGCAAAAACAAGCTATCCAAAAATGGATTCATAGATAAACAACATTTGATTTATCTATGCAATGGAATATTATCTGGTAACAAAAAGAAGTCATGTACTAATGTGCACCTCAACATGAGTGAAACTATTGATATGAAATGTCCAGTGTAGGTAAATTCTTAGAAACAAAAAACAGATTGATGGTTGCTAGGGACTGAGTAGGTAGGAATACAGAGTAATCGCTAATGTATAAAAAGGTTGTTTTGAAGGTAATGAAGGTATTTTAAAATTAGGCAATTTTAATGGTTTCAAAACTTCAAATATTTTAAAAACAACTGAAGTTTACACATTAAAATGAAATTTTTAGAATGTGAACTCTATCTCAATACATCTGTCAAAGACCAGGTTATGTAACAAAAAAACCAAAAAATATAAAACAGACAGAAAAAATTGCACAATGCTCTATCTTGTAAGACTTTATCAAATGTGTTTATATTTCTTTTTTAATTTTCATGTTGATCCCCTAATGGGCCTGTGAGCTTGGGTAGCACATGGTATAGATAAAGAAACTGTGCACATTTACTTAAATTGTGCAATCACTTATTTCTGTAGGCAAATATATATTTTGCAAATTTCTAGGTTCCATTTAAAAACATAATCTCATATTTTACCACCACTTCTATTATAATTCTGCCTATGGATTGAAAATATTAAAAGCCCCATACATGGGGCTTACAGATCACATAAATCAATGGGGCTTACAGATCACATAAATCAATCATTTTAATTAACAAATAAAGAAAACAGAAATCAAGTGGGATTAAATTTTAACATTTAGGTACATTATCAATGGTTCTTGGTATATGTACTGTGAGTTGAATCAAGTACAGTGAGTGGCACACTGGCATGGTAGGAAAAGATCTAAATTTAAATCTCAGAACCATCTCTCGTCAACTCCTCCATGTATTACATGGAGCTAAAAACTCACGTAGGTAGTGTTCTTTTTCTTTTTCATTGCTGTTAAGATAAAGCCAAGTACATGTATTAGTCATCATTATTGTTAAGTAGAGAAGTTCAAAATGCATGGGGACAACATAACATTACATTGACAAATTTATATGTTTTTCACCATACTACTACATGAAAAATATCAGTTTTCTGTGAGTTGTTTGGATCCCAGTACTAAAACTTCCTAGCTGAAAGATGCCTATTTTAGGGAAATGAAGAGTTGTCATTTTCAAATCTTAGTACTCTGACTATTCACTTTATTTTTTTTTTAATATTTTATTAATAATAAAAGACAAGACAGAAGAGAATCCCCCATACTTGCTACATTGCCTGCTATAAAGAGATGCTTGGGTTGCTGCCCAGAGGCCTGGCCAAATCTACAAAACAAAAGTTGGTTGATGTTCCTTGGTTGCTATTAATCCAGCCAGACCTCCAAAACAGCAGGTTGCTTACAGGGGGGGAGGGGTGAGGGGGTTGGGGAGGTGGGGGGGTGTTAGTGTTTGTCCCCGATTCCAAGCCAGCGCGCCGGTGCCGTGCGGGCCGGGCGGGGGTCCCGCGAGGGGTCCTACTCATTCTCCTCCAAGGTGACTATTCACTTTAAAATTGTGTGCGTATTCTCAGATGTTCAGTGAAGTGTGTATATATATGCATATGCATTTCACTGAATATTAAACATTACTTAAGCATTAAAATGCTAGTGTTAGACATGAACACTATGTCTTCTAATTAACTTAACGTAATTAGAAATATTTTCTTAGCAATGCGTATCTTAGTATTTTCAAATCTCAAAATCCCCATGAATTAATGATAGTAATGAGAGATTACTAAGTACAGCCAAGAAGCATAGGTATCAAACACTTTCAATGTAGAATTTGTACTCTATTGTTTGCCCAATTTAAAAATTTATAGTTGCTTGAGTCAGTGGCTTTTGCAATTGGCTATATTGGCCAATTTTCTTCACATAATGCTACTATAAATAAATACTGATAAATTCATATACGTACATTTGTTGTTTTTAATGATTCATTGCTCTAGTTTTTCCCTGTCTGTTCTTTGCTAATGATACTATGTTTCCTTGTCTCACCTCTCTTTGTATTGATGGTCTGATTGTGTTTACAACAGTATCCCATCTTGAAATAATTCACTAACCAGTTTCCTTAGGGCACATTATTTTCTTCCAGTTTTCTTTTTTTTCCAAACATCATCTTGCTTGTGTTCAATGAAATCCATATAGTTAATTGATTCTCTCAATACTTTTCATTGCCTTAGACCTAATGTTTCATCCTAAACTTACACCTCTATTTTACTTTCCTCTCACATGCACACAGAGAAAACACAATTTCTTCAAAGCTCAAATGTTGAATGAATTTATACTGAGAGAAGGGTTTCCTTGGAAACACTAAATAAGGAAAGCTTTTATATCTGCCTGCTCATCAGCTAGTAGATTGACAGCTGTTTCTCTGTAAAAAATAGTTTATTTCAGAACACTGTGTGCATTGTTAATAGTACAATGTACAAAAATCAGAATTGCTTCAGTGGATACAGTAATGAGGAAGAGAAAACTCAACATGCTTCATGGAATAAAGCAATTGCTTTAAAATCTTAAGAATTTTACACTGGAGTATGAGCATTTTTGTATGTGGGTTATTTCATAAGAGATTTGCATTCATTTAGATGGATTTGATGATCTAAAATAAAATTATCCCTAATTTTTTGCCTCATCATTATTAAATATAAAATAATGTGGGTTTTGTTGGTGCTTTTAAAAATTGTGGTCTTATTAGATCCTAGTAAAGTCATAATTCATGCTTGTAGAAAGCTAGATTAAACTTCTCGATTATTTAAAAATTTCTGGACAGGTTAAAAACCAATGTGAAATTATTTTATCCTTTTTAAAACTTATTTCATAAAGAATAAACATAGCATTAGCAAACTGGATGCATTTCTTTATGTTTATAATAGTATTGTCATAGTATTTGTTAATTTCTTGCACTTATTAAATTCTAGCTCTTTCCCTTTCCATTTTTTTTTCCCTTTCCATTTTTATAAGTTATTGCTTACACTGTATCTGAGAAAAGAAAGAGGATATCTATTACATACAGGAAATGTGTTAGCTTAAAATACACTTAAAACGTCAAACAAGTGAGATACTATCTGCAACATAATTTAGTTAGCAAATGTATAATGCTTGAGAAATGGTGGCAACAATACATGAGACTCGATTTGTGTCATTGTTAAATTGGTTTGCACTTGTATTTGCAAACAGGCAAAGAAGAAGACATTTGTAAGTTATTTCTCAAGAATACAAGGTCTCAAAAAAAAAAGAGTACAAGGTCTCACTCTCTTTGCTCTTTCAAAGTCTTCAAACTCAGAGTATAATGATTTTTGAAGCTTGTACAGAGCATGGCATATATTTGCCACATCACCAGAACTTGCTACTTTTAATACTGTTTTGGTTCTTGAATAGAGTATGTACCATTCATTTCCATCTATTACCATCTAAGGGGATCTTCTATATTCTTCCATGATCCATCGCTTACTATGCTTATCAGCCCATGTATAGCCGACCCGTGGCAATGCTATCTTATGCTTATCAGCCCACACATAGCTGACAATGACCTACTACATACAACCATTCTAGACTTGTCTCTGCCAAATGAGTTAAGTGGACGTGCTTTTCAAGACAGTTGGTGTTGTAATCAGGGGTTACAAAGAGAACAACTGCATATAGGACACAGAATTTGTAACACTGATTTATGGTGGTCACCCAGAGTTAAACATAAGAAAGTGCAGGAAATCTGTCCATAACACTAAAGGCCCAGAATTTTCAGCCAAGGACCTGGATCCCATAGCAATGTCCTGCAAGAGACCAGCTAAAGAACCAGAGCCCATGACAATGCTTTCCACAAATCCAACTGGGAATCTAAGAGCCCATGATAAGGACTCATGTCAGTCTATATTACAGATCTGAGCTGGGAAGACCCAAAGGTCAGCAGTGGAAGCTAGAAAGTCTATGCCAGCGGGACGAAGGAGCTGTACCAGTAGGTTGAGAGTTCTACAATGGAGCCAGGAAGTCATGCTCAAAGTAAGGGCCAGAGCTCCTCTGAAAAGTACCACAGCCATCCTCAGTGGCAATGAGGTCCCAAGTTCCTCTGATGATGAGAACAGTTGAGCACATGTCAGGAAGCCCAGTGTGACAAGCTTATCCTGGAGATTAAACAGCACACATCTTCCCCTCCAGAGTCAGGAAGCAACGCTCAATGTAAGGAGCAGAGCTTCCTCAAAGTGAACCACAGCCATTCTCAGCAACAAGGTCCCAAGCTCCTCCAATGATAATGGCCGCATTCATATTGGGGAAGCCAGCATGACAAACTCCTTCAGGAGAACCAACAGCTCGAAACAGCAACACTTAGGAAAACCCACAATGCCTCACTCTTCTCCTTGTCTCTATGCTGGCAACTTTCCTCAGGTGGGCCATCTACACTCAGCACCATACTGATTTAATTCAGCTGGTGTTAAGTTGACCACCAGTTTTTAATCCATTACAGTTGGTATACCTCTAGGGTGTTACTCAGAAAAGTATGACGCAGTTACATGTATGTATACACAAAGCCTACCAGGATTTAAGTTAACTGAGGACAGAGAAACCACAATATTAAAGGTATTTAACACAATTTGAAGTTTAATATATTTATTTTTGCATAGCATAGGATGAATGGAACTTTCTGATTATGGAAAAACTGTACGCATGCTATTTAAACATGTAATTTTGCTTTTCCAGTAGATGAAATAGTGATCACTGGGAGGTGGGATTGACTAGAAGGAAATGAACAGAGGCCTAAAAGGGGACAGAAAAGACAGGCTTCCTTTTGGCTGAGATCACAAAAAGTATAGGTGAGAAGTATTTGCAGAGTTTTTGCCTTTTGTTATTTACCATTCTCTTCCTCAGCTATGTTTGTTTTTGAAGTTTTATAGTATTTTTTTCCAGAAAAAATTTTTTGATTGCTGGGGTAAAAAAGATTCCCATTATAGTCGTATAGCCTTAAAATCGACTATCATAATCCTTTTCTTCATCATATGTATCTATCTGAAAGCGAATAGATAAAAAGGGATTTGCCATATGTAGAAACCAAATACATAAAATGACTAACAAGTTCTACTGCTGGTTGGACTTGAACTAAGGCTCAAATCACTACCCCCAACCACCATTTTTTTCCGACAAAAATTTCCTCGTTGCATTTAAAAATACTGTGCATTTTGCTCTCACAAAATAGATTATTCTCTAGAAATTCTTCATTTCCGAATTGGTATTCTTTGTGGCTTGTAGTGGAATTATATTTTTCTCTAAGGTGATGTCATGCGTACTTTATGAGCCAATTCACAGGCACAAACACTGATGCCGGGGGGGACTGACCACACAGGCAGGATAGATCTATTGTTTTAACCAGCTAACACCCACTTAGCTTTCCTAACATGTAACAAGATATAATACTTTTCTGCAAAATAATTAGCTATAAATAGTATGTGCTTGAAGAATATGACGTGATTAGCATTACTTTAAAACTATTTAATCAATTTGGAATTAATTCTATTTTCTATTATCTAGGGCACTTAGGTCTAGAATTAATATTATGTTAAAACTTTTGCCTGATCATTGTGCTACTAATCATCATCCTATTTACATTCATGTTTCTCTGTCTTTCTGATCTCCCGGTTTTCTAATCTTGTGTCACTCTGGTTTTTTCTTTTGTTTGAGAATGTGATCTCCCCCTTATTTGTATTCTCTAGCTTCTTCTGTCCTGTGAATATTGGTCTAGCTGCTCTCAGCTCTATACTCAATATATCAGGTAGGCATAAAGTGTGTTTTGTGAGTGGGCTTTGAATGTAGAAAAACCAGCATTGGAGTCAATTTCCTGAGTATAGCCAGCGCAGGGGCACCAGCATAACTGTTGCAATTTGTGGTGGAGGCTGAAAATACTGGACAAGGTGCTAAAACCTGAGCTAGATTCATGGGTAGAACAGCCAAACAGTAATTATTCAGGACACCATCGTCATGCAAGAAGCTAAAATATCACTGAAATGAAACAGAGCTGTTTAAGCCAAGTTTCCACACATAACTTCTTACATAACTAGAAAAATGTAAATTGCCACCTCTTGCCAAAGCAGACAGCTCTCTTAAATGAAAAGGAAAAGAATAAAACAAAGCCTTCACACAGTGTTGATACATAGGCTACAGTTAAAAAAAAATAAGCTTAGGTTGGTGAGACATTCAACCTGAGACCCTTTTAGCACGTTAAGCATACAATGCAGTATGAACTACAGATAACATATTCCACAGCAGACTTCTAGAACTTGCTCATCTTCCATAACAAATGCATCTATTAATGAGCAACTTCTTATTTTCCTCTCTTGACAGTCCCTGGAAACTTGCATGTTACTCTGCTTTCATGACATCATATAAGTGGAATTATCTGTGACTGGATTACTTCACTTATATTCTATCCTTAAGGTTCATCCTTGTCACATTGCAGAATTTCCTCATTTATAAAACCAAACATTATTCCACTGTATAAACATTTTCTTTATTCATTCACCTAAGGATGGACATTTAGGCTGCTTCTACATCTTGGCTTCTGTAAATACTGCTGCGATGCAGGAGTGCTAAGTTCTTTTCAAAATCTGAACTTTGGACTTTTCCCAAAGCACTTGCAATTGCAGTCCACCAAAGTTAGAAGTTGTAGTTTGCTTGAACTCTGACCTTAAGTGAATTCTGATCTACTGTAGTTTACTTAGAAGGAGGAGTTTCAATAAATGTAACCTAAATTTGATTGCATTAATATGTCTCAAAGGAAGCTGTCTCATTCATGCACTTGAAAAAGAAAACTGCCAAGAGAACAAAAACTGAAGAAAAGTAGAAAAGGTTTTGTAGAAATCTTTTCATAATACAGATTCTATTTGACCAGTGGACAAGACTTAAGAAGTGAATCTGTTTTTGTATACTATGTTTGTGAACAGAAAAGTCAGCCTTCCAGTCCCTAAAAATGTGAAGTAGACCTTTAAGGAATATAATTTTAAATGGTAGTATGGTATCAGCTATCCAAGGTGCCTGCATATATTTGCGGAGCTTGAGTAAAAATAATCTGGCTGGTAAGAGCTGACGGGAGACAGTGCACTTCTGGCATCGTTTCTGCCATCCATGCATTCACTGCCATGGGACTGGAGTGGGCAAATGTCAGAGTACAGGAAGAACGCAATTATTTGCCCTTTTTCCTATTTGCTAAAACTCTCAAATGTTGGAAGTTATGAGCGTTATGGAGGTCGGGAGAGTTGTGATAGTTGAAATAAGACAATGAAATTTATTTAGAAAGATTGTGAAAACCATATCTGTGTTCAATTGGTAAAGCAAAAAAGGAAATAAAAAAGGACCAAATTTTGCAGAAACATTTTAAACTTGACGAAACATATAGGTTACATGTATTATACATTTGCTAACTTATAGACATCGTTAGTCCATCCTGATAGTTATTTTGGGACTGTTGAACTAAAATATATCAGTCTTATGGAAGATGTGAAATATGAACTGGGGAATGAACAAAAAGTTCAGAATTGAAATTGGTTGTGAAAATAAAGATTTGTCACACAGTTTTGAGATGTGGGTGGTGTTTCAATGAATTTTAGTTATACTTTTTAGAATGACAGATTTTCCAGATCTGTCAGTCCAGAAATATTTAATGAGTTCATACTAGATGCCAGGTACTGAGTAAAACAGTGAATAATTTAGAATTCCCACATCCAGAAAGTTACATTGGTCTAGATATTAAGGTCTTTCTCCTTGTTTCTTTGTTCTCTCTCTCTCTTCCTCCCTCCCTACCTCCCTATATATATATGGAGTGTGTATGTGTGTGTAAAATAGGATGAACAGTGGGAAGAGAGTACTTAGGCAGAGTGGGGAAAATTATATCCAAGGAGGCTGAGTTGGAACTTGCGGTCAGTTGTTCAAGAGTCCTAGTAAAAATCACAGCAAAATCATAGAACTCAGCCATGGAAACAACCTTTACTTATTAAAAGGAGAGAAATAAGGGCAGTGTGGCCAGAATGTAGTAACTGCAGAAGTAGATTAGGCCAGAGACATAGGCCAATGCCAGATTATACAGGATCTTAGATGCCATGGTACAATTTTATTTCAACTGCAATGAGACAGCAATGGTGAGCTTTAAAAAGGAAATACTCACGGAAGTTCAGAAACGTACCATACAGGACGGAAGATTGGGTTTCATAGAGAGAAACAATGAAGTGTGCTAGAAAGTTAGTACAGTATTCTGGGTGAGAGCTAAGGATGGTTGAGATAGAATGATTTACAATAAAAGGTGAGAAATGGAGACACAGAAAATTACTTGGGCTTTATTAGGGGTAAGTGGTGAGGACAAGCAGTTAGTGAATCTGTAGCAGGAGCAAATTAAACAGTCTGTGGATATAACTTACAGAATCATCAGTATAAATATTATTTGAAATCATTTAATGAGAAAAAGTTCACATAAGAGGAGTTGGCACCAAGATGAATGTTAAAGAGTGCAAAACGATCCAACATTTAAAAGTTGACAGGTGGACAGAAACCAAGAGGCTTCTTACCTAAAGAGCTATGAACAGTGAAGTAGTAGGAAAATCTAAGTGTGATTATGCAGGAGTAGGTGATAATTTTCAACAAAGAGAAAAGAATTCACTGTGTCAAAAGTTTTAAGAAGTAGATGTTAAATGTGGAGAATTAACCATTTGTGAACTATTTATCTTCTAAACTGATGCTCTTCCTTCTTGGACCACTAAACCTCCCCCTGTTGGTGAAGTCTTGACTCATTTGCAGAGAAACAATCCTTGCTCTGGGTCACTACACATCCTCAAGTGTTCATTCAATCTCATCAGTCTGCTGATGGTGGTTGGCTTTGTCCTCAGTGACTGGGGTGGCGCTACATCACAGGTTTCTCAGAAAAATGTCAGGTAATGTTTTTCAGTGTTTATAACCAAAAGCATTTGATAAACTATATTGTCATTCTTCCAATCTATGGGTTTGAAGCCACAGGGCCAAAGACTCAGGTATAGAGAGAGAGATTCATTTATGTAAAATGGAGAACAAAATTTGCTGCTTTTTACTTGCAAAGCAGCTGAGCCCTGTGAAGTGACAGAGTTTTGGTGACATTCTAGATCTAAAGTAATAGTGACAGGTCTGGTCAAGTACAGTGAGACTGACTGTTACCTACTGCACTTCATGTATAGTATTGAGGGTTCCAAAAGGAAATCATTTTATATTCACACTGCTTGTCCACATGCTGAAGAGATACCTCATTAGATATGATCCACCTGGCCCTGCATTGGGTTCAATGTTTTCCAACACTTTTCATGTCATCGCGTATATTGAACATAATAATGTATCTTGGTGCTCATTGGAGTAAATGTGTCAGGCTATGACTTACTTAGAGACACAAGTTCTTCAAATGTGGATAACTCACACGCAGCACATGTTATAGCTGAAAGAAGACCTGCTTCTTAGGAGGCAGGTAAGATAGCTCTGGGAAATTCTGCAACAAGAGGTAGAGGAAATAACCTCTGTGATACAAGATTGAAAATGCTTGCTTGCAAAAGTGATCACCTTTCCAGATGTTGTCCCCATTTAATTCAATACCAGGGTTTGGGGGTGTGCACAGATAGACTGTTGAGGAAAAAAAAGGCATTTCAAGTTAGAATTAATGACAACATAGGTATACACTGAGAAAATACAGGAGTGTTTGCACTGTAACTTGGTTCAGAGAATAAATGGTTTGTGTTGGTAAATATCTACCCCTTCTAAAATAAGGTAATGGATGAAGCATAATCAGAACATGAACTGGTTCCTCCATTTGAGTTTATACTCAAAGCTTTTAAATTATAAAAAGCAACAGGTGTAAACTACTCTAATTACTTTCCTACCTACTTGTAATAATGAAGTTACAGACTGAGACTGGCTTATTTTCTAAATTTGGAAGATAAGGGGAGAAAGTTGAAAAAGTCTTGTGCCACACGACACTGCACTTTGAATTCTTAAAAATAAGGCTCAAGAAAACTTATTAGTGACTAATTTGACAATTTAATTCTTAAAGGGCTATACTCATTTCAGTACAAAATCAGGGCTTCCCCGATGGCAAAAGATCTCTCTCTATAATATCTGAAACTGTACAGAATTAGAAGGCTAGAGTGGCGTATGATTATTGAATGTTAATCGCGAAGGTGAAATATTTTTAGTTGGTGTTTTGGGATTTTAAATTTGGGCTTTAATTTGCAAAAACATTTCATTTTTAAATTCAGTTTTTCAGAAAATTTTGCAATGGTGGGAATTTAATCTACCGTTCAAATTTATTCAGATTTAGTATATCTTCAAAAGTGATATTTTATTGTATGAATCTTTTGATATTGTCATTCTGTCTCACTGCAAAATTCTTAGCATGCCCTCCTGGACACACAGTTGGATGTAATTCAGCACAAGAAATACCATAGGCAGTGAAATTTTAGCTCTTTAGAGAAGATATGTTATGGAGGATTTCTGATTAACCTCTGCTCTAACATAATTCCCTCAGTGAAATGACAGTCATCTTCTGCAATACCCAGTCTGCCTGCCTGAGTCTTCATACATTGGCTCTACTTAGATCCCTGCAAACTGACTGCAGAGACACCACTTGACGAGACATTGATTTAGTATTCAGCATGACTAATGTCCCCTTAACTGATATACATGAACTCTTGGTATTAGACTTAACTATGTAGTCACCCCAAAATGCTTAGCATGGTGTGAACTTATGGATTTAATGAGATAATGTAGTTTTTATCTCTAGTCTAGCCATGAACTAAACTTTCCCTTCTCTTTCTTGGTGTACCCTCTCACTGTCTAAACCTGGCCCTGATGTGGGTCACACAGTTTCTCTACCTGGGCCTCTCAGTGTGCCCCAAGCCATAGCTCAAATTTGTGTGGACTTCTTAAAAAAATGTTTTGACACAAATTACAAAAACAATATTGGTGTAAGGGGCCAGGGATGTGGCTCAGTGCTAGAACTCTTGCTTGGCAGGCACAAGCCCCTGGGTTCGATCCCTAGCACCACAAAAATAAAACACAACACAAAACAACAAAACACCACACACACACACAAAAACAATATTGGTTATAGAAGGCCATGGAACGGAAAATCAGAAATAAAAACTATATTCATTATATCAGGAAAGCGTTGTTTTGTCTCACATGCAGTAAGTAGTGAGAAAATTTTAAAACTCTGTGGAAATTCAGATTTCAATTCATTTAATCGTTTTGCATATAAAAAATGCAAAACTACTGGAGATGTCTTCTCTCCCATTGGTGTTGATTAAAGCAGAAGAGAAAGAGGAAGATTAATTGTGCCTGAGTTACTGGATCAATGAAGACCCAAATCCTACCAATCTCTCCTCCTCTGCTGCTGGCAGCTCCAAGCCATGCTAAGTAGGGGACAAACATTCCCTTTTCACTGGGCTGTACCTTCAAGATGTGTGTCTCTTAGCTAAGTTTTTTTTTTGTTGCTGAGACAAAAAAAGACACCCAAAATTAAATGAAGACTCTTTCTCTAGAGCAGTTGTGCAGACTCAGATCCATCTGGGTTCAAAGCCTGAGGCCCAAACAGCTGTGATCACTGCTTCTCATTGCTCTGTGGTTTATTGTTCATGTTTTTCACGACCTGCCTTTACTTTTCCTCTTTTATGAATCTGTTCCCAAGGGTGGGAGATTGGCTTTTTAGAACCAAAAGAGAATAGTAAATATGGTCCAAAAGGGAAATGATAGGTATCATAAAACACAACTCTTAACTTAATTATTATTATTACTAACAATATATGTATTGTATTTGTTGTTTTGGATTCCATGCTAGTTAGATGCAGACTTCGGATTCAGCAAAATCTGAGATTCCTGCCCAGGTCCTCTAGATGTGTGACCTATAGAAAGCTCTCTGAACTGTCAAAGCACCAATCTCTGCATATGCTGTGAAGAATTACGTTAACTTTTCCACTGGATTTTTGTGAACATTAAATGAAATGATACTTAACACAGTGTCAGGCACTCAGTAAGGAAGAGAAGAGAGATGCTACGCTATGTAACTAGTGAATTCTTGGCATAAAATCCATTGTTGAAAAATTTTCATTCTTTTCTTCTTTTTGAGTAGAAAAAAACCCTTCAGGTGGAGAATTTGTCTCATTAAGTAATATGCAACTGGAGTCAGTGTTTATTATTAATGATTAATTGCCTACTGAGCTTTGTTTAGGGATTAGCATTATTATAATAATAAAAAAGAAAAGTCTTCCATTTACATGAGATCCAAACTAAAGATCTGTGACTTACTTGGGGCCACAGGTGAAATTAATGTCAGTCTCTCTTCCTCCCTCCCACCTTCATTTCTTTTTCCCTGTTTTTCTCTTTCTTGTAACATATGTTGTACTTACAGAGTATACTACAGTTTAGTTATCCATTTTCACTTTTTATTGACTATGTTTATTATGGTTCTTTTAGAGAAGCAGGCCACTATTAATATTATGAAAATGAGATATTTATTGTAACAATTGACTTTACATGAATTTGGGAGTAGCTGGGAAAGTGAAGTTCTGGAAGACACTATCCCATTACAAAGATAGCAGGGCACCAAAACTTGGAATTCTGAGTGGTTGCATGCTTTACAGATCAATCTGTAGCAATTTGCCATTTTTATATTAATAAGTTCTCTAATTCATTCACATAGTCTCTCTTTCTCTACTTATTCAGGTCTCTAATAGTTTTCAAAAAATATTGAAATGTTATTGCTTTCTTTACAGAGGTCATACACATCTTTTATTTTGGCATCTTATATTTATGATTTTTAAATGATTTTTTTATTATAGCATATTTACTGTTTGCTGCTGGCGTATAAATACTATTGATTGTTTTATATTGATTTAGAATTCATCAACCTTGCAAAACTCATATTTATTCAAATAGTTTGTTTTTAAAAGTTTCTGCACATATAATAATATGGCCTGTGAATAATGATTTAATTTTTCTATCTTGTTCCAACCTGGATAAATTTTACTTCTTTTCCTTTCTTTACATACTTCTTAGGAATACTAGTGCAATGCTTATTGGAAGCATTAAAAGGAGAACACCATTGGGCATAACCTCAAAAGAAATAGCTCATTATCTCACACTAAGTATAAAATTTACTGTAGATTTGTCTGTTTTATAGATATTTTTTAACAGGTAGGGAAAGTTCTCTTCCCTTTTTGTTAGTTGAGAGGCTCCTTCTATAGAACATTTCAGGTTCACAGTAAAGTTGAGTTGAATTACGGATTTCTCAGACTTCTCCCCCTTCCCCAATGCATGGCCTCTTTGTCTTACTCATATCTGGTGACTGTAACAAAATGCCATAGTCTGGGTGCCTTAAACAAGAATCATTTATTCCTCATGGTTCTAAAGGCTGAGAAGTCCAAGATCAAGGCGGGGACAGATTTGGTTGCTGTCGAAGGCACTCTCCTTGGCTTTTGGGTGGGCAAACCTCTGGCTATATTATAATGTGGCTGATTGAGGAGGAGGAAAAGCAAAAGACAGGTGGGGGAGTGGGATCTGTTTTCTTCTTATAAAGACACTAATCCCATGTTGAGAACCCCATCCCCATGCCCTCGTCTAAACTGAATCACCTCCCATCTCCAACTACCAGCATGCTGAGTACTAAGGTTTCAACACAGGACATGGGTTGGGGACAGTGCAGTTCATAGCACTCCCTGAAATGAGCAGTACATTTGCTATCAGTAAACTTACACATCCTTATCAATGAAACTTTTTAAAAAATATCATGAATAAAAACTGAAGATGAATATCATAATTTTATCTATCACTTTTTTCTGGCACCCATTAACATAATGGCATAACACCCTTCAAATTTTCAAATCAAAGAAGGCCTCAGTTAACTTTGCTAGTGCAGTTAGGAGGTGAGCAAGGAGAGTGAGCTGATTTGACAAATAACAGTAGTGTTTTCTCTGCTGTGAAATCAACCTTGCATTTCTATGATAGATCAGTTCCACTAAACTTTTCTGTTTATTATTTTATTATTTATTTTGACAAAATTTTGCCAAGGAATTTTGTGTGTATATGTTTGTGGTTAGAAGGAACTGAAACTTTGTTTTATAGATTTGTTACAAAGATTATGCTTGCTTCACACGGTGGCAAGAGCAATGTTCCATCATATTTTAGCCTCTGGGAGGGTTTCTGTACCATAGACAGTACTTGTCCCTAAATGTGTGACACAGCGAGGTTTGGGAGAAGTTGCCTATGAAGTCATAGCAACACTTCAGCTTTTCTTTCTTCTTGAAGCATTTTTGTACTTTTCATCTTTGAAAAAAGTCTGTTTTGCCTAAACTTTAAGTTATTTATTTTCCTGTGCAATTTCCTACTTATTTTCCTATGCAATTACAGTTTTAGCTATATCTCAAAAGTTTGGGTATTGTTTAAAATGAGTTTTATTTGATCCATGAGTTATTTAATGATTTTTAAATGTTACAAATATGCAGGTTTTCTAGTTACCTGCTATCGATTTTAGTTGCATTGAAGTCAGAGGACATGCTATGTTTGATTTTAATTCTTTGAAATTTCTTAAGATTTGTTTTGTGGCCTAGTTTATGAACAAAGATATGTAATTCTTACTTTTTCTAATTGCTAAATATGAATTCAAGGGTTGACTGGAGTTTCACTGCAGTGTTTGTTATTAACAGTCCCTAGTATTCTCACCAGCCGTAAACTTTAAGAGCAGTCTTACAGTGCTGTCAGTTCTAAGACACTGGGTTTCCAGGCTGTGGGTCATTCAGGGGTTCCTCTGGTGTATATTTGTGAAAAGTCACTCGGACTTATTGAAGTTAATCTTGAGTATTCACATTAAACTTTTATAGCAAACTATTTTATCTGTAAAAGAACAGAGTCAAGAAAAGGATGAGATCCACAGATATATGGTAGCTATCTCACTATTGCCAAATTTCTTAAGACTTGTAGTCAATTTCTTTAGAAGAAATAAGGCATTTAAGAAGGGTTTTCATGATTGTCATGTTTCCTTGGAGTACTAAAGTGCATTTAAGACACTACCTTGCTTTAAAAGTATGCAAAAATTATGAGCCACCCCAAAAAAGCCTATCTTGCTTTCTGTATGCACATTTGCTCATTCTCTTTCTCTTTTTCTCTCTATCTCTCACTCTGTCTCTGTCTCTGTCTCTGTCTCCCTCTGTGTGTCTCTTTGTCCTGGCTGCAAGGCTAAAGTAAGGACTGCAGTTTCACAACTTGCTTAGATTTAACTGTTAGTAGAGCATTGGAATTGAGCATCACTAAATAGACTGAATCATAGGTCTGATGTTATGGTTTTCTTCTTTGGTCCCTAAATAGAGGTCAATATATAAGAAAAATGATGAATATTTTCAGTCAAGAATATCCTGAAGAATCATGAGATGAAACAGGAATTTCAAAACCAAATCAAGGGAGGCCTCATTTAGGAATCTAATATCTATAGTATCCTTTGAGACCAAGAAATCCTTTTAGTAATTAGCCAGGAAAAGTCATGAATAGCTCCCAGTCTTTGAGGGGTAAGAGGTTTTCTATTCTGTCTGATGTTGTGGCTTAGATAATGCACTTAAGTCTGATAATGTTGGAGTTTATACTTAACTACTCTGTGTTTCTTTCATGGTAATGCTATTCCTAAGGGAAGGGAATTAATTCTGTAAGACTGTCTGAGAGAGTATGATAGAAGTTCATCAACATGATCATCAACATGTTGTATAAGAACAGATTCCTAGAAACTGAGTGTCTTAAGTATTTTCAAAGGGTGAGTAAGTCTGGGATCATAACGATTTAATTGTGTTGTTGATTTTCCCATGTGAAGGAAAATACAAACCCTAAGTCTGAGTTTAAGTGTGTGCTAGAATGTGGAGCATAGATCTAACCCCATAAATAGCTGTGTCGGTGATCAAGGATAAGATGACACTGAGGTGAGGGGACACAGGAAGCGGAGACAAATCATTTTAAAGGCCTTAAAAGTTGTACAAAATGATAGCTGGATCTGTCTTTTGATGAGCAGAACAGCGATAATAGAAGGGCTACTTCAGAGACTAATGAGATGTTTCAGGAGGTACACAAAATGGGCCCCATTTCTCCTTTTAGTGAGTATTGGGATCATTTTGCTAAAGGTTTAGTCAGGTCAACTGAAGCCATTACTGAACTGTTTTCAGTTTTCAACCCAATTCTTGGGGACAGGTTCAGATGGGAGGTATCAGTAGATTAGGTACCAGGTAGTACAATCAATGATGTCTGTAGACTGAATACATTATCTAGAAAGTGACTGTCTGATCCAAATTTAATAAAGGTACCTCATTTTAAAAATAGGTTTTGTGCCAGCAGGTGTATTGGAGTGGAATCTCTAGGCAGAAAAACTGACTGGCTAGTGCATGTCCCAGAGAGATAGGAAGTAGATGAGATGATAAAAGAGTTTGAGGAGTATGTGCATCCTGCCCCTGGAATCCTTTAATTACTCTAAGGAAGGAATAATAAAAAGGTCATAGAGTTAAGTAGAAATGAAATGTAGCATTTTTAGTATTTGCATGAAGATTCTTTTTTTGTGATAAAAGCAATTTTGTACAGAATGGGGACACTACATCTTTGAAAAATATTCTTCCATTGCATAAATTTGCCCTTTGTCTTTTTAGATTCTATCGTTTGAGTTCAGGTAAGGCTAATCTTTCAGTGCCTCCTTTTCTTACAAGGTAAAGAGATGTTTTTGACTGCAGTAGGGATGAAGCTGGCCTTGTTTAATTTGAAAAGGTATTAATTTGAGCTTTAAATTTTCCATCTTGAAGTTAAAGTATCTTAATTTTCCTCTTCATTCTCTCTTTCTCTCTCTCTGGGCAGTTCTTCTAATTCAGATAGAAGACTGTCTTTTTTTTTTTAAGGTGACTATCTTCTATTTTCTACTAAATCTTCCATCTCAACTTGAAGACAATCAACAAAGAAGATTCATAGGGTAGACCAATGCTTGCCTTGATTAACATTGATTAACATTGGTATTGTCTCTGAAAGTGTTGGTGCCATGGTTTCTAATATTTGGAATGCATTTGATTTTTTTTATTTCTAGGTTTGAGATTTTCAATTAGTTTTGCTAAAAGGACATCAAGGGGAGCTGTTAAGAAATCTTGATTCTTCTATACCTTTTGTTATCTATTTGTGTTCAAATTTTTATCTATATGTTTGATTTAATTTTATAATCTATTTTTCTTTGTTTTCAGTCTTTTTTTTTCATATTTGAGTCTTGAAAGGAAGCATTCTAATTGTTCATGGGAATAGAGTAGAAGCAGTACATCCTTGGAAGAAGTAATTCTGTTCAACAAATTTGTCATAGACCATATGACCTAAGAATAATTCTCAATTCTTTATTGAATTTTTGTTTTTCAATGAGAAACAAGTAGATTGTATAGATCTGATCTTGACTAATGTTTGAAGCCATAGTCCTAGTAGGGTCAGGGTGATATTGTACAACCACATTGGAAGACATTTAAACAGTTATTGTCTAGTGAGAGTTTTTGATTGGAAGAAGAGGAAGAAGGAAATAAAGATACAGTGAAGGTGAAAGTGAAGAATAAGCCAGAGGAGGTAATTAATGCACAAGTGGACCAGGAGGGAAGGAAGACGTCCCTGGGTTGGGTCAAGAGGAGCTGAAAAGTTAAGTTTGGACTTCAGATCCACTGTTTTCTTTCTCCTTCTCCTTCTCCTTCTCCTTCTTCTCCTTCTCCTTCTTCTTCTTCTTCTCCTTCACCTTCTCCTTCTTCTTCACCTCCTCTTCTTCCTCCTCCTCCTCTTTCTCTTCCTGCTATTCCTCCTCCTCCTCCTCCTCCTTCTTTTATAGTTTCTTAAAGGAAGAAATTTGGCTTATCTTTGAAAACCTTCTTAAACCTCTTTAAATTTTTTTTTGATAATTTAATACTTGTACTTTTGAGCTTTTGATTTTAAGGCCCCACATGGGATTATTGCATTAGTTTCTCAGGTTCCCCGGAGTGACCACCCAAGTTCTAATTCAAAATATTGCTTGAGCTTCAAATATTTGGTGCCATTTGGCTCTGCAACATTTATACAGGCAGGAAATTGGGCAGAGACCTAAAAGTCCACCAGATGGCTGGAAATTGCTTATTTTCAAATGATAAGAACTAAGCAAATATTCATGCCCTGAGAATATTGGCATGACTCTTCCACCTCTTTCATGAGAACTTTGAGCAACAAAATCAAAAATCAAATAAAGGTGGTCACCAAGAACAAGTCGAAAGATAAAAGCTATGCATGCAGATAAGATAAAAGTGTGCATGCAGAGGAAAAGGGCTGAGCCTCAGCAGAGCAGAGAACTGAAGGCGACAGCGTGTAGGTGCAGTATGCCGGGTGTTACTGGAGGCTCCTTTCTTTTTCTTTTTCTTTTGTTTGTGGTACTGGGGATCAAACTCACAACCTCGCGCCTGCCAGGCAGGTGCTTAAGCCACTGAACTAAACTCCCAGCCCTATTTTCTTTGAGACAGCGTCGCACTATGTAGTTCAGGCCAGCCTTGCTCATATTGTAGCTGGAGGTTCCTTTCTTATCCAGATCTCTGAACTTTTCAAACATGGCTGCCCATTAGCATGACCAGAAGAACTTTATAAATATCAGTGCCAAGCACCCCAAAACCATGGTGAACAATTTAGAATCAATGTTTCTAAAATCTTGAGTGCTTCTAATATCCAAGTTACTGGATGATTTCAAACAATCTTTTCTTTAAATAGAGAAAACCTACCTTGGGTTTATATTAAAAACAAACCAAAAACTTGACTTTGTTTCCTCAATCCTGTTGCATTTTTTGTGCCAGTTCTTTGACAAATGAATTGTCTTTGTATGGTTCATTTAAGGAGTACATGAAACATTAGAAAGGATTCCAACTGGAGAAACTAAGAATAAGTGTTGATAATTTCTCTACAATAACAGCAAGATTATAGATGCACATTTATATACTCCTATCTTATAAGTATGCATTTAAGATCAGAATAATTTAACCTGTTCAAATATTTGATTGTCAATAGCTGTAACAAAATGTCTGTAGATACTTATGTTTGATGTTGATTTGAACTGCGTCACTATAGTATTATGAGTTTTAATGTACTAGTCTGATAAGTGAATTTTTTAAAAGATTTTTGTTTCTTAAGAAGCATTTTTAAAAGTCGACTGATTTCAATTCTCATAGATGCAAGAATACCAAAATAATGAAAAGAAACATAAAAGAGATCTTTCTAGGATTATTCCTTTCTAGGGATCAGGAGATATGCTCTCTCTGCCTTAGAGATCCTTTTTAAAAGTTTGGCTTGGAGTATCTTAGACACTTCATAACATATAGGATAGCTGCTTTCTAGGCCCTGAGGTAGGTGTTATATAAACCATAGTATTTACCGTCTGGTATGAACATGGAATTTTTCATTGTTTGTATTCGTTTTGATATATGGGAAAGGATTTAAAATGAACAACTTTATAGTACTGTTGTTCCAAAAAGTGCTATTATTCAAGGGCCAGCAATCCTTGATCTATATAGACACTGTAAAGTTATTGAGCAAAAACTGAATAGTACTGTTAACATGAATGTTGCTTGTTGATGATTATAACAGTGAATTATATTAATGATTCTATAAGTGAATGATAATGATTATTTTAAATAAGTTTACTAATTTTTAGAAAAATTTAGCAGGTACCATAAATAAAAAGAGTGCTTTAATTGATTGCCACTATTCTTAAAATTAAAAATAAAAAACCAAAAAAATGAGAGGTAGGAATGTGACTCAGTGATAGACTGGCACATAGTTATCATGAACAAATCTTGGATTCAGTCCCAAGCACCACACACACACATATTATCAATTTAAAGTTTGTTAGATTGAACTTGCTTCCTTCTGCCCTTCACACTCCCCTCTTCCCTCTTTCTTCCCCTTCCTTTTTTCTTTTTCTCCTTTTTCTCTTTCAGCTTTTGACTGAGTTCTGGGTAATAGGATATAGACAAGAGTTTTATGTGCTGCTTTGTTGCTGAGTTTTATGTGTCAGCTTAGGTAGGCTATAGTACCCAATGATTTGATCAAACACTAATCTAGATATTGCTGTGAAGTTATTTTGAAGAAATGATTAAAACATCTATAATCAGTTGACTTTAAGTGAAGGAGATTACCCTCAATAATGTCGGCAGACCTAATTCAATCAGTTGAAGGTCTTAAGAGCAAAAATTCAATTTTCTAGAAGGAATTCGCCTCAGTACTTCCGTGTTCACTGTTGCCTAAGTCCTCCCCTACGGGTTTCTACTTGTCAACTCCTAAAACTGCATGAGCCAATTTCTTCACGTAAGTATTTTATTTCACAAAGATTATTTCCTTTATTTTATTTTTTCATTGGTGTATATAGAAAAATTATCATTTCATTATAAGGATTTGGATGAATCTTCAATGCCACAATATGGAGTTGCTTTGTACACAGAGCCACATACATTTTTAAAGAATGAAGAAAATATTTTGAGAATTTTTGGATAGAGTGAATGTATATCTATTTATTAGGCATGTTTTTCAAAGAAATCCCATGGAAAGATTAAATACATTATTGACTTCTTAAAGCAATTTCAAGATGATATTCACTTGGGAAGAAATATGCACACATACCACATCAATACCTGAAGTCCTAATCAATGTAAAAATAATATGCATAAGAGTTAAAAGTCAAAGACCTTAAATAAATTTTAAATTCATACTTTATGGAATGTTCTCAAACTATGTATTTTTTTTTTCAGGGAACAGGGTACTATTTTATTATTTTTCCTACAAAAATAGAAGAATATCAAATTATATTTACAGAATTAGGAGAAACTTTGTTAAACTATTTTTTTTAGAGCTTGAAATTGAACCTAGTTCCTTTACCTTGACCTATACCCCCCATCCCTTCTACATTTTGAGAGAGTGTGTCTAAGTCACTCATTTACCTAAGGTGGGCTCAAACTAGTGATCCTCATGCCTTAGCCCAGTATAATTTAGTATGTATTTGTTGACTCTTGATCTGTTCCTTAAACTTTACTAAGCATAATCAAGTATAAGTGCATTTTGTTTTCTATTTATCTACCACATATGTATATATTTCTATCTAGTATATTATTTAGCTTATTTTGATATTTATAAAAAAAATAATGTTGGATATATTTTCATGTGACTCGGTTATTTACTAGCTTTATTTTTTCATTCATCTTTGTTGTTTACGTAGTTGGATCTTACTAATTTTTGTTGCTTTCAGGTTGCATGAACATGCTACAATTTATACAATCATTCCCTTTTGATGGTTATTTGAATTCTTTCTGTTTTTTGTTGATATTATAGTGAAACTTCTATAAAGATTTTTAAATCCTTCTAGTTCTTCAGCAAAGATATTTTATAGTGTACAGACCAAAGGGAGGGTGTTCCTGGGTTATAGAATATATGCATATTAATATAGTATATAGATATATCTGTTGATTTTAATCTTTACCAACCCTTGGAATTGTCACACTTTTTAGTTTTTGCCAGTTTGCTGGTGTAAAATGGGATTTTAATTTGTTATAATTTACATTTTGTGATTGCAAAATATTTTTAATGACTTTTGATACATGTCTTAGTTACTTTTCACTCATTGCTGAGACAGAATTCCTGATGCCCAAAATTAGGGAAGGAAAGATCTATTTCTCACAGTTCTCGGGGGTTTCAGTACATACTTAGTTGGCAGCATGGCATGGCAGGGCCGTCATTCATGGCCCCCACAAACAGCAAGGCAACCATGAGAGAGAGCAAGAGGCACCTTCCTCTCACCTTTACACTGTATGTCACCTCTGGGTGGCTGCAGCACTCACATCTAGGCAACAGACCAATCACGAATGACAGACTCAGTCCCATCCAAGATTACAAGAGGCTTTGGGGGAACATAGGACCATATCCATTGCAATACATTTATCAATTCAATTATTTATGATCTATCTACCATGAGCTATCCATTCATGTCTTCTGCTCATTTTATACTCAACTGTTAGCTTTGTTTTGTTGACTTTTAGGAACTTTTTTATAGCTCCTAATGAGATTTACAGTTTTTATTTCACCTACCTTGTCTTTGGATGAGCATTACTACTTAACTTTGATGCTGTAAAGTTTAAAGAGTTTTTACTGAATGAATTTTTATAGATTGTATCTCATATAAGATGTGCTTTCCTCTCCTCAGATCACAGAGAAATTTTCATATTTTCTTGTGAAAATTTTAAAATTTATCTTACACTTCATTTAGAATTCATTTTACTTTATGCTATAAAAATCCCCTTCATCATTTTTCTCCAATTGATCTGCATTAGAAATTGAATTGCAAACCCCTCCATGCCTCCCAATTCATACGTTAAGAACCACATTTCCTTGGAATTGACTTTATATGGAAATAGGGTCATTGCAGATGTAATTGATTAAGAAGAGAGTATACTGGCCTATTAATGGGCCCTTGTATAGTAAGAATGTGCCCTTATACAAAAGGAAAACTTGGATATAGAGTCACATACTGGGTAAACCCAAGAGAGGAAAAACGCAAAGACCAGAGTAATTATTCTACAGTCCAAGGAATAACAAAGATTGTCAGAACAGTATCAGAAGCTAGGGGAATGGAATGGAAAAGATTCTGTCTCACAGCTTTCAGAAGGAACTAGCCTTGATTGTGGACTTCAAACTACAGATAGGTGAGACAATATCTTTATTTGTTTTTGGTTATTCAGTTAGTAGTACTTTGTTAGCATAGCCCCAGCAGACTAATAGAACCTGCAATGTCATTTCTCTTATAATAAAGGTTCTGTATTTGTAGAAGTGTTCTTCCCCCTTTATCTATATTCTTACATCCCCAAAGTCAAAGCAACTCTTATGATTAATCCTGACTTTGGTGGAATAGTAAAGTACATTCTATCCATAGAGGATGAGTGTAATGAATAAATATTTACTGGTCAGTAATCCCAACTATCACAGAGACATTCCTCATTCCTTTTATAGTGGATTCTCTTCAGGATATATCTTAATTTGTGGTCATATTGATTCATTACTTTCTTGTATAACTTTTGTTACTTTATTGTATAATCATAGTAATAAATAATGTGCTTATCATTTGTCACATGTAAAAACATATCTTTAGGGAACGTTCTTGGGCTAGGTGACTGGTGAGGAACTGTGTGCCTTTGCCATTTTGATGTGTACTGCCAAATCATCTTCCAGCGACATGCTAGCAGTTATATTTCAATAAATGATGAGTGAAAGGTATTTGCCCATAGCTTTCCCCAATAGCTATGCTAGAAAAGTAAATTTTTATAAAATGCCTAATTGGATAATAGAATCTCAGAGCAAATTATTTTCTTTTGACTAGAATTTCTGCTTGAGTTCTGGTCTCTGTGCTCTACCCCTCTCTCCTTTTTAGATATTTTTATTAATTTTATAAAGCTTAGGTAGAATTTATTTCCACTATACTATTGCATATGGAATCTCAGTTTTGTAAAAAAGCAAAACATGAATAGCATGTATAGTTTAGTTAAAAGAAGTACACTTATGTTGATGTTGATTCCTTAGTTGTGACAAATGTACTATAGTAGCCTAAGATGTTAACAGCAGGGAAAACTGGATGAGGGCTCTATGAGCCTTCTGTACCATCTCACCAACTTTTCTGATAATCTAAAACTATTCTAAAATGAAAGGTTTCTTTAAAATTGAAGTCAAACAAAGTTTGCTTTTAAAAAAAGAATGTCATTTAAATAAATTTCAAAGGTATATCTGATTATCAAGCAGACTGTAATTCTTGAAAGAGTGGATGATACAATCTCTTTTCCATTAAAAAATAGAACTGTATTATTAGAACTTTTTGTCATGAACATGCAATCAGGACAAAGAGTATAAGATGATATTAAAAAGTATCTCTGATTTAAGTTTTCTTGAGCCTATCTTTCCGTAAAAGATATTTTAGACATAACCATAATCTTCAACTTTGACTTCTTTAGCTAAGACCCTTCGATAAGGGATCTCTTTTCTCTGTTTCCATAGCAGACCATCTGCCTTCTGTTCACAAAATCTCTTTTCAAACAGAGTAGTTAAAATAAATTGAGCTTCCTGTTAAAATATTATAGTTCTCCCAGTTCTACTTCCTTGAAATTATTCCCAAACCATCATTTTCAGAATTGGGCTGTTTCCATTTCTTTTCCTTTCTTCAAGACTTTGAAAAGTTTCTTTGTCTACATAACTTTATGTATATTCCAACTAATTTTAACAAGACATTTCCAGGATGTTGCTAGAAAATACTCATGTAAGGACTTGGAGACATTTTGCTAAATTGTCCTATGTAGTGTTTCAATCAGTTTTTGTTCCCAAAAGGAGTTGATGGGAAAGCTCAATTCCTGATATATTTGACAATAATTTGTTTTAATTTTAATTATATGTTCAGAAATATACAAATAATAACATTATCTCTTTGTTTTAATATTAACTAGTTGATGACTAGTGAAATTGAATATTTTCAAATGTTTGTCATTTTACTTGTGCCTTTTAAGTAGCCTATTTCTGTTCTTTGTCCCCATGTTTTGATTTTCTGGACTGAATCTCTATAAGCTTCATTAATTTGTGGGCAAACTCTTCTATTAGTACTGAGAAAATCTGGTTCCTGAGTCTGAGGCAATGATGAGTTCACCCAGGAGCCATCCTGAGCCCCTGATCATTCCAGCCAACACATTTCTTTGCTAAACTATGGCCCTTGACATTTGAAATTAGAAGGGAAAATGTTGGTTCTTGCCTTTCTTTTGTGCCTTTACATTCAGGACTTTTCCAAACCTCTCCCCACCCGCCAACCCCCGCTTTTTTCTTTCTACTAATTGCAGAAATTTCTTACAATCAGCTACCTGTTTCATGCCTGTATCTTATAATCTAAACAACTACTTTGAAGATAGCTACACAATATATTAGTCATTGTTAATCTCCTATTATCTTGTTTTGAAATTCTGTATCATTGCTTTTATTGTTTTTTCTTTTAAAAAAGCTCAGCTGCCTGCTAACCCCACACACCCATCCTCCTGTCAGTGCCACTGGAATTATGGATATTTCATTTTACACTTCAGCCTACCTGAGGCAATGCCTCCTTCTTCTTCCAACCATATATATATATATATATATATATATATATATATATATATATATTTTGGTTTTCACTCTAAAATGTTTCTTTCAAAAGTTTCTGAGAGCATATGTAATGTTAATTCAATCTGTTTCTTAAAAGCATATGCGCTACAGTAAGATTTAGTTTTAGTTCTTTAGCAGAAAAGCTGAGCTAGAATGCTGGATATTGTCGGTTTTTCTTTTATTCTCAGTAAAAATAAAATTTATGCTCAAGTAGCTTTCCTCAAAGCCTTTTTTAAGGTCTTTCATGTTACATATATTTGCTTGCTTCCCTTACTCCTTTTTCCCATATGGATTTTGAAGTCTTATGAAATTCCTCTTGATATTTGTTTTCACCTTCTCTAGCTACCCAATGTGCTTGACTACTGAGGAATAATTCATAGGGATCTCAAAAGTTCCTCCATCACTGTCTCGAAGCAGAATGCCATTTAAATGTATTTTAGAAGAGCTATTTGTAAAATGAAAACGAATGTCACACTAGGCTTCATGGATGTTCTGCAGAGTATATGTTTAGCCATTGAAACTGTAGTGCTATCATTTTCAAATATTAACAAAACTGTGGTAATTCTTTTCTACCAAAAAGAGATCAACTAAATATAAAACAACAGGTCAAAATTTCTGATAAAAGACTGAATTTTAACTGAAGTAAGACAGAACACCACGATAATGCAAGGTTTAGTTACCATCTTTTCTTATGTGTATCTCTCCTTTTACCATAAAACTTCAATCAGTATTTTCCTGTCATTTCAACCCTGACAATTTTTCAAGAGAAAATGCCTATTCTAATATGGTAGACTAGTTTCATACAGTTTTTAGTTATATCCATTTATTTTTTCCTGATGCAATCTATCTATCCTTCAGCTAAATACTTGATTATTTCCTTAGTTATCATGATTGGCAAGTTTATTGGCTTAAAGATAGTAAGCACTTCAATTAAGTGTACAAAAAGGGTTGGGCTTCTTAGGACCCTTGGAATTGAGGAATCTGTGACTTCATAGTGAACTCCTCTACTTAAAACAATCTTTTCTTAGACTTTTATTTTAGATCTTTCCCTTGTCTTTCAGATTTTTTTGGCATACAATAGAAGTTTCATGTCTCTTCTAGGGAGATTTTTCCCTTTAACTTTTTATTAGAAAATTATATTAAACCACTTTTATAGAACCCTATATCTTTCTATTTTTAACTCATGAAAGCCTGAGAAGCCATCAGTAAGACTTCTGGGAGATGCTATCAATGGTGAATGCAAGATATTGTTGACGGCTAATTTTCTTCCTTTGTCTCTGTTTTGCACATTGTGTACTACAAATACAAATGAGTAAAAGATTAGATGACAGGAAAGAGGTTAGAAAAAGGGACAAAATCTTCTAGGAGCAATAAAGCATCCAATTAAATAAAAGTCATTTTAAATTTTTTAGAAATTATTCTTTGTGCTTAAAAATGAGCAAAGATAGTATATTCTGGAGTCTTGTTCTTTCATCTCCTCCTTATGTGAAGGGCCTTTATAAATCTCTGTACCTACATTTTCAGCACAACATTCATTTATAATTATTTGTTTCTGTTAATGTGACGAGGCTGTCTGTATTGACTATAGGTCTGTATCACACATTACTGTATCCCAATTCTCTAGTGGAGGACTTTTATGTAGTAAGTAGAAAGCAAGGGTTATGTAATTAAAAATAAAGATTTTTGAGGACTCCTCTGTGTTCATATCCTAATTGAGTGCTACCCAAACAGAATTCTTACATAGCCCTCTTATGAAACTTAGAAGGATTCTATTATTGCTTCCATTTTCGTGACGATAACCTGAAATATAGTGAGGAAACCTGAGCATCTCACCTGAGATCGTGTAATACAAAAGTGGAATAGCTAAAATTTGAACAAATGGGTGCTCTCACCTCTAACAGTTGTTCTCCACTGGTGGCATAGAACACGTTAGTGGAAAAATGAGTGGTGCTTCTTGATTGATGAATTCACAGTTGCCTCCAAAATATAATTTTGACCATTAGCTTTAAAGTATGGGCCTGTAATCAGGTTAATGAGGCTGCAGCAATATTGAGATGTATCTCCTTTTACTTTTCTTTGTGAACACGCTAATCTTGTTGAATATTGCAAAGTCAGGCAATGAGAAAACCAGAGGGAAGAGAAATATAAAAAGAAACATACTTATTTAATAAACCTATCTAGACTTAAATGCTTGAACTTTCTTGGCCATCTAGGTAGTCCTACATTTTTTATCATGTATAAACAGTTTATATGCTTATAACTTATGCATGTATGGCCATGATTATTCTATGTTTTAGTATAATGATGATCATGCTCATTTTGACCTTTCCTTAAGCTTTTCTTTTAAGGGCATACTATATCTTGTGAGAGCTTTAAGTGTACATCATTTGGAATTATGGTACTTGTAATGCTTCTGAAATATATTAAAAAGAACAATGGCTCTGATAAAGTATTCATAGCACCTAAAAATGTATTCAATTATGACTGCTGAGCATTGCTGAGCACTAGGTTTACTTAAAGTTAAATTACCTCCGTATTTCCTTGCTTCTGTTCATTTTAAAGCACTAGGATCCTGTAGCTAGACTTCCTTTGAGCAACCAAAAAAAAAAAAAAAAAAGACAAGCATATAAAATTCAGATGTTTAACTGATTGCTTCAAACAATTGCTTTGAAAATGCAATGGCATTTTTGATGAGACACCAACAAGTAAAATTTTCTATCAATCCATTCTTAGAGGAAAAAACTTTTCAGTTGTTCATCTAATGGAAGGAGATGAATATATTCAGAAAATCCTCCAGTGCGTTCATTATGCAGCCTGAAAGCATAAACAAAATATTATAAAAATGATATCAAATGGTTAAAAAGAAAGTAGTTCCACAATGGCCCAAGAGTTTTGCCTAGATTCTTAATTAACTCTTCGCTGTACAGGGTCTTTGTGATTGCTCATAAGGTGGCAGCAGACTTCATGACACACAGCACAGAGATGGAGATAACCAGCGAGCTCATTTGTAGACTTCATTTCACTGCTGCTTCCTCCACTGGGCCACCAGCTGGCACCTCGGAACGCAGTTCTGCAATATTTTAAGACTGACAGACTGGAGAAAGCAGTGATTAGAGCTTAGCATTTAAGGTACTTCATTTGCAGGGACATTTTTACAGAATTTTCTTTTTTTTTTTTCCAGTAGTAAGTACAAAGAAAGTCACTCTTCCATTACTTGAAAAAATAACCAATTTATCTGTTATTTCTTTGCTGCAATTTTAATTTAAAATATTCCACTAACATGTGTTTCAGTGCAATTCTGTTGAGGAGAGCAGGAAAAAACCAGTTGGAAAACCAAAAGAACTCCTAAAAATAGACATGTAAATATAAATATTTTAATAAATGATACACTTTTTTGGGAACTCTGTTCTATACTGAGTCAGTTATTAAAAAAATCTCCTGTGATATGTCTAGAAAATCTCTAAAACTTACTCAAATAATAAAGTTGTATCTACTAATTTTAATAACCATACTGAATACTTTTGACTTTGTTTTGTATCCTGTACTTGAGAAAGGTCAATATCTAGGTGAAGGTATTTTGTAACTCTGAAAGTGATGTTTCTATCTCAAAATGGAATTTTTTCTTAGATTATCAGCAAAGCAGATTGAATATTTATGTCCATTAGAATTCTACACGTATAATGAAATTTGAAGATTAATGAAAACTGTCAAATATCATGAATCTTGAATCAGGGAGAAAAATGTATAAAAAATGACTCATGTAAATATTCAATAGCCACATAATTGCTCAAGAAAAGGAAATTTTCTTTTTATCTGCCTCCAAAGATTAGAGTTTTATTCCAAATTGTGAATGCCCCTGAATAGTAAATACCTCACATTAGACCAGATATGAAAACAGTTTATGTTAAAAAAAAGGTTAATAAATCTTTGAGCATCTATCTTGACTGAATGAGAATGTTTAAATAATATTTTTAAAACATTGAACATTAGCAATATACTACTACTGTGATTATATTTGCAAGTGTCATAAAATAAAACAACAAATCTATTTGATATTTTATTTTATTTTATTTTTTATTTTTTATTTTTTTGTGGCACAGGAAATTGAACTCAACCTCATGCCTGCCAGACAGGTGCTTAAGCCACTGAGCCAAACTCCCAGTCCTAGTTTTTTGAGGCAGGGTCGCACTATGTATCTCAAGTCGGCCTTGTGCTCGCATTGTAGCCCAAGCCGGCCTCAAACTCACAACGCTCCTCCTACCTCAGCCTCCAGAGTGCTGGGATTAAAGTTGTGTGCTACCATGCCCGGCTCTCTATTTGATATTTTAAATTCGTGGTTTGGATTATTTAACTTGATTTAATTAGTTGGCTGCTACTTAAGTCAGTATTTATGAGTATTATGAATTTTACCTTTATCTATTCTACTGTAAGTAAAGAGTTGCTAATCACAAAGATTCTGGATGGCGCAGAGTCAAGTGTACACAGGCAGTGGACTGGGGGTGAGACCTTGGCTGACTCTGGTGACTGGTTGAAAGGACGTGGTCTCACAGTGGCTCCGTGCATGTGCTTCCTCATTTCATTATCCCTGGCCCTTGTGGCTATGCAGACCTGAGTGCAGAGTAGACACTGTGAATTATTAGACAAATGAATGACCAGGATGATAGTTCCTGATCATCGAGCAGACCTAAATTAAATCCTATGCTTCTGTTTTCTAAGTAAACAAAGTAGATATGATGACTCATGGTACTTCACTTCCCCTGTGCAGTCATCAGGGGTAAGAGCAGGGTAGGCAGTGATTCTGGTTGTCTCTCACATATGTTAAATCTTGCTCATGAGGATATTTGCCCACTTCTTAAGAGGAAAATCTGAGAGTGAATAAAAAATATGAAGAAGATACATATTTTTTTAATAGATATGTATGGTTTTTTATGGATTAGGAGTTGATAAAGGGTAAAACAACTTGACTTTGGGCTAGTTATGCATTTTTTCTTAGGCGACTTCACCATCTAACAAATAAGGACAATTATAATACCCAGCAGGACTGTTTTGAGATGAAGTAAGGTGATATTTAAATTCTTATGCCTGGCATTGTAAGTGCCCAATAAACAATTATTTTAAAATTGGTACCATATAGTAATTGAAATCAAACAGAGTTAGAATATCAGACTTCATAAATAAAATGTAATTTTTTAAGCTATTATCTTATGGTATAGATAATTTTTTGCACAGAATCCCATAAAATGAAGTAATATACAAAGTTTTGTATCTTTAAATGTGATCTTCATAAAAAATTGGTAGTTAAATTATCTAGATTCTGTCAGCCTCTAAAATCATCCTTTAATCATATTTCCCTAAGATGTACACTTTTAGAATATTACAGAAAATGTTCTGTGTTTATTTATGGTTTTTCCTCAATTTATGGCCTATAACCTCAGAGGAATTCGAGCTTTAACAAGGAAGCATATTTGTTATTTTCCAGTAACCATATATAGATGTATTTGCATGTGTGTGTGTGTGTGTGTGTGTGTGTGTGTATGACTGCATAAGGTTTCCATAAAATCTTGAGGTAAAAAGTAAGTTTCAAAACTAATTGTGAAATTCAATTGCTTTCCTGAAATGACATATTTATACAATACTTTTAAAGCATTTTGTTCTCTGTGATTAGTCAGCAATGTATAATTTAATTTCTAATTTCATTTTTTTGCATTCTTAGGCAAAATATTTTCTATTTTAATCAGATAAGCATTTTTAATGTGCTAGGATTTTACTTAATTGACTGGGCATATGGTGACTTAATTCACCTATTCATCTTCTGTCATGTATTTTGACATATTCTATCAGCAAGCATTGTTTTCCCCATGTTGTGAACTGTGTGTTCTGAGTCTTTATGTGTTTTTTTAAACTGATCTCCGATAGAATATCCAAGACTGCTCCTGGAAAGGAAGAAAATTCTGAAACAGAACAAGGACACGCCTTTATATATAATATTTGAAATTTAAACAGTTATTTTCAGTGAAAAGGCTAAATTCTTTTTGCTTGCCTCTATATCTAGTACTGTAATTCAAATAGTAAAAGTGAAAAACTTTTACCTTGCCATTTTTGATTAGCAAAAGCAGTCATAGAAGATAAATGATCAGAAAAACTGCTACAAATATTCTTTATTCAGAGGTAATGATACTTTAGGTCTTTGAACCAATTAAAGATGTTTTCTACTGTAAGTTTCTATTTCCTGGGGACTGAATATCAGTTCATACTTAGACTGAAATTCAGAGATGTGTGTAAACCTCATACTGGCTCAAGCAGGTCCAAAATATTCCAGTAACTCATTTAGGGATGGAGAGCCATGTTTTCATCTTTGTCTGAGTTTCTTAAGCTGCCAAGAAACTAGAGGGGGGATTTTATCCTGAGATGTCATTCATAACACAGATGCCAGAGTTAGCTACTGACATCCCTGGCTAGTTTTGTGAACTCCAGTCAACAGCTGGCTGCTTGGGCTGCCAAAACAATCCACAATATTTTGAGCTCTTTCCTTCCTTCTCTCTTCCAGGCTTCCTAGGGGGTTGGAAAACAAATAGCCATTTCATTTGCATTCTTCTGAAGAAAACCAGAAATGGCCAGTTTTGGATGTAATCTAATCATAGGCACCATTACCTTGGGGTCACCTTTGATCAAGTAAGTGAGAAGTTCTCTTTCTGCAAGGCCCAGGATATCAAAAGCAGGGCTGGTCCATCAGATATCTCTCTCTCTCTCTCTCTGTGTGTGTGTGTGTGTGTGTGTGTGTGTGTGTGTGTGTGTGTGTGTGAAAATGGAGGTAGAGAGGATAATCTTGTATACCACACTTACCTAGTGGCCATTATATATGGTGAACTTGAACCTCATAGACCTTTAGAGCATAGTTCAGTTCCTTTCCCATAATGATAGAAGCAGTATTTGTAGTACGATAGTCCCCCTCGTCTATCATGTCACTATCTGTGGTTTTAGTTCCTATGGTCAGCAGCAGTCTGAAATGTTTAAGTGGAAAATTTTAGAAATAATTCATAAATTTTAAATTGTTCACTATTCTAACTGCTGTGACGAAATATCATGCCATCCTGTTCCATCTCTATCGGGGACCTGGCCCAGATCCCCAATCTCCCAAACAAGTGCATGCCGAAGGCTTAAATAAATGAGACAAATGATATGATTTTAGGGCTTCAGGAGGATCAAAACCCTGTGCAGAGTTCGAGACCTTGGGGGCTAAGACAGGGAATGCCTCCGGGTAACCTGTGTTTATTTAGCATTCAAACAAGGAAGGGGTTAGAGTGGAAAATGCAGGAAACCTGAATAGGACCTTGGGAGGAGTTCAAGGACCCCTCCAAGTAACAGGCTATGTTAATTTAGGAGAAAGTCTCCAGGTGACTTTTGCTACAGGAGTGAAATGCCTGCAGCTACAATCTCTATCTTATTAATTGGGGTTGGAGCCAGGCGTCCTTAGCTGTGGCCTGTCTTGCCCTTTGAGGCATCTCTTTGTTCTCAGTTCAGCCATGCCCGGGCCATGGCTCAGCCCTGCATGTGTATTCAGCTTCAACAGCTCCAACACATCTCACCCAGAATGTGTGCTATCCCTTTGTCTAGCACATCTACAGTGTATATACTACCTGCCCACCTAGTCACTTAGTGGCTATATTAGTTATCAAATTGACTGCAATGTTATCATGGTGCTTGTGTTTAAGTAAGCTTCATATAACAGTCTAATACCACATCACACTTCATGTCACTGTGTCGGCATTGTATTGTCTCATCACCATAGTACGAAGGGTAAGTACAGTACAATGAGATATTTTGAGTGAAAGAGAACAAAATTGTTTTCACACTATATATTATCATAGTCATCTTATTTTATTTTTAGTTACTATTGTTCCTCTCATACAGTGCCTAATTTATAAGTTAAATTTGATTGTAAATTTGTATAAATAGACAAAACACAGTATACACAGAGTTTGGCATTACTGTATCTGAGGTTTCAGGAGTCTGCTGGAGTCTATGAACATGCATCATTCAGTTATGTAAGGGGGATATTGTATACCTGGATCTTGATTTAGATGTAGTTGGAATTTTTTTTTATCACAGTAAAGGGCACATTACTATTAACCCTTCTCCAAATATTCCTGTCTTACTTCAGATGTACTTTGCTATTCTTACCACTTTCTGAAGCAGTTCTTTTGTGAATGTCTTTAGTAGCTCTATTGGAGCTGGTTCAATGTTCTCAATAGATTCAAAAAATTTACCTTTCATGATCATTTTGACTTTGGGGAAAAACCAGAAATCACACAGAACCATTTCTGGTAATTAAGGTGGATGAGGACACATGTTGATGTTTTTATGAGTCTGCCTTTCCATTAGGTGGGACTCAGTAGTAGCATTCACTGTAGTTTTTATCATACCTGTTAAAGACACTTTTATTGGAATAAAATTTTTAAAATTTAAACATTCACCATATATTTTTATCACATCTTGTATTCCCTAACATGATACAGATCTAAAACATTAAGTGTATACTATAAGTGGAACTCTAACATGATCTATAATTTAAGAAATAATGGAAACATTCCACAATTAGATGGCAATACTTACAAAAGTGTCAACATAGTTGGTAAGGCCAATAAAGGTACTTGACTTTGTTCCTGCTATATCCCCAGTATCTATTTTGTCACTGGTATAAAAGAAAATCTGTAATTAATATTTTTTGGTAGAAAGAAAGAAGAAAGGAAGGGTGAGGATGGAGAAAGGACAGGGAGAAGGAAAAGAGCAGGTGAAAAACAAAACTGTTAAAAATATGGTAACATTTAGAAAGTAAACCAAGCAGATTTTTTTGCATTTAAAGGATTATTTTTAATTGCAGATGATTTAAACACAACTGTAGTACAAAAGGTAAAGATCACATTGTTGATACACCTGTCCCTGTTAAAATACTTATTTTCCTGAGAGAAAAACAAATGTACTAAACACAAAGTAAAATGTCATCTGGGCATATTGAGTGAGGCTCATATAATGTGATGAGAACTAAAAATTCAAAGGCCAGATGGTTTATAATGAGAAGATAAAACAGTTATTATCAAGGATTAGATGAAAATCAATACAGTATCATAGCCCAAAGCCACAGAATTGATAGCAGCAATACATATAATGGAGGAGTAAAATATTTTAAAATGTTTGCAAGTTTAAAATTTGAAAAAAATCTATAATTTTTTCAGCTTTCAAATATATTACCTTCAAATTTTCAGTTTAAGTAAATTATGCTTATTATTTATCTGTTGTATCAAGGAGTCTCTTTTTAAAAATTTGATTGTAACTACAAAAGTACCAGGAGAATTGACTGGGACTGAGAAGTATTAGAGTGAGAATATAAATTGGTCACTTTAACACAGAGCAAACCAGAAACCAAGCAACGGCCTGTGTTTTGGGGTGTCCTGGGATATGATTTAATGCATGAAGAAAATGTTCTTTGGAGAGGCAATGAAAAGCTAGTCTCGAGAGCAATTTTTATCTATAATTGCATTTTATATGTTAGAATTACAAGACAAAGGCAAGGGCATTGATGAAGTATTGAGTGAGCTAAAGGAGAAATCTGCCTATGACCAGAGCGGTCTTAGGAAACCAAATCTCACCAAGATGTTGTAATCTTAATAGTCGCTATTAATGATGTAGTTGTGAGTGTCCAGTACCTTTACAAAATGATAATTAGACCAGAATAATGTGAGGTGTTATGGGCAAATAATTATGATAAATTATTATAGTTGTGTTTGAATTAGAAAATTTCTTTATATTGGTATGCTGTGCAAATAAAAGCATGTAATGGTGATCAGGCAAGAAAAGATTTATGAAAAGCATGTCATTTAGTATGGCTAGCTGGTGACAAATTTGAACAGGAATGCTCAAACACAATCAAAACTTCTTTCTCATGGGGCTAGGTCTTTAATGCCAGACCCTTAAGAACAAAATTCTTGACTGTTAAAATGCTTGGTTCATGCAAATTTTCACATATAGTATAATACTTGCTACCTTTTGTGGCTGAGATTCTAATACTTTAGTATATTGAGTAGCTATTCAAGATTGCTATAAAAATGAAATATGAATCGAGTTCTTACAGAAAAGATGAAGTTGCCCAGATACCTAGCTCTTATTTAAAAATAAGTCTTAAAGTAGAAATTGCCAGTGGGAGCTGATTTGTTTTCTGTCTAATGGAAACTGTCCTGGTAGAGAACTTGTGAGGCTATCTTATGTACCTTTGTTAAAGGGACAAAACGTTTTCATTTATGTATTAAATAAAAATCATGAATCCATTTAGGATTTCTTCTCCATTTTTTATCCGAAATGCACACCTGAAATGTAAATAATTATTTAATTTTCCACTGATTTTTCCCTTATGACAGATATGGTCTCTGGTCACTACTACGTAGAGCACCAGAGACCACAGTGAGAATGACATGTCACATTTTCCACATTTGTACCACTGAATATTTTGTATGCCATGTGTATTTTTGATTTGACACTGCACTCTGACATTATTAGGTTCTGTGAGGACACCAAAGAAACATATCATACCTATTCCAAGGTATGAACAGGTTTACAGTATTTTTCTCAAATAAGAATATGATACAACCCCTGAATTGCTAATTGTCAGGGGAGAGTAGAAATTTTTTTCCTAAAAGGGAGCTTATAAAGATTTCAGACAGCCTTACTAGGTGGAAAGATTTAGTGGATGTTCCCATGGAATGGGGAAGAATAGCACTTAGAGAAATGAATGGGGAAAATATCAGAATCCCAGTGCTTCATAGAGAGGCATAAAGTGAGGCTAGGTAAGATGCTGAAAGGACATAAACTAGCTTATAACAAGGACAAGGGCCCATTATTGTGATTTCTATTCATTAATTCGGTGACACAAATTCCCAAAACTATTTGTCATATTTTTGTTTCTACAGATTTTATTGACTTCCTTTAAATCACTAATTTGAGAATTTTTCATTTTTTTAAACCATTTTCTTAAAACTATCTAAGACAGAAGGAGAGGTTGAATGGGGGACTGACATTCCTTTTATACTCTGAGAGGCAACTTAAATGGAGATTTTTTTTTAGAGTAGCTACTGACACATGTCAAGATAATGATTCTGTGTTCCCCATAATGGGAAAGAATAGATAAGCTACTTGCATATAAGCACAGAATGAACTATAAAATTCATTCCTAGACAGGTAGTTTATGAAAACCTTTGGGTATGCATATTAACAGGACATTGGGAATGCGTTCAGACTTTGATGTAGTTTAAAGTGGGGGTATGTAATTGACATTTATTCCTTAAGAGTGTCCCTAGTGTTCAAGAGAGAGAGAGCAGAGGAGGAGTGTGGAAGTATGAATGGGAAAAATAAGGGGAATTAACTAAATTTTGTTAAGATTATTGTTATTACAGGAAAGGGAGCAGAAGTAAGGAACAGACTGAGTAATCAAGTAGTTATAGACTCTTCAGGGACAAATACTTGCAGTAAGCATGAAGGTGTGTAAATATAGAGTAGATACAGAATGTGTCTATTCTCTGGTCTTCAAAACTCAGCTATGGCTGTTGAATGTAACCTGGGAATTTATTTCTACTTTTTTCTGTTATTTACATTTTGATTCTTAAAAACTATAGTGATTGAAACACAATTCAGTAAAGTGTTTGTTCCAGGGTTGTACAGACAGAATGTAAAGCCCCAAACACCTGCATCTCCAACAGTTTTATTCTGCATACTAAGGAGCATGAACTCTTCATTTGGATTAAGGATGGAGATTTTCTGGAAATAAAGGTCTGCCTGGTATGGGTCTCCTGACCAAAGTCAGACCAAGTAAACTGTGAACTGCGTCCATAAAAAGGCTTGTAGAAAGACCAGTGTGAGTATAAGAAAAAATTTTCACCCTCACCCCTAAAGTAAGGTTGTTTTTATGTTGGCGAATCCGTTGTACTAGATTTTTTTTTTTTTAACTCAGTATGTACCTCAAATGACTGTTATTGAAACTTTAGAGTTGGTATTATAGGCTAACTGTGCAATAATATTTTATACCTGAAAATAAAACGAAGCACCTGATCTTTTGCTACAGAAATGCTTTCAACTATTGTACATTAATCTGATTTTGTAATATTTTATTGTTTCTTGTCCATGCACTTGACTCAATAAAATGCACTATCATAAACTAAAGATATTATTGGGTGATTCGGTTGAGGACAATTTATAATTACAGCACTTTAAATACAAATGTATTCCTGGCCTCCTTGCTCAGTTTGTTAGAACAGAGAAAAAGAGAACTGTAAATTTTCCAGATTTCTTGGACACACTTTAAACAGTTTTATACCACAGATTCTCCATAGCATTAGAAAACATATTCCAAGACAGAACTGTGGGAATGATTTTTTGAGAATCTTAAAGTCTAGAATACGCACCGAACACCATCACAATTCACAGTGGAGGGAACTGATGAATGCTTTGATGATTTTGGTTGTGCGCAAATGTGGGGCATGTTACCTCTTCTCAGTTTCGCGGTGTGAGTAAGTAAAGGGGCTTGCTTTTTTGATTTACTTAGAACAAGTGATCAGGTCTAAATAGAGGACAACCTTTTGGTTATGAGGGTCACCAAGTTGGCTTATCTTCTCTATTAACTGCATTGTTTCATCAGTATGAATCCTTCACCCAAGCCCTCTCCCAAGCCATTCATGAGTTTACACAAATTTCTCACTGGGCAGCACATTGATACCTTTCATTGCACAATGTTCTCTTATCTTCCGGAGAATTTTCATGAGGTTAAACAATAAGTAGAATTACAAGTCAATTCACAGGTGGACTTATTATGAAGTTTAAAAAGCTTAAGATCCACCTTCCTTTGCTCTCCTAGGGAAAATTCATAGCTGTCTATTCATATGGCTGGATGTTTTATAATTTTCAAAAAATAGATTCTTTTCATTGTAAATGTTTCAGATCCATTATGTTTTATCACATTTACTTCCCTTCATTGTACTTTTCCTTCTTTCAGGAAGCGTTGGAATGGCATTGTTGAGTTGCCTTTAAAGGGAAATTAGGTTTAGTGGGATTATATTTATGTTTTATGTTATTTTGTTTATAGTTTTGTCTTCGTTATTTTTCTCACAGCTGAGACCAAATATTGGACACCTGTGATTTAAAGGAGGAAAGGTTTATTATGGCTCACAGTTTGTAGAGGGTCTCAGTTCATAGTCAGCTGGTTCCAAGGCAGGGAGACATGGAAGAGGAGAAACAGCTGATGGCAGGGCAGCAAGGAGCAGCGGACCAAGGGATGAGGGAGAGGAAATGGACTCTTTGAAGTCACACCCCTAGTGACCCATCTCCTCTGACTAGGCTTCATTTCCCAACATCTCATTTAGCTATATGCTCATCAGTGGACTAAACCATCGATGAATTTTATGATCCCATGATCAAAGCACTTCCCAAAAGCTACACTTATGAGTGAATGAGGTTTTGGTGTTACATCTAGTTATAACTCATAGCATGATTATATCCTGCTTTTCTGGTGTAGGAAAAGAGTTCAGAATTATTCCTATACCCACTGAGCTGACCTGCCTGACTTGTGAACACACAGTGCAGGGCCAGAGATATTTTGCAATGTGAGCCTGGCCTTTAGCCATGGATAATAGAAGCATATGGGTTGTGGGAGCAAAATCATGGTTGAACCCTACAAAAGCAGAAATAATATATGAAATAATATATGAATAATATATGAATACATCTGTCAATGATTACGCACAATTCAAAGAATATTACAGATTAGTCATTGCACAAGAAAACGTGAGATTTTGAAATCTTACAGCTTATTTATGAAAGACTAGAGTAAGGATTTTCACTTGCCATCATATTTAAACACTATCACCCATAAACTTTGAAACTGAAATATTTTTAAATTATCAAAACTGAAAATAAAATTAAATTTGAAAATAAATCTTAATAAAATAAATTTGAGCCCAAGCATGATAGAGAAAAGAGTTGCCTTTGTTTCTCTAACATATATAAATGAAGGCTAATCATAATAATTAAAATAAGTGGCTTGAAGAGTGGAGGAAAAAACTGGTTGAAAGTTGATGAGAACTAGTTTCTAATGGAAAAGTGTCTTCATCTGATTGGGTTGCTATAACAACATACTGTACTATAAACCTTTTATAGTTATATGGTTAATTAAGGTTTTAATATCTGATTCATTTTAAATTTATCCTGGAATATGATGACAAATGTCACTATTTTTCTTTTCCCACAATTAATTTCTTTTCCCACAAATCACTTACTTTAAAAATCTATCCTTTCGATAGCAGTTGAAGAGACCAATAAGTTAAACCCCTATATGTGACTCAGTCATTTCTGAGATTTCCTATCCTGTTCTATGGTTCTTTCTCTATATTTATGTTCCAGTACCATACTGCTTTAATTATAGAGACTTAATAGCATATTTATTGTTTGATAAGGCTAGTCTGTTACCACTTGTTTTTTTTCCAAAGGTTTTCAGTTTTTCTAGTTTGTTTGCTCTTCCAAATGAATTGTAAATAATGTTAAATTTATTAAACAAGTTAGGAAAGACTGGTATCTTTATTATTTTCCTAAGGTTTCCATAGCAAACTACTTTTAACTAGGTGCCGTTAACTAATAGAAATTTATTGTATCATAGTTATGGAGGCCAGAAGTCAAGTTGTAGGTGGGTCCATGTATCTTTAGAAGTATCTAGGGCAGAACCCTAGATGTAGAACCGTTTTAGAGTCCAAGTGCCCAAATTGCAACCCCAAACCCCCTTATTTATTGTGAAGTGCCACCACTGCAATTAAACCTGAATACTGAGATTTTAGTTTATAAAAAACAACTGTTATCTGACACTCTGCTACTGGGGCAACTTGGCTCATGTGTCCACAGAGTGGGCTCTGTGTGCCACAAGTGCCACAGTTTCACTACCACTGTTCTGGGGGAGAATCCTTTCTGTTTCTTCTCAGTTTCTGGTGTTCACCAGCAATCCTTAGCGTGCCTTGGCTTAAAGATTCATCACTTTGATCATTGTCCCCATTGTCACATGCCAGCTTTTCCCTGTGTATCACTTATCTCCTCTTCCTCTAAGAGGACACTAGTAATATTTAACTAAAATGCAGCCAAAGACCTCTGCATGACTTGATTACATCTGCAAAGATTTTGTTTCTAAGTAAGGCCACAGGTATAAGGTCTTAGCACTCCAGATGTCTGTATTGGGAGGCATATTTCAGCCCATAGCAGTATCTTTATGGTGATTTATTCCTATGTTAGAAAATAGAATGTGTTTATTTCATGTTGCAAAGGGAGTCTCTTATATGTTCTAACATATTTTCATTTTAACTTTTTTTTGGTGCCAGGGATTGAACTCATGACCTCATACTTGTCAAACAGGTGCTGTGCCACTGGGCTCTATCCCTGGCCCTCTAACACTTTTATATGTATGAATTTTTTTTGAATCTTGCATGTTGGTTTTATACTTTCCCATTTGTTGAATTCTCTATTGGTGTAGTAAATTGTAACACGGAATGTCTTTGATTTTTTCTTTTGCTTGATTACACATGTGAATATATTCCTTTTCCTTTCCTTTTCCAGCCATTTGAAGAATGATCCTCAACAATTTTGACACAATAGATCACTTTTGTGGAAGATAATTTTTCTATAGATCAGGGGTCAAGGTAGGGAGGGTTTCAGGACTACTCTTGGGCATTTCATTTGTTATGCATTTTATATTTCTATTACATTGAGGTAATGATGCAAATCATCGTAATGCAGAGTCAGTATCAGTGGGAGCCCTGAGCTTCTGACCTGCAACTAGATGGTCGCAAGTAGGGGTGATAGGAGACAGTGACTCTTCAAGTGTATTGATTATTTTCAGTCCACTCTATAGGCTTGTTTGGGTTGCTGCCCTGCAGAAAATCCAGCTTCACAAAAATAGGATGTTGGAATTGGAAACAAATTTTCAGTGCTTTTGTGAAAATCTTGTGATACTCACCTTGACTTTGATTCGCAACATATACAGATTTGAAGTTGTCCCGAACATACTTTGAAGGTTACTGTCACTAGTCATCTCATGTAGTTGATCCTCTTCTAGCGAGCTCAAAGTTGATCACCTGGCTGATTCACAAATGGGCAGCAGAACGATTGCTTCTCAGCTTGGGGATTTTTGTAGTTGGGAAATAATGCTCAATTTCTTCAGAAATCTAAGAGAGGTAATTATGTACCCTCTGGGAGAAATAAAGGCCTGGCTCAATCTCTTTCAAATTCTCTGGTAGTGTTCAAAACATGTCACAATTCCCAATGTTCACTCAACACCTCATAATTCCAGTTGGCTTTGAATGTATCCACCTTATCTGCTGACATGAACAGAGTTTTCATTTTCCCTGAAGCGATACTTTAAATTTATTGAATAGTTTGAATGTGTCATATGAAGAAACAAGTTTTGCGATCCATTCTGTGTCACAGAAATGTGCTGCCAGTGGTGATTGTTTGTCTAATAGGAATCTCTGGAGCAACTCCCATAACACAAAAACTCTGGCTAGTGATCTACCTTCAGAAAGCCATCTCACTTCTGTGTATAAGAGAAGACGTGTGTGCTCTGTATCCTTCTCTTCACAGAACTGAAGACACATGTGAGTTAAGGATGTGTACTTAATGTCATTGATAATTTAAATCACATCTAGCAAAACATTACTGAGTTCAGATGACTTTTTATTTTTGTGGCTAGAACAGAATTTATCCATGGATCATACAGTGCAGAGACTCCTGTTTAGAAGAAACCTCTTTGACCCAAGTAGTGAAACCAGAAACCATCCAATGATGACAACTTCTCTATCCATGTATATACTGACACAAAATGATCAATCCAATTTTCTTATTATGTAATCATTCAAAGATTTGAATAAGTACACATCTGTCGTGTTGGTTGGCAATATAAATGCATATAATATTTCCTTATGCACATCCTTCTGAAAAAACCATTGCAAAAAATTAAGCACCATTTCCTTGTTGTCAATAGTGGTAGACTCTTCAGCCTGAATTTCATACCATAGTGACTCATTAATTCTCTCTAACAATTATGCCTCAAATGTCCTCTGCAATTTTGTCAGTTCATCTAATTATGGTACCAGCTAAAAGAGGAATACACTGCAGCATCTCCTAAAAGTTTATGATGAATGTCCTTTGCAGCCATACAAATCAACTCTTCATGAACATTATAGGCCTTCTTGGCTTTAGCAATGCAATTAGCCATTAAGAGTGATGCTCAGTGCAGACACATTTGATGAATTGGTGCCTTCGAAAATTGCTTCTGTTCTTCATGCTCTTGTTTTTTCTTTTGAAAAACTCTGAAGACTTGTCCTTTAATTCAGGATGCTTGGTCTCCATGTGGCAAGGTAGTTTAGAAGATTTCATACCTTCAGTGAATAGACATTTGCTACATACTAACAAAGCAGGCTTGAAAAATGTGAATCACCTGTTTTCATCAATCCATAATGTAATGAGGATTCTTGATATTTTTTTTTAAATGCAGCTTCACTTTTGTTGACAGTCTTGGAGTTTTATGCTCTTTTATCCCTGTATCTTTCTCCTTTTTCAAGAAACTCTCTAGTGATGTTTGCTTTTATTCATTTTCTCTAGGGTTCACTTGTGGGCTTACCAAAATTGTGACTGAAACAAGTGCATAGTAGGGCTGGGAGTTTGGCTCAGTGGCTTAAGCGCCTGCCCTGGCAGGTGAGAGGTTGTGAGTTTAATCCCCGGTGCCACAAACAAACAAACAAACAAAAACAAACAAACAAACAAACAAAAAACCAAGTGCATAGTATATGAAAGAGATATGAATTGAAGTGATGAATAAAATAAAGAGCAGACATGTATGGACTGAAATAAACGCCATATTCTGACTTGAAACCTGTCATCAGATGCAGTTGTACAAATGAAGTGCATCAACTCACTTGTCATTGTAAAGTCTGCCATCAGGTGCAGCTCAATTGTCACTTACCACTCATTGAGATGCTCTTGATGTAAGTCTGAAAACAATTGATTTATTAGGGCTCTGTACAGCCAAACTTCTCTGCTGATGTTAATAGGTTTTTGCAGCCATACCCCAGTGCTCACATCATCACCTCAGCTCCACCTCATATTCCCAGGCATTAGAGTCTCACCTTAGGAAGTGTTCATTTTTAAGTGCCCAATGTCATAAAGCTAGATGAATTATCACAGGAATTTATGAGTGTAAATCATAAGTACTATAAATTAGTCCTAATCAGAGTGACAATCAAAAACTAAGCTACACACAGAAGTGATAAAAATCTTATTATGTCCTCAAATTAATTATTTTAAGTGTAATTCCAAATATAGCCACAGCTGTCACCAAAAAGGAGGAGAATTATGATGAATGGGAGATAAAGCAAAGAGAAATAGAAAATTCTAGTTGAAATATCTTATTTTGGAAAATTTTACAGAAATATATGAACATGTGAACGTATTTTCAGGAGCTCTTTCATGTCTTGTAAGGAGCTTCTATGAATAAAGGAATTTAAACTTTCAGGGAAAATTTTTTCTTTCAAGAAACTCAATCCATGCTTATTCTTTTGTAATTCAGTTAGTGGCAATTTCATTCACCAAGCAATTTAGCCTAAAAAATGGGATAATTTTAACTTATTTCTTTAATTCAGTATTCATACACATTAGATTATCCTTCAGAATAGACTCTGCACACTTCTTCGCACCCTATCAGTGTGACCTGAGTTGCCGTCAACTCTCATTTGGTTTATTTTAAGAAGCTTCAAATTTATTTCTCTTATTTTGGTACTTATCTTTTAAAATCTACCCTCAGCGTGTCATTCACTATGTCCCATTACATCTAAGTCAGATCCTGGTGCTTTCCTGCTTTACACCTTCCTGTGGCTTGCAGTCTCACCTCAACTAAAAGCAAAGCCATTGCTGGGTTCAGAAAAGGCTCACTTGATCTGGCTCCTTTACTACTTAGCCTCCTCTCCTGCTCCTTTGCTGCCGCAGCCACTCAGGCCACATCGCTTGCTCCTCTGTGCCAGGAATGCACGTCCCCCTGTAGTCCTTGGCCTCACAGTCCCCACTGCCTGGGTGATCTCATCCAGTAGCTCACAAGGCACGTTCCTTCACTCCTGCAGGCCTTCACTCAAAACCCTCAGGGAAGCTTTGCCTGGTTATCTGTCATTTCACCTTTACCTGTTACCAAAGATCATTCGGATTAATTTTTTGTATCTTAGTTTAGTTTTTAGTAATTGTTGTCAAATCTAGCATATTCTGTGCTTATTTATTTTATCAACTGATAGTGTATTTTCATGTTTATTATTAATCTCTACACTGGAAAATAAACTCCATAAGGCAGGCATGTTTGCTTTGTTCACTTACATCCCCTCGGTTGCTAGGAGGCATGGAAGAGGGCCTCGTACAAGGTGATTTCTAAAGACATTTTTATTACTAAGTGTTCATTAGAAACAAGTGGACTATTGGCCAAGTCAATACATAATTTTATTTCATTCGTCAGGTAGGGATTGGCGAACAAGTCCCTCAAAGCAGAACTACTTTGTATCTATCTGTTATCATAATATTTTTAATAACCCTCTAAATACCATAATTTTGATGATATCCTTATTTCAACTTTCTTCTTTACATAGTTTTTTAGTCAGGGTTCATGTCATGATCATCTGTGCATTCTGAGTATATAGCACATTAACTGAGACATAGTAGATGTCAGAATAATTTATTACAATAATCCTAAAAATAAGTGAAGATGATGGCTAAATATCAATAATAAATTTTATTCTGAAACATAAAAATGAAAGTCGTTCCCTTCTCAAGGGAGTACTTCCACTAACTTAAAAAAAATGACAGGGCAAAATCTTTTATTGGAAATCCCAGTCAGGGAAACTTGAGAGTTCTGTGTTCAGCAAGAAAGTAGCATTTGAATAGCTAGAGAGGATAGAATCAGAGAAAAGTCCATAATGAATTATTCAGTAAGGCCAGTTGCTTGCAAATTGTGGAGCACGTAATAAAGATATTTGTGAGCTCCAGAAACCCTTTAGTATTTAGCATTTCAACAAAAAGAGGAGAACAACTTGAAATGTTCAGGATATCCTCTTCATTTGAGGATTACATTCTGGAGCAGTATCTCACACACTGTAGAGAAAATTATAGTTCATGAGATATTAATAAGGTTAAATGAAAATAAGCACAAAGACACTACAAGGTGAATTAAATTTAAAATGACTTCTTTACTGCAGAATTTCTCATAGCATATACTATACATTGTGGTTCACCAAGGAGTCAATACAGAAATTCTTAGAGTTTTGTTTATTGAGTGCTTTCATCTTTTTCCTTTGGCACCTTTACCTTTAGACATTTTTTTTTATTTTAAAGAGAAAAGATAACAAAATAGTTTCAAGACAGGCTAGTAGGAGAGTAACAATAATTAATACATTGTGCATTGTTACATTCAAAATAGTTGTTCAGAGTACAAGACACAGACATGAAATAATGTCTAAACAATATTAGCCCAACCCTTTCTTCCCACAAACAGAAAATCCTGACATTACATGATTTTTGAGAAAAGGTATTAGTCATAGAAACCCTAGCTGTCAGTATTGTTCATCATGACTTAATACCAGGTGCAATGCTAATACACAAGCAAAACCATTTTCATATTATATTACCCCTTACCCATGGCTAATATTGAGATTTGAGTTCATTAGTATGCTCTACATTTCCCTCCACTTAAGAAGATATGTAAACTAATAATTTATAAGATCTTTAAGTGCTGCCATAGAGTGTGTTATTTGGAGAAACTGCCTTGTTTATATTACAGTTGTACCCCTATGAATTCTAGTGTTCTGAAATATTTTGCCTGCCATTGTAGGTATTTTCAGGCACTATGATTAGATCAAAATACTTTGCAAATGTGAAGCATTTTCCCCCTAACCCTGTTTGGGAACTGTCTGCATTTTCAATACATCATTTGGCAGAGGAAGCTTTTTTTTCCAACTGAACAGTACCCATCTCTGAAATATTTCACAAGACGGTACAGCAGCTGTGTGAAAAGCTGGTTGATTTCAAAGTGATCTCCAGCCCTGTGATTGTCCAAGCTCCAACATAGAACCGAGGGTGATTATAGCCTACATAAAAGGTTATGGGCTACAGAAGGACTGGCTCCAAATCAAATGCTAAATAATGCTATGTGACTTGTCTGAAGCTGAAAATTTAGAAAACACTCGATTTAACTCCACAAATATTTGTTGAATACCCATTATATGAACAATAATTGGTTTCATGCTAATACCTAGAGCAAAATAGGTCTCAAAGCTGAGTCATCAAAGCATCGATTGGACATACAGCAAGAAGGTACTCCTCAATAATATTACAATTCTATGCAGCACTCATTCAAGTCATATGACTGAGTGAAGATAATTAAATGAGTGTATCTGGGAGAAGGTCAGTAGTCCAGGCACCACAGCTACTCTAATTCCACGTGAATTTCCCTTTCGATGAATCCAAGTGAAATCTGGACAGTTGGGTTCTTACAGAAGGATCTGCTAATATTTTCAACAACTGTAGATTAATTTACATGAATTGGAAACCGAGCAATTAAAAGCAAGCGGAGAATGAAGAGCTTTTCTATACTAAGGTTACCATTTCCAAGAGTGAAGAGAGACCATATAAGCCAGTGGTGGTGTGGTTCTCTTATGAGCTGAGATGAGGACGGAGCTGAGATAGATGTCATGGTGCTATCCAGGAAAGGGCCAAGGGCTGAGCACTGCATCAGGTCATATTTACATTGTGGTTCACCAAGGGGTCAATACAGAACTTCTTACAGCTTTGTTTATTGAGTGCTGTAATCTTTTTCCTTTGGCACTTTTGCCTTTAGACATCTTTTTTATTTTAAAGACAAAAAATAACAAAACAGTTTCAAAACAGGCTAGTAGGTGAGTAACAATAATTAATACGTTGTGCATTGTTACATTCAAAATGGTGCCCATCAGTGCATAAGGAGATAAATCCAAATTAGGATTTGAAATCAAATCAGAGTGCAAGAACAAACAAACAAACAAACAATAAATAAATAAATGGCAAGAACAATGTGACTAAAAATTAATAGAGAGGAATCACAGGAGCCAAGAGGTCTAGGGAGAGAAGGTATAAGATATTTTTTTCATTCGGGAATCAATGCAGTGAAACATCTGGCTCAAGGAAGTTATCAGGAAGCTTGAAGAATAATGCGCAGTTCAAGATTCATGCATATGATTTTTTTCTCCTTAAAATGGGCCCTTAAGAAAAGGAACTTATGGTTGTTTCCATCCATCATCTATGCAGGAAAGGCTGGTGAAGTACAGAAATGGGGGATCAAAGTGCTTGTCCCGTTTGCTCCAGTTCAGCTGAAAGTGTGGGACACACAATCTAGAAGAGTTGAAGGCAGAAATTTCTCCTAATCATCCTTTTGATCCACCAGTATTCTGGTGCTTGTCCTAATATAGGTTCTTGATCACACCCATTTTGCACATTGTCTACCATAATGGAAGGGTTGGTGCTCTAAAATGAGGTAGACAGATGTTTGTGGAAGAATTATAAGGATCATCTGAGGTTTAATTTCAGCTGTATGTGCTAGCATTAAAACATAAATTGCACCTAGTTATATTTTTGCTGTGGAATAGGGCATTCTTAAAGTTTAAGGATTGCACTGCCTACGTGTGTACTATTGTAAGTGTTCTAAGTAGCAAGGTTTCTTATGATCACTGCTTTCAGATAAGTCTGAGTGGTAAAAATTTGATTGAATTTCCTCAGTATATGGTCAACACATTCTGATGCTTTTCCTGAAATACTGGTTGAGAACCCAGGAAACCAAGATAGGTACTTCTTCCCTTTATCATAAATTTCATATTTGCAATAAAAACCTTAAGTGTTCCGAGAGAGGTTATGAGTGATACAATAGTCTCTCCCAATGTTCTCAATCCAGTCTAGGGAGTTAAGAAAACCTTTTTTGAGTAACTAATAGTTGCAGTGAAATTTTAAAAGCCTAGTAGTTTGGTAACAAGCAAGTCATGGTGGGGTGCACTCTCTCAGGTAGAATAGTAGTACCTGTTTCTACACACATAAAATAAGAAAGTTGTGCAAAGCAAACCCTCTCACTGTAGAAAACTTCTGTAGTAATATCAGTGAAAAAAAATCATACCAAGCGAATGGGATGTTAATCACTGTAGATGGGACAAGGGAAGTACTAACCACCACATATGATTAATTACAGTGTATCTGGGTCTTCTCATACTTTAACTTGTTGGATTCCAACCATAACCTGAAAATATAGATCCTGTTGTCCCCTAGGAAGACTGGTAGATTTCCCTGATGCTGAAAAGTAACTCAGAGGTAGATACTGATTTCAAATACAGTTTAGATTTCTAAGCTGCTAATGCCCTTTATTCAAAATTTATTTTCTAGTCTACTACAGCTGCTTAAATACACACACACACAAAAGGAGATAAGGAGTCTGCTGCTTGTAGCAGATGCCTCTTGAGCCCAGCGTCCCATTCCTTGTCTCTCTCTTCAACTCCTGGGTGCCCAGGCCTGGTGCAGATCAACTGTGCCTTTCAAGTACTTAGGACTTACCTTGCAGATATTTTTCTGCTTCTGTGCCTCAGGGCATTCCCGGAAGCTGTGGGAGTTGGCTCAGTTTGGGTGAATTGGCAGTGATTATAACACAGTCTGAAATTAACTGTTACTTTTTGAAAGAGGAAAGTCCTGTGAGTAAAAGCTCTGTCTTCTTTCATTGCCTAGATAGTTCTGAGGCACTTTCTGAGTGGTGGGCCCTGGGGCACTGAGACCCAACTGTTGACAGAGACAACCAGTTTCAAATGTATGCTTCCTTGTTTTGCCTCTCTGGCTCCCTCTTTCCATTGCCCTCCTCATGCTTTCTGAGGACACTTCAAAAATAAATAAACTCTATTCTGTGCATTGTCTCAGGTTTTGCTGTCAGGGAAATTCAAACTAAGAAAATGGTCTTAAACACTGAATTTTTTAGTAACAATTTTATGCTACATTGCAATTGAGAGGCTGCTACATTCCCAGCAAAAAATATGTTATGATATTCCACTTGTATCTGACTACCATATGGGAGTCTTCAGAAACTTCAATTAAAAAAAAAAACAATAAGAGCAAAACATGCATAAAACATGGCTTTAAATCTGAAGGAAATTCAACTATTGAGAAAAGCACTATTGAAAACATCTCTTTCAGAAATTAAACTGCGGAGATAAAAAATATTGGAGGACAAATTCTAATACTACTAATTATTTTAATAAAGACACTATTATATCTGGAAAAAGTATTTGTGCCAATTCCATTGAGTTTGTGTACTTGCGTTGGTATTTATTTGATTATCTTCCTGGTATTATAAATACTGATTAACTACCTAGAGTCATTTTAACTGATGTCACTTGTAGATGACCTCTAAAGTGTAATTTTGTGTTACTTAATTCTATGTGCTGTATTAAAGTCGCCAGTGATTGAGAATTTATCTGAGGTAAATGAAATACCTCATGATCTAGTTTCCTTAAAAAATGTCACACATTTTTAGATTCTTCTAAGATTTACCTCTGTCACTCACATATATTTCAGAAGCAATTGCTATAGTGAAAGGTTAGTCTTTGAAGGGTTCCTATGTTTTTTCTGTCTCCTTTAAGTGTCAAATATGGGAACATAGAAAAAGCAAACACCATGTATTGAACGATCTATCATTCATTGGAAGGTGATGGACAGGGTCAGACTCATTCAGGCAGGAAATTCACATCCATTTTATCAGAAAGGTTTTTGACATAGTTTTGGAAGTCCTCTCTTGTAAAATATTATCTCCTTCTTCCTCTTTCTCCCTTCTCTGTATTTCCTCCTAACAGGTCTAAAAAGCAGGGAGATTTCAAATACATTGAAAATCTTTTGAAAAAATCAAATACATCTAATGTATTCAATGCAAGTCAGTACCTTGATAATCTAGAACTTTCCAAAGAAAGTAAATTTCTATATACTCATAAAGTCTTCTTCTAAATTGAAATGAGTTGGAAGCAAGGTAATTATTTGTCTCACACACTGAGAAACAGGTGTAGGTGCTATTTGGAGATCCAAATGAACATGCCAATTAGTGCATTAGGTTTATGTGCAAATGTAGTCTCACTTAATTGCCATACCTAAGGAAATTTGACTTTTTTTATAAAATAAATTTTAGAAAATAACACTGCTAATCATCCAGGAGCTATGATGATGCAATGTTGATAGATAAGTAGGGAATGTCAGCACACTGCATCTGCATTTGGAACTTCAGAGTTATCAAATTTAAATGCCCTGGGTTCTGTCTTCTACAGTGAGGCCTGGTGTTATTGCCTATGCCACTGGGTTTATGATACTGCCTGGAGCAGAGAAAAATAGAAAGTCAGCTCTGATTGAACATATATGTGTAGGTAAAGAAAAATATAGAAAAATATGATGTATTCTGGAGGGATTTAGTGAAGCAGAAAAGGGAAGGAAAGCAATGCCTCCGAGATCTAATATCATGATTACATTTCAGAAACAATAGTATAAATTAAGGAAGGGTTAAATTTGAGGTGAATTTTTTTCTCTTTGTTAATTTTCATCTATTGGAAAAAAAGAAGAGGAAGCAAGATAGCTTTGCTAACATTATTAAGTGTAACATTTGGATTGTAATATTTTTAGGTCAACGTATATATAATTGTTACCTGGGAGCCTTAGGCAGGAGGATCATAAGATCAAGTCCAACCTGGGCAATTTAGTGACTTAGTGAGGCTCCATGTCAAAATAAATAGTAAAAAGGGCTGGGGTTGTAGTGTAGTGTGAAGGCTCTGGATTCAACCCCAGTAACACACACATGCAACACAGACACACACACATGCATACACATATGTATATAATTGTTGCACAGAATGAATTTCCATCAGGCAAGTGGTATAGAAAGTTATTTAATACTGATTACTTAGAAACCTGATTTATGTCATACAGGCTGCTGTTTGTGGTAGTAGGATGGCAATTTGGAAATAAAAATTGCTGGTGCACTCAAAATCCAGGCACTTAGAACTCATAATCAGACACAAGGTCTGGGTGGTGCTACACTCTGGGGTACACTCTGCCTAGCCGCCTGGGTCTCGGAGGTCTTGGCCCCCACACAGTAAGGTGGAGGCTCCAGCAGCACAGTGCAGGAGTGTGCCCTCAATAACTGCGCAGAGGATCCAGCTCTACCCAGTCCCGCATCTCAGCACAAACCACCAGGGGAACGCCCAGCCAGCCTTGCAGGACACAGAGGTACTGAACCCAGCTCAGCCCAGAGCCCCAGAGCTGCTCATCAGGGACTGGCCAGCATAGCTGCAGGGCCTTAAAGAACTTGAGCTCTGCTCATCAGAGCAGAAGGCGAGAGCTCCATTGTTCAGGGCGTGGCTTGCACAGCAGGTCCTAGAGGTTGTGCACCCGCCCAACCAGGAGCAAGGACCTGGCACTATACGCCTGAGACTCGCCTGGGCTTGCCTGGCATGGTGCTCCAGAGGCTCTGAACTCGCAACCAGTTGCAAGGTCCAGGTGGCACCACACTCCGGGGTGCGCTCTGCCTAGCCGCCTGGGTCCCAGAGGTCTCAGCTCCCATCCAGTAAGGGGGAGGCTCCAGCAGCACACTCCAGGAGTGTGCCCTCACTAGCTGCACAGAGGATCCAGTTCTACCCAGTCCCGCGTCTCAGTGCAACCCACCAGGGGAATGCCCGGCCAGACTCGCAGGACACATAGGCCAGCACACCAGAGCAACCCAAAAAGTACATCAGGGGAACATGTGGCCAGTCTCACAAACCACAGAACACAAGGGTCCAGTGCCATAATCTGGGAGTGTGCTGCAGCTAGCCATGGGGATATTGGAGGCCTGAAGCTCTACCCAACAGAGTGTTCCAGTACAACTCACTAGGAGGCTGCCTGCCCAGCCACACAGGTCCCAATAAGAAAATGACAAAACAAAAACCCAAGAGTCAGTCGCAATCCTGCAGCCCACTGAAAACAAACCCAAGAGACATGGAAGTGGAACACACTGGGATTCACACAACTGAACTTTCTGATATGGTAGCAAATGCAGTAAAGGAACAACTCCATGAAGCTATAGAGAAACTGAAATCAGAAATAATCTCTCAGCTAAAAAATGAAATGACAGTCATTATGAAAAAAATGTGTGTATCTAAAGAAGATCAAGATAAAAAATAGAAGAACATAAGAAAATGATGGACACTTTGAATGAACAATATAAGACACAATTAGAATGCATGAAACAGATTCAAAGGGAAATGCAGGAAATGAAAAATTCCATGGAAAGTTTGAAAAGCCACTTGAATGAAGCTGAAGATAGAATCTCAGATCTTGAAGACACCATGGGAGCTTATGATCACGAAAGAAAAGATCTCTTAAAAATAATAAGGAACCAAGAAACAACAATTCAACAGCTACAAGATGATGCCAAGAGAAATAATATAAGATTGATAGGCATCAATGAAAAAGCAGGGGTCAATACTAATGATCTGTGAAGTCTATTCACAAAGATAATGGCAGAAAATTTTCCAAACATGGGAAGAGAATCTGATATACAGATAAGTGAGGCATACAGGACCCCAATTAGCCATAACCAAAATAAATATTCACCCAGACATATAATAATTAGGGTATCAGAGATACAGCACAAGAACAAAATGCTAAAAGCTGCCAGAGAAAACAAACAGATCACCTATGAAGGAAAGCCTATCAAAATCATGGCAGACTTCTCAACACAAACCTTTAAGTCAAGAAGAGCTTGGAGTGAAGTATTTCAAATTTGGAAAGAAAACAGCTTTCAACCTAGATTGATGTACCCTGCAAAACTATCCTTAAAAATTGATGGAGAAATAAGATTCTTCCATGACAAAGAACAACTGAATAAATTTATGGCCACCAAACCAACACTACAAAGAGTACTGAAAGACACTCTAGAAAGAGACAAAGATAGCTACACTCTTAAGAACAACAAAAGGAAACCACTAAGCTGGGCAAATAATTAAACAGAAAATGTAGAAATCCACCAACAGAAAGATCATGACAGGGATGAGTCAATACATATCAGTTATATCAATCAATGTAAATGGTCTCAACTCACCAATAAAAAGAAACAGATTAGCACAATGGGTTAAGAAACAAAATCCAACAATATGCTGTGTACAAGAAGCACATTTCACTCAAAAGGAAATTCACAGGCTAACAATCAAAGGCTGGAAAACAATACTCCATGAAACAGGAACCCAGAAAAAAGCAGGGCTAGCTATTATGTTTGCAGACAATGTGAACTTCAAACCAAAAATGATCAAAAGAGATAAAGAAGGTTGCTACATGCTTGTTAGGGGAAAACTTCAAGAGGAAGAGATTACAATCATAAATATATATGCACTGAATATGGGAGTACCCAACTATGTAAGACAATTCTTAATAGACATGAAAAACCAAATAAACAATAATACAGTTTTAACAGGGGATCTCAATACACCACTGTCATAGAGAGACAGATGAACCAAACAAAAAATCAGCAAAGAAATAACAGAACTGAATCAAACTTGTGAACAAATGGACCTAGTAGATGTGTACCGAATATTCCTCCCATCAACATCAGAATACACATTCTTCTGAGCTGCACATGGGTCATTCTCTAAAATAGATCATATACTGGCTCATAAAACCTGCTTAAGTAAATTCCAAGGAACTGAAATAATTCCATGCATATTATCTGACCATAGTGCAGTAAAATTGGAAATGAATGACAAAAACCCTACAAGAACCCCATAAACACATGGAAATTAAACAATACTCTCCTAAATAACCAATGGGTCACAGAAGAAGTTAAAGAAGAAATTAAACAATATCTAAAATTGAATTAAAATGCAAATACAAATTACCAGAACCTGTGGGACACAATGAAAGCAGTCCTCAGAGGGAAATTTATAGCACTAAACTTCCACATCAGAAAAATGGAAAGAACACACATAAACAATCTAATGCTGCACCACAAATTTCTAGAGAAAGAAGAGCAAGTCAAGTCCAAAGCCCAAAGAAAGGAGGAACTTATCAAGATCAGAGCAGAAATTAATGCAATTGAAACTAAGACAACAATACAAAGAATTAATGAATCGAAGAGTTGGTTCTTTGAAAGAGTAAATAAAATTGATAAATCCCTAGTCAACCTTATCAAAAAGAGGAAAGAAAAAACTCAGATTCATGCAATAAGAAATGAAAAGGTTGAAATAACTACTGACCCTGTGAAAATACAGAAGATCATCAACACTTACTTTGAAAACCTTTACTCACATAGATTCGATAACACAGAAGAAATGGCAGATTCCTAGAAACCTATGAATTACCAAAGCTGAATCAAGAAGATGGAAAGCTGCTGAATAACCCAATTTCAGCTAATGAAATTGAAAATGTAGTCAGAACCTTACCAACAAAGAAAAGCCCAGGCCCTGATGGATTCACTGCTGAATTCTACCAGAAATGTAGGGAAGACTTAATGCCAACACTCCTCAAACTCTTCAATGAAATTGTAAGGGAAGTAAGTCTCCCTAACTCATTCCTGGAAACAAGTATTACCCTAATACCAAAGCCAGAGAAAGACCCAACCAAAAAAGAAAATTACAGGTCAATCTCCCTAATGAACATAGATGCAAAAATCCTCAATAAAATACTGGCAAATAGAATGCAGAAAGTTATCAGAAAGATTATACACCATGATCAAGTGCGATTCATCCCAGGAATGCAGGGATGGTTCAACATACGCAAATCAACAAATGTAATACACCGTATCAACAGGGCTAAGGACTAGAATCACATGATCATCTCAATAGATGCAGAAAAAGCTTTTGACAAAATCCAACACCGATTCATGATAAAAACCCTACAGAAAATCGGAATAGATGGTCTCTACCTCAACCTGATAAAAGTCATATATCATAAACCAACAGCCAACATCTTACTAAATGGAGAAAAACTGAAAACTTTCAACCTAAACTCAGGAACAAGACAAGGATGTCCATTATGACCACTCCTATTCAACATAGTTCTGGAAATATTAGCCAGAGCAATTAGACAAGAGAAAGAAATAAAGGGAATAAGCATAGGAAAGGAAGAAGTAAAATTATCACTCTTTGCAGATGATATGATACTGTACATAGAAGACCCCCAAAAATCCATTAAAAGTCTTCTAGAAGTAATAACTAAATTCAGTAATGTTGCTGGATATAAGGTGAACATTCAAAAATCAACAGCATTCCTGTACACAAACAACAAAGTCACTGACAGAGAAATTAGGGAACACACCCTTCACTATAACATCCAAAAAAATGAAATACTTAGGAATCAATCTAACAAAGGAAGTAAAAGACCTGTACAGTGAAAATTACTTTACTCTGAAGAACGAAATTGAAGAAGATTTCGCAAAATGGAAAGATATTCCCTGTTCATGGATAGGAAGAACAAACATTGTGAAAATGGCCATTCTCCCAAAATTATTATATAGATTTAATGCAATCCCAATCAAAATACCATTTGTCTACCTCACAGAGCTAGAGAAAGCATTCCTGAAATCAACTGGAACCAGAAAAGACCTAGTATAGCAAAGGCAATTCTTGGCAACAAAGGGAAGGCAGGAGGCATCACAATCCCCGACTTGAAACTATACTACAAAGCCACTGTGATAAAATCAGCATAGTACTGGAATCAAAACAGACCTGAAGATCAATGGACTAGATTAGAAGATACAGCCACAACTACAAACACACTCAGCCACCTCATCTTTGACAAAGGGGCCAAACATGTACATTGGAAGAAAGATAGCCTGTTTAACAAATTGTACTGGAAAAACTGGCTTTCTATATGACATAAACTAAAACTAGATCCATGTCTATCACCATGCACTAAAATAAAGTCAAAATGGATCAAAGATCTGAATATTAAGAGACACTAAACTTGCTAGAAGACAAAGTAGGTAAAAATCTTGATGACATAGGAGTAGGCAGAGAGTTCATGAACAAAAATCAAGTTGCATGGGAAACACTTCCCAGAATCAACAATTGGGATCTCATCTTACTAAAAAGTTTTTGCATGTCAAAGGAAATCTCCAACAGAGTGAAAAGAAAACCCACGAACTGGGTAAATATCTTAGCCAATTGTCCATCAGACAAAGGACTTCTATCTAAAACGTATGAAGAATTAAAAGATATCAGGCTTCTACAATTCAAGACCCAATCAAAAATGGGCATCTGAGATGAATACACACTTCTCAGAGAAAGAAATACAAATGGCAAATAAATATATGAAAAAATGTTCAACATCAATGGTCATTCAGGAAATGCAAATTAAAACAATACTGAGATTCCATCTCACTCCAGAAAGAATGGCCAAGATTAAAAAGTCAACCAATAACAAATGCTGGAGGGGCTGTGGGGAAAAAGGAACTCTTCTCCACTGTTGGTGGGATTGTAGACTGGTACAACCACTGTGGAAATCATTGTGGAGATTCCTCAAGAAGCTAGGATTAGAGATCCCATTTGATACAGCTATCCTGCTCCTGGGCATTTTCCCAGAAGAATTGAAAACATCATACCACAGTGATGTTTGTACACCCATGTTTATAGCAACCCAGTTTGTAATAGCCAGATCTTGGAAACAATCCAAGTGCCCATCAATCAAGGAATGGATGAAAAAGATGTGGTATTTTTATACAGTGGAGTGCTACTCAGCTATCAAGAAGGGTTGCATTGAGACTTTTATAAGTAAATGGACACGACTTGAGATCATACTCATAAGTGAGATAAATCAAATCCACAGGTGTAAATACCATATTGTCTCCCTAGTGTAAGAAACTGAAAAATATATATGATCCAAAATCTACAATAAATACTACATAAGGGTAAAAACATCTCAAAGAGCAAAAGTAATTGGGAAGATAAAATTGGGAAAGAGGGAAGGGAAAAGAAAAAGATACAAATCTGTATATATGTATATGTAAGATAACTAAAATGAACATACTGCTGAATATATTAGTTATTGAGAAAGAACGGTTAATATTCATATGATTAGATCAATTTTACATGTCTATATCTGTTAATGTAAACAACCATTTTAAGGCAACGATATGCAATATTGAAAGCATTGTCAAGTTTCTATCATCCTGTTTTGTAAACCTATAATGTTACTGTTGTGCATTTGCTCTAGTTGTTTGTTTGTCTCTTTTGTTTTTTGACTTTCTTATATGTGTCTTTTTTCTCTTAAATTAAAAAAAAAAAAGGCCAGGCACTTGTTTGAGTATCTGTGTGTTGTGTTTGAAACAAGAGTTGATTATAGTTATTCCAGAGCTATCCTAGAAGTGTTAGAAAAGATATGATTTTCTTTCCCAAATGAATTATATCAGTTATAAATACTGTACTAGGTTTACTATTTTGCTTTTGGACCAAATAAGTTGAAATAATATTCTTTAAAATGTGTGTTATGGTTTATGTCCCTGTGGCCCCACCAAGTCTCATGTAGTCATGGACTCCACTGAGTCTACCTTTTGTGATTGGTTTGTTGTCTGGTGCTGGGATTGGTGGTGTGAGTGCAGTACCTGCCCAGGTGTGGAGCCAACATACAGTATAAGGGCAGGAAGAAGGTGTGTCTCTCTCTTGCCCAGTTTCATGCCTTGCTATTTGTAGCAGCCGTGAATGGTGGCCCCACCACGCTATACTGCCTTGGAGCCAACTGAGTATGGACTGAAACCCCCAAGAATTGTAAGAAATAAATGAACCTTTCTTTCACTAATTTTGGGCATCAGGTATTTTGTCTCAGCAATGAGAGAAGCATAACTAAGACAATGTGATTTTTGACAATCCAGATATTTTGAGGAGCATAGTTATAAAAGTGTAGAACAGAATGTACTTGAAGAAGCTAATACAATCTACTGCTTCTGTTGAAAGAGTTTTAGAAGCTGGCACACCTACAAACTGTTGCTTGGCCTAAACACAGAACAAGCAATTGATATTTTAGACAAACTTACTACCTATTATGCAGGATATTTTTTCCTCATTTCAAAATATAATACGTTGATTTTACTACATTTTGGGGACAATGAAATTAAGTTAAAATGTATAATTGACTCCACATCTTTAAAAAAGGTTAGCATCTAGTTCTGAAGAGAATGCTCATGTATATAAGTAAAATAGAACAACTTCAAAAAGACATGAAATTCTGGTAGTGGGTCCACATTTGTGAGAGAGAAAGTTAGTTTACATGCAGTGTTCTTTTCTGGGCATTATTTCTCTGATAGTTCTTGATTTGAAACAGAGATACCCTCCTGCACCACCGTTTTAATACTTTTTGGAAATTATTAGCACAAGAAAATAGAGCTTTTGTTTGATCAGTATTGATGGTTTGACTGTCTTACTTTTTTGGTCTAATTAATTTCACACAGAATGAGAAAAACTTAAGAGTAATGTTACAATAAACCTGAGATAAACCACCTCTGTTTAACATCTCTAATGATCGTATTTGTATCAGTTCCTTCTAATTTTATTTCTTAATCCTCTTCCTTTTATGTGTATGCACTTGGTTGTTGCTTCTCTTGGCTTAGAGATAAGACCATGCTTCATGGGAAGAAATATTTATTGAGAACCTAAAAGAATACTGAGCAACATGTCAGGGGTTTTCAGTTTGGTATCACAAGTAAACTTCCTTAAAGACAACATCATATTTAAATATCCATAAATCTCTCTTAAAGCCCTATGAAAATCTGTGTGTGTCACATTCATTTGCCACTTTCTAGAGTCAGAGAGTAATCATTTTTGAGACATAACTTTCATAACTATGTTCTGCTTGCATGATAGTGTATTTTGTTAAACACAGGTTCCCAGATGCTTCTTAATAAGATATAAACATAAATTCAGAGAAAAATACATGAAAAATCTGAAACTATTAGTAGCAAACAATGTAATAAGAGTTACAGAGAAAAGAAAATGAGCCGTGAGGGGATTCTTATCCATAGCCTCTGATTGCCAATGGACACAACTGAGTCTCAGTGTTGCATTCAAAAGTCACTGACTATTAATTTGGCAGCTTTATGATGAAAGGAGAGACTTAAAAATGCACTCTCAATAAAAGTCAATCTTTAAAATATTTGTTGCATTTAAATGTTTCTGGATAATTGAAAAGATTTTTGGTAAGTAGTTAAGAGTTGTAACTTGTGAACTTGACAGATAACTGGGAAATAGTGTAATTCTTTAAAAGTTAATTTTATTTCTGATATTTTCTGGAATTTTTAGGCTTTAATATCTCACAAGGGCAAAGTAGCACTTAGACAATGATGTGCATATGAATTGCCAAACAGGCAAGCAAATACAATTCTAATAGTTGGGTGATAAAATGAAACACTGAATAATTGTCAAAAGACTAAAACCTCATAATCCATATGTAGGGGCAAGATATTTTCCAAATGTAAAACAATCACCTTCTAGAGACTTAATGTTTTTTTTTCAAGTTAAAAAGTTATCTGTCAAAAATGTGAGTGATGAATTAGAGGTAATATTATTGAATTAAGAAAAATTTAGTTATACATTTGATAAGGAATGTAAGTGGAAAGTATTTTCATTGTCTGTGATACATGTTTTCTCCTACCTGATAATATTGAAATAATTGAAATAAAAATGTTGCTTGTCATGCCTTTCTCACATATACCTACCTATTAACTAACAGTATTTGTAAGCATTATTTGTAAGCGTTGGTAGGTAATTTAATCTTCCACACTGTATTTATTTTGGGCAGCAGAGACACTGCTCTCACTCATGAAATCTCATCTAGTTCACCTTTCTAGAACCAAAGAGTATTTTACTTTCAGTTTCTGAAACAAATGATTGCTTTTCCTTCAAAATCATTAGGTTGGAAGGTGTGTGATTTTTCCCCCCAGTGTTTAATCTCATTACAGAATCACTCTTACAAAAGTACATATCTTTCATCTCTCCATGGATTGTAAAGAGTCTGTGTTGGAGGCTGACCTGTTTTGCTTTAAATCGAGCTGTGTGGATCTAGGACCCAACAGCAGAGGCCCCTGACAGACAGCTGCGAAATGCTTCTGCAGCACTGGCCATTGCTTAGGAAGCAGCGCTGTGCTGTTTCAACACACAGTAAATAATTCATTCAAATGGTTTCTTTGGTTCTGAAAAATTTCTGTAATGCAGCTACTTTTCCTTAAGAATCAGTTACCTCATTTAAATGAAGCCAAGAAAAGTTTTTAATGCATGGAAGCTGAGGAGGAGTTTTCAGAGTTAGGTTCACCAAACCTGATGCGATTGTAAATCCTCATGCTGTAACCTCAATTAGAGATATTATTCTAATTAATAGTTACTCATTAAAATTCCTACACATATTGCTTAGACTTTTATGGAATTAATTCACTAAAGCACAGACGGAATTCCTGTCTAAATTTTACTTATGAGTGACACTAAATATGCAATCTTCATTGAAGTTTTTCTTCTTTAGGGGACTGTTTTTACATATCTTAATAGTGAAGTTGAGTATGTGTGTGTGTGCACATGTCCTTGAAAGTGTATTTTATAGGTAAATTATTTATAAATTAATTTTTTCCTTTCTTTTATTTTATTAATACTTGATTCTAGTATATGATTATGTTTATTATGTGGCATGGCTATATTTGCATTACACATTTTAATTTTTTTTGTTGTTGATTACTACTCAGTTTCTGAAGTTTTAAACAAAAAGTTAGTTTTTAAGTTTTATGTTTGGAAATGTTTTTCACTCTGCTTTGAAAATGAAATATGTTGTGATAATTACTGCAAAAGCTGATTAATAGTTGATCTCATTCTAAAATTTAAAGTTAGCTATTTAGAACTTTATATAATTTAAATATCTGAAATATAATGTATTTATTTTCTGATTTACAGATTTTGGTACTTTCACTGAAAAAAACTCAGGTACTAAATAATTTTTATAAATTTAATATATAAAACATAAATATACTGAAACATAAATTCACCTAATATCCTAATAGTTAAAATTGGTTCAATTTATTCTTACAATTTAAAACAATAATTCAATTATATATTTCAAATTGGAGTTATTAAAATGTACTGTTATCTTCAAATTTCTTTAAAATATTAGAAATTAACAAAAGATAATATGAATATGTTTCTTAAAATACTGCTTCGATTTCATAAGTATTTTTATATTCATGACAATTCTTTCCTAATTTGAAAGATGCTTAGTTACTACAGAAATGTTTCCTTTATTTTGCCCGGTTTTGGAGGTACCTCTCCATATCATTAAAGATGGTATCTCATTTTCTGGAAAAAAATTAATAACCTTTAATGTACCAAGATTATATTCATATTAAAATTAGTTTATAACTTTCACATGTGGGTGATCACATTCTTGCATTGTGTTATAGATTATGTAATTCATTTATGTATTTGCAGATCATACGATTTTCTCACAAAACCTTTTTGTTTCTTTGGTTCTGAAAATATATGAACTGTATGCATATTTAGTGAAATCTTTCATACACTAGGAATTATACTAATTTTTAAGTAATAAATGAATTTTTGGTATCTTACATTGTCCAGATGATTGCAAATTATAAATTTTAAATGTATCCTAATTATGTAAAACCAAAATTTAGCAACAATTTCAGCATTAATATGCAGTTCAATTAAAAACTGATCATAATTTTACTAGCAATAAAAATATTTATAAGGCTTTAGAGAAATAAATGATTCACTACAACCTGACCTTTGAGAGACCAACAAATTGAAAGGAAAAGAAGCAAACCCTTAAGGTGGAACATCTAGAGAAGGAAGTGCATAAGTGTGTAAGTGTATGACAGTTTTGAAGAACAGACAAGTATAAGGATAATGGCAATAAATAAGCACATACATAAACAAACAAACAAACAAAAACCACATTAACATCAAGAACTTGAACTACGCCAAAAACCTACATCACTAGCTATGTTCTAGACTTGGCAGTGTAGAACTAGGGATGAAAGTGATGTAAAGTTGAACATGTAGATACTTCTACTGAAAATAATATTTATTTATTTATTTATTTATGTGGCACTGGGGATCGAACTCACAACCTCCCACCTGCCAGGCGGGTGCTTAAGACACTGAGTCAAACTCCTGGCCTTAGTTTTTTGAGGTAGGGTCACACTATGTAGCTCAAGTCAACCTTGCGCTCACATTGTAGCCCAAGCCAGCCTCGAACTGACAATGCTCCTCCTACCTCAGCCTCCGTAGTGCTGGGATTAAAGGCGTGCGCCACCATTTCCGGCTTGAAAATAATTTTAAATATTAAAAAGAGGACCTGTATTTTATTCACTCTGAACAAGGAATGTAGCTCTTACCATAATGTACTGAGTCAATTTAAGAATGGTTTATAACCATACCGAAAACCAGAGAGCAGAAGAAATGTGAAGTAAGAAAAATAGTAATATGAGGATTACACCCAAGGCAATAGAACCTGGTGACATTGCAAGGAATTAAAAGATAATAGAGAAGAGTGATCTGATTGTTGTAATTCAGAAAAGATTGACAGAGTAGGAGAAATATAGTTAGTACCTTCCAGCACTGTGTGGATATGTCATAGTGCACTTACACTATCTATGTGGTCAATTATTTGACCTGGCCTCTTGAGGCAGTAAAGACATTTAGGGAACAGGATATGTGTGGAGACTGATGCCATTGTACCACTATGATTATAATTTTCAAGTTTATGCACTCTGACTATTTGTATGTGGTATATTTTCGTATTCCTAGTGGTATAGTAGGTTTGCTGACACTAGCATCACCACACACATGTGAGTAATGGGTTGTGCTATGATGTCATGATTGCTCTGAAGTCACTAGGTGATAGGAATTTTTCAGCTGCATTATAATCATACATGACATTAAAGTCAGTGTCACAAGTGTTCAGTCACTAACTAAAGCATTATGTGTCATACGACTGTGTTGGTTTCACTTGGATTTGTACATTACTCTTAAGGTATAAGTCCTGCAGATGTTACCATAGACATATATTACCATAGACTTTACTTGGGGCTCTGACAAGATGCATAATAATACTCAAGTCATCATTAATTGGTAGGTAAAAATACAAAACTTTATTGGTTACCTATGCATATTAATCAATATTTGTGGCTTCTGCTGCCGTATATCCCACATATTAATTTCAATATAAATTTAGTTAGTTAAGCCTTTGAAATACAATTTTTTTTATTTTAGAGAGAAAAAACAACAAAAATGATGCAAACTTTCATAACAAGATAGTAGGAGAGTATCAATGGTTAATATATTGCATATCGTTGTCTTCAAAGGATGTGCTCAGATTACAAGATATATGCCTGGAAAATTGATCAAACAATATAAGCATAAAACTTTCTTTTCAATGAACTAGCAGAAATTAGTATAACTATCTTAACTATATATATGTATTTATTGCATTTATTATTAAATTTATTATATTTATTGTCAACTGTATATATATATATTTTTTCTTTTCCCTTCCTTCTTTTCTCCTTTCTCCCATCCCAGTTTCTCTTTCCTTTTGAACAGCTTCTTCCCATTTCACACTGTCTATTGTACATTTTGGATCTTATTTACTCTTTCAACTTCTTACACTAGGGAGATAGTAAGATGTTTACACACGTGAGTCTGATTTATTTCACTTATGAGTATGGTCTCAAGTCGCATTGATTTACCTATAAAAGCCTCAAGTTTATTCTTCTTTATAGCTGAGTAGTACTCCATTGTATAAAAATGTCACATCTTGTTTATCCATTCCTCAGCTGATGGGCATTTGGGCTGTTTCCAAGATGTAGCTATTACAAATTGTGCTGCTATAAACATGGATGCACATATATTGCTGTGGTATGATGTTTTTAATTCTTCTGGAAAAATACCCAGAAGAGAATAGCTGGGTCGAATGGGGCCTCCAATCCTGGTTTTTTTGGGAGTCTCCATGCTGATTTCCCCAGTGGTTGCACCAATCTGCACTCCCACCAACAGTGTAGAAGGTTCCTTTTTCCCCACATCATTGCCAGCATTTGTTATTGATTGATTTCTTGATGTTGGCCATTCTTTCTGGGGTGAGATGAAATCTTAGTGCTGTTCTAATGTGCATCTCTTGAATGACTAGTGATTTTGAACATTTTTTCCCCATATTTATTTGTTATTTGTGAAATACAACATTTTTAGTTGATTAGATTTTACAAACTTCAATAAGAGCTTTGTCCTTAATTCTTAAATAAAAGCAATCAGATACATGCTGTTGATTAAGTGTTATTTTTGTGGTTTAAAGTATGCCACAATTTAAACAGCTTGATTCCTGACTTCTTCAATGCCTTGATTTTTTTTGTCTTGTTAACAACCAAACTTTTGAACAACTCAAATCAAAACACTTATATCAAATTACTATTGGAGAGCCTTGCAAATTCTGACACAATAATCCCACATAGGTTCTAACTGAGGTAAATTACCTTAAATAAGTAAGAGGCTATTCTCCCTGTTGGTGTCCAAATGAAAAGCAGTCTTTGCTTTCAGCATTCATTTTCCTGCTCAGTGCTCTGTATTTGACCTGAGGTGCAGGATGAAATAAGCATTGGTTCACATTGCCTCAGGGGTTCTTATTCTGGACAGAGTTGGTGGTTACATTTGGGGGGCTACCTGAAACCTTGCAAATTAATAGAACATTTAATTGGATAGGTAACTGGTGCTATATTTTCCAGAGAATAATGTCCAGTGATACCTAAAAATTTAAGAACCACAAGAGGTTGTAACATACTTCTCCATATGTTTCTGCTCTGAATGAGTGAATCAGTGATACATTCTGTGCAATTATTGGTTTTACTTTTTCTTCACCTTTTTGTTTATTCACTGCTTGAATTTCTTTATATTTTCTATGGCTGGCTTTTTTGACCTATGACCTAAGAGTGATCATTCTATTTTAAAAAGTGTTTTTTTTTTTAAAAAACAAAGATCAATGTGTGACACAGACAATAAATAGCTTCCACAGTCTAAAATATTTATTTCATAGGTCTATGAAGAAAAAATTGTGATGTCCCTTAGCTTAAAGTAATAATTTATTATTCAGATTCTGTGGGTTGACACTGCACAGGTGGTGGTTCTTGCATGGGGTCTTTTGTTCGGTGGCATTCAGTCTTTACTGGGATTGCAACCATTGACCTTGACTCATACTTTATTCACTTGTCTGGTGGATGATGCTTTCTCTTGCCTGGGAACTCACCTGGGGCTTACTGACCAGAGCACCTTCTCTTGGCCTATCTCTTCTCTACTTCATATTTTCACAGCATGGCATCTGGATTCTTAAATGAAGTGTCTCAGTGGTAAGCATTCTGAGAGATCTATGTAGAAGTTGCAAGGCTTTTTTTTAAAAAATCTAACCTTGGAAATCATGTAGTTTAATTTCTGCTGTACCCTATTGAATATATATCAGCCAAGGTTCAATGTGGGTGGTGTTCATCACATTGGGGACTGAAGCTGTAGGTAGGGTTCGTTGTTGGGGGCCATCTTTAAAGAGTAACTTCTACAGTGCTACCACTCAATCCAGTAATTCTCTTCCTCCCCAAATATAAAATACACCTGCCCCAAGCCTTCATCTCATTATTTTGTAAGGATCAGATTTGAAGTATAGAATTTCATTACCTAAACCAAGTCCAGGTATGAATGAGAGTCTTCAGGTAAGAAACCCCTCCATCTGAAGGGCTATAAATCAAAAAGACAATTTACTTGCCTCCCACACACTCAGTATTGAATGATGGAACATGATTAATGTCATAGACAAGTCCATTGAAAATAGTACAATGGAAATAGTCATACAGGCATTCTTGTTCTATAGCTATTCTGAAATCCAACTGGGCTCAGATCATAATTCACCCTGCTCTGGCCACAGGAAATGTATTATGCTTAGAGTCCCATTCTGCCCCCTGAATTTGTTTCATTTCAGATTTCCCTCTGGGCTCTTAAATCCTGACTGAGTCCTTTTTACTCTTCGAGAAGAAATGTCCCATGCTCACATCTGAGTAGCTTTTATACCCTTCTGCCTAGAAATCTGAGGGACCTGCGATACCTTTTCATGATGACAGTGACCATCTCAATAAAAATTGATATATTCTTTTCCAAAATATTTGCTTACACATATCAAGTTATGAGTCTCCTGCTTCAGCCTGGGTTCACACTCATTTCTTTCTGAGATAGCCTGTTGTCTCCTGCGTCCCTTGTGAGTTTGTTGTGGAATAATGCTTGCCCAATTTTAAAGAGTCACTGTCTTATAAAGAGGTTCTAAAAGGCAAATCCCTCAGATTCACAGCAGACATTTTTGCTAGACCAGAAAATCCAAGAAGTATATTCTTAAGACCCTTTGAATACATTTATCTAGTTGAGAGAGTCTAAGCAGCTTACTTTTGTTATTCTTAAAAGTCAGTTGTTTTCTAGTTGAGAGGGTCTACAAGGAACTGCTTTAAATCTTTCTGAAGTTTTAACAAAGGTCTTACTGATGCACTCTCAATCTGAAATGTACCTGGAGGCTACATTTTACCAAAAGAGCTCTGAATTTGATCTTTTCCCAGGTGTTATTTCTTAGTTTGAGAACCTCCTGGTGTCTGGAAAGACTCACTGAGAAAGTTGTCTATATTTTAAGCAAGGAAGCCCTTATTTCTTCTATTTCCTCTAAATTCTGTTAAATAATTTAGCAGTACTTTTTGTGGTTCATCTTTTTCTGTCTTTATTTTTTCATATGCAGTCTAAAATAAACCAGCTGCCATTCTTTTATGTTCTTCCAGGAAAAAAAAAAAAAAAACCTCCTAAGTTGTATCAGTGATCTCAGGTAAAATTTTTGATACCACAGGGCAGGGTGGTCAGAGCAGTCTGCCTGGCGTACAGGCACTGGGGTGATGTGTTGTTTATAAAGAACCTCAAAATAATAGGGAAACTGTTGTGACCCTTTACGTTATCATTATAAAGTGGCAATTCTAAACAGTGTAACAAAAAATACTGGTCTTTATGGGGGCAAAGCACTCTCATTGTTCTCTTCTGTGGCTATTAGTATAGCACTCTCCAGATGTATGTTATTTTGCACAGCAAAAGGGATTTTGCAGACATGATTACAGTCTCTAATCAGTTGAGTTCATTAGAAGGTGAGCTAGTTTGGGACCTGGCATAACCAATAATGTCCCAAAAGGGGATGTGTAGGCTGAGAGTCAGAAGTTAGGGAGGTAACAGTCCTGATGGGTTTAAAGAAATATCAGTCCACCTTGTGAGCTGACTCAGTGTGGGGAAATTCTCAAGAGATGGCTCATCTATGGAAGGCCTGAGCTTCTAACCTATCCATATTGTGAAATAATAATTTAATATTGATTTAAAAGCATGTTAATGTGTTATGCAGAAATAGAAAACTAATGCATTTGGTTAATATTTCCTTATATTATGGTTTCCTATGGTATAGTAGTTAGGAAATATAGAATGGTAGTAAATTATAAAATCCATTGCAGTACCATGGTTAAGTACTAATGTTTTTCAAGTAGAAGAAAACTGCTCTGGGAGATAAAAAGAATATTCTTTAGAAATCCAGATGAGGAAGGAATTACTTGCCCTGAAGGTTTTGAGGCAAGTGGCGTTCTGACACTTGAGCCAGTCCTTGAGAGATGAGTAACCGCTGTCCAGACTGGAAAAGGAGGAGGGGACTTTCTGGGGGCCCTGTCCCAGTGAGCCTCTGTTAGCGGGCTGAGGTTATGTGAAGGAAACTGAGCATGAGGGGATATCAACGTAGTTACCTTCACTACCAAGGGTCTAATCTAATTTTAGAGAATACAATTTTTTTGTTTGAGTTACAGGTTAAAAATCATTTCTTTCACAAAACATAGATAGCTTTAAGAAAAGAAATTACTGAGGAATACTAAAATCAGTCCCTTGTGTTTCTGCACTTTCTAATTGGTGAGTATCTTCTAAACTGTGAAGTTGGGACAAGTCAAAGAATTTGGCAGTAGAAGAAACTTTCAACTAGCCATAACAAAGTTCCTGATGCAAATGATGTTTACATATGATTTTATTTTATTTTATTTTAGTTTAGTTTAGTTTAGTTTTTTGGTACTGGGGATCGAATTCATAACCTCGCGCCTGCCAGGCAGGTGCTTAGGTCACTGAGCTAAATCCCCAACCCTATGTTTTTTTGAGACGGGGGTCTTACTATGCAGTTCAGGCTGGCCTTGAACTTACGTTGTAGCCCAGGCTGGTCTCAAACTCATAATGATCCTCCTGCCTCAGCCATCTGAGTGCTGGAATTAAAGGCATGCGCCACCATACCTGGTTTACATACATTTTAAAGAGCCGTATACTTTATGTTTTATAGTTAATGAGATACCTTTTTTACAATTAAAATGTGAACATCAAGCTATAAGTTATTTATTCAAAAAATTATAACCAATAATAAAATGATCTTTTATGGCAATTATTAGGGAACATGTTTTTAAATCATAAGGTGATTGGGAAATCATTTCAAATTAGACAAAAACTGAAATTCTTATATTAACTTTTTATTGTGGAAAAATTTTATGTGAACTCAGTAGAAAAAACTCAACAAAGAGAATTTCAGTCATACAAATTGAAAGTCTGCACATATTAATCCAAAAGAAATAAATCATTATTGTGCTTTTTCACCCTCATATTTATGTTTGCTGAGATAATTTCAGGCAGTTGCATAACCAGAAGCAGAGTTTAAAAAGAAAGATGAGTCAGCAGTAGTAAATACTATATGAAATTTAAGGTTAAATTTCTGTAGTGGAAGTGACTAGTAAGGTTTAGAGAGGCTCATATTTTTTAAAAATTCTTTATTCCCAAACTCCATTTTAAATTTGACTGTTATACTTCTAAATATGGTTAATTCTTTCTCAGATGAGGAAATCGAGGCTCAGAGAACCTCTCAGAATCCCGCAATCTCATTTTTGAAATGGAATGCATAGGTCATTTACATGCTTCCTCCCCTGTTTTATGTCTCCAAGTCCCAAGAACCCTGGTGAGACATTCTGAGAATTCTGGAAAAGTTGTTGTCACTCAGAGGAAGACCTTTTCAGTTTGTTACTAGTGAAACTTCTCATTTTGAATAAAAAGACCACTGAAGGCATCCAGAAAGTTATTCTTTTTCCTTTGCGTAAGACAACCTACCAAATACTTAAATGTAGCTCTCATCATGGATGTCAACTACCAGCGGGCTAATTCTCTGATTAATGATTGCATAAGGATTAGAGCCTTACTTCTTATCATTCTTCTGAAACTTTTTAAAAAAACTCTGTGATTTGTAAGGCCCAATCCTGGATACATATGTATGAAAAGCAAGCAATCATTGCTTTACTGGAAGTAACTCTTCTCACAAATTTTTACTCCTATTTTTATATAGTTGAATTTAAAAAAATGCTATGCCAATATTTACATCTAAAAACTTCAATAGAAATTATATATGGTATTATAATACCATATGATTATTATATGATTTTCAGAAGTTCAGAGTGATCAAGCAACTTATAGAGACCATCAAAACTAGCTGAGACAATTTCTGAAACAATTGGGCTTATTGCTAGAAGAAAATTAAGAACTATATTGCATTTGAACCTTCTTCTTATTCGGTCAACTGTAACAGTCATGCAGCATACATGTTGGCTTCTGTCATTTTGCTTTCCTCTAGTGGTCATCTATGAAACAACTCAAAGCTCCTAGATAGAGTGACTATGCTTTTTGGAACTGTCCAGGGAATATACTAACACTTATAGTCATTTTTAGCAAGAATATTATGACATCTTAACAGTTGATGTAAGTGGCTTATTTCTATCTTGTTATGGTTACTCTAACCAAGAAAAGAGGTGCCATTCAAGCCTTAGATACTCTGTCAACCTTGCTTGCTTCCTGCAAATTGTATAGTTCAGTGTTCTCAAGTTCATTTAGCCTAAAGAATGAATTTTTTTTTATATTTGAACTGATACAGGTAAGACACACATTACAGTGCAAAAAAATGTTAAGGTAGGCTTACATTTCTTGACATTTATTTTTATTCTATTATTTATTTTTCAGAATGAAAATATCACTAGATATGTAAGATCTGACCATCAAAAAAGATAAAATTCAGAGAATAAATCATACACTCATAGTCATTATCTCTTATCCATTTTCAGTAAAGGAAACTTACGTTAGAGGGTAAATGCATCCTTTGTATGATAGAACATGGAACAAAACATCGCAGATCTGCAGTTTCCAAATGTTTATATGTGAAATACTTGACATAATTTACTATAAAGTAAGTGAACACTTCAGGTATTAGAAGTATATAATTTTGCTATATTCTTGTCAAAGAAGAAATTCTAAGGGATTCTGAAACAATTCCAAGTTCATTTCAACCTCCATATCTACGTTTCCATGATTTTACTGTAGGCTCCAAAATAAAGCCTGAAGAATTGTCAACTGAATATTCATATTAATGCTTAATGTATGAGATTTGATTTTGTTTTGTTTTGTCTTTTGAGACAGGGTCTCTCTATTCAGACTGCCCTTGAACTCATTATGTGGTCCAGGCTGACCTTGAACTTGAAGCAATCCTTTTGCGTCAGCCTCCTGAGTGCTGGGATTACAAGTGTGTGCCCCTACAACCAGCAAACATACAAAGTTTGCTACAACTATTTAAAAACATGTATAAACTTGATAAATAATTGGAGTTGGTAGATTAAATATGCAAAAAACAAAAAATAACAGACCATCTTGGACTTGGCTGCTCCACAGGCTCTTCCTTCTTTGTCTCTTTATTATTTTCTCTTATTCCACAGAGTAACAATTACAGACATTGGATAGCTCCCGCATCTCTTTGGTTTGGTTGGCTTGTTCTTCTGCTTAAAATTATGCAAAAATCTCATTTGTCTTCAGCAAGGAGATTTTTACCTGATTTTACCAATCACACTGTCCAGATTGCATGAGACTTCTTCCTGTGCGTGCCACATCCTCATGGGACCATCGATGTCTCCATATCCCTGCTCATTCAAAGGGTTAAACACAGTGCCACCTGCTGCACTTACATTTTGCATTTCATTCTCCATCTCCCCTTTTAGAAATTGTCACTACTCTTTCTGTGACTTGTACACTCAGTCTTTCTAAGTGGAACTTTTTCTTCATGAATACAAAAAAATTGCCTCTTTGTTGCCATTAATAATTAAACAACAAATGAGTAACATTCCTTTAGCTTCTACTTGACCCCCCCCATTTCCTTTAAGAATCACATATGTTCTAAATATCACCATTTGCATGATCACAGAACTCATTATCTTAGTAAATTTTTCTTCTTTCTTAAACCATTTTAATCTGGCTTCTTGCTCTGGGACAATCCCTCAAAGAAGTCACTAGTGATGTCTGGGCTCCTTTGGTTCTTATCCTGTTGGCTATTCATACTAACATCTTACTCAGTGTTCTAGAATATTTTAAAACTGATGACTATACTCTTTTTACTGAAACCCTCTTCCTTGGGGTTCCATATTAAAATTCCTCTCTCCCTCCCTACTTCCTTTTTATTTTTTCAATTTTTCTTCTTGATTTAACTCCTTTTATACTCTCACATTTAGTTAAGCATTGCTTTCTCAATGTAGCCTTTTTAACCTCCTGATAAAATTAACCAACCCATGACAGGCTTACTAGATCTTAGTTATATTTTTAGCACTATATCTACCTCTTTTAGTCAGTTAGAAGCTTCACCATGAAAGACATGCAAGCCTTTGTTCTTATCATTGCATTCTTCATGTTCATATAGTATATGACTTAATGAATGCCTCCTTGTATTATTTTCCAAATGATTCCTAGAGAGTTCATGATTTGACTTTCTTCCACTTTTATGATGCTGCATTTATTTATTTGTTTACTTACTTACTTTTGTCACTGGGAATTGAACTCAGGACCTTGTGCTTGCCAGGCAGGCCCTGTGATGCTGCTTGTATAGATTCTTTGTTCATGATATTTGCTTTTGTTCAGTGAGGTTCTTGCTTCTGAGCACTCCTCAAATGACAAGTCTTGCATGTACCTTAGATACTTGTGACCTGTTCTAAGAACAAGGATACTAGCGGCTAACCCAAGCTACTACAATTTCAGCATTTGGACAGAACCTGTTGCAATTTAGTGCTGGCATTCTGCTTTTTCTTTAGGGAAATCTCGAGTTCATATCCTTCTCTCAGTTTATATGTCTCTCATTTATTTACTTATGCTGTATCTGACCAAAAGTTTTAGCTTTGATGCAAGTTTTTTTAATGCACCATAAAATATTTTGTTTTTGTTTGAGTTTTCAAATCCAGAACATTTGATGAGATTTTGAATCAGTTGCCTCTTATCATCTTCCTCCTGCCTTTAATTATAATATTTTTTGAAGGTTGGCTTCTTTGATCCTTTATTTCCTTATCTGTTATTTTTCTGATAACTCATCTATAATCATAACTGCTTTATTAAGGCATGACTTATATGATATCCAATTCATTCACTTAAATTGTTTAGTTTAATGGCCTTTAGTATATGCACAGTTGTGTACTCCATTAATTATTCTTAGGAATTTTTCATTACCAAAAGGGAAAAATTTCCACCTCCTCTCACCCTGCATTCACCCAGTACCTTTTTCAAACCCACAGGGTCACTAATCTTTCTGTTTCTAGAGACAGTCATAGTCCACGTATTTCTTTTAGTTGGAATATCACAGTATATGGTATTTTGTGCCTGGCTTTGTAGTCGTAACTGTAAACCACAATCACCATGCAGTTTTTGCAGTAATTTATTGATAGACAAAATTCTTCTGGTATCTAGTATGGAACTGACAAACACATATTCTACATAAACCCATACCTCAATTTAGCATGACTGAAGTAGACTTGTGGAGTTTCTTTTTTCAACTAGCTTTTTTGCTTTTATTCTTTATTTCTTTCAATACACATGACATCATAGACCCAATTATTCTCTTCCAAATCTTGAATTAATTGTAACTGTGTATTCAGTACTTAGCATTGATAATTTGCTATATGCATTTTGAATGAATGAGTGGTTCAATTACTACATATACCAGTTTACCTACTCTTTATTGTCATGAGAATTAATGAAGTCTTCATTCAAGTCTGATTGTAAGTATATTTCTACTTCAAAGATACGAAACCTCCATATATTATTACAACACCACCTTTATATTGAACTTTGCCAGGGGACCAGAATTGTGAAATTTAAAGAATACAATATTTAATGTCCAAAAGTCTGCGTCAGGGTCCTGATTTTATTTCTTTCTTCTTGTGTAATTATTGATAGATTACTTATTTGTTTCTTGGCTCCAGTTCCTCATCTGTAAACTAGAAGACATGATACTGGTAATGCTTTTCTACATGCATTGACAAATTTTCAATATCCATCATAGTACCACTGCATCATAGTATCATTGCAGGTACTCAAAAGTATTGATGAGAAAGATATTTAAATGTTATGTATTTTCACACCCTCTAATTGAGGAAGGTTAGCTTATTAAGTTAATTAATTCTGTTGCAAGTAGTAAGACAAATGGATAAATTAAAGATCTAAGCTATTTTCTAGAAACAAAGTTTATAGCCTGTGGGCTTAATATGAAACTGTATAGTATACCTTAATTATAATGCAGCAGTATAATTAAGGAAATGATTCCCTGTTTCAAATGTTAGAGGCTTTTTTAAGTGTTTCAACAAGATGGATTCATTGCAGCATGGTCCCAGAAACTAGCCAATTTTAGTAGCAGCAGTTTCATGAATTGAGGGGCTCATGACCTTCTCTCAGGGCCATTGAGCTGAAGAGATCTGCACCTGTCTTTGAGGATGCTGTGCCAGTTGCAGAGACCTTCTAGCAAATGAGTAGGCTCTGCCTTGCCAGTGTGAGGCTGAACGTGGGAATTTTCGGGCAGCAGAGTGTTCCCCTCCCTCTAGGATTGCTTAGTAGTAGCAGAAATGGTGTCCTAGAGGGAAGAGTGAGCAGAACGAGCTGTCCTGGGCTAAGCATCTCTTTCTTTTCCTTTCAGGGCCTGGGAGTGGGTTATGGATCTCTGCTAACTGTATGGAGAGTTGCTTACTGTGAAAGTAAGAATTTAATTTTAATCAAACTAACAGACCCTCAGTTACTTACATTATTGAATTATTTCTGACTCCTTTTAATAGTGCTGTACAATCTGATCTTTATCTCCATTTCTATAATTTATTTTGTGCTTTGTCTCAATGCTAATCATTTTAAGAAATGACAGCATCATTATCTCATATACAATTTTTCTTTCTTGTTTTTTCACTTTTCTTTTTTGATCTACTAGTGTGTGCTGGAAATAGTTTCTTCTGTGCAGCAAAGTCTTCACTGACCATGGGGACCTGTAGTTCTCACCCCTGTCTGAACCTCTAGAATGTATGTATATACTTTCTCCATGAAATAATAGCAATAGTTTTTTATGCTTGTTTGTGTCCAACCATACCCAGCATGTTACTTTACACATGGAATGTGGTCAGTACACATTTCTGAATGAATAAAGAGAACTTTGCTGTAAGCTAAGGAAAGCAGATGCTATCAGAAAAAAATCTATTTTAGAAGGTTAATTTTAGCAATTCCAGGAAAAATTGTAAAACGAGGACTCAGTTTTAAAACCAGAGACAGAAAAATATCTAAAAGAACAATGAAACAGTTTATCAGTTAATTAAATTCTGAAATTAAATCATTTTTATATGCATGCAGTGCTACCACTCTAAGTTCAAGTACGAATGCCAAAGCTGATTTTGAATAGCCTTTTTGAATGAATAAATAAGTAGCTCAAGGTCAGCAGCAGACTGAACATGCGGCTTGTCTGTTTCCCAGTTAGTATCCTGAAAGTTGCAGGTGCAACTAAAGGTTACTGCGACATGCTGGAATTTGCATTATTAGGGCTTTTGGGAACAGGATCTTACATGATGAACCTGCTTTTGTAACTGGCTATGTTTTTAAACTAATGAGTTATTATGACCTTTGGAGATGATATCCTTTCCCAAAACTACTTCCAGAAGCATAGTTGAATGACTCAATACTGACGAAGACATTGAGTATCTTTTTACCAGTATTAACAGGTCAAAATCTGTATTTAGGTGATAGGAACCTATGCATAGATATGTATGTAGCCACATTTTCACTTGTTACCCATTCCCATTCAAATTCAAACCAATTAATATTGATTAACTGATTTTGCATACAATTTTGTTGTCTGCCACCAAGTTATATCATTGAATTTGTGTGTGTGTGAGAGAGAGAGAGAGAGAGAGAGAGAGAGAGAGTCTGTGTGTGTACTGTATTTTCTAATTCTTACCTGCTCAACTTGTGAGTATTTTAAGAAAAATAAAAAGCATGGTTTCTTCACTTTGGAAATACGTGATTTTTGCAAATCTTCTTTGGCAATGGACTCCAAGACTCCCTTTATAAAGCAAACTGTTCTAAAACCCTGGTATGGCTACTAGTGGACTTTCATCCTTATTTTTATTAATTTTGCACTGACTACACAAATAGGCATTGTAAATCAGAGGCATCATTATCACTTACAAACAGCTCCATGTTCTGCATCATATCTTTTGAAATGTAAACATCTAGGGAGATAGTTATCCTGTCTTCCTGGCACCTTGGCTCTTAACCTAGAGGCTTAGTCCATGTTATTTGATACACTTGGGTCACAGTGATTAAGTAGACAGGCAGCTACAAATCTCACTTTCATGGCACACTAAGAGTAAAATGGTTCTAGCAAAGTGAAAGCATGTAGCCCCTCCCTTATACGTTTTCAAGACTCAGTAGGTGAAGACTTTCCACTAGGTGCACTGGGAACTCCAGGGATATTTATCCTCTCAGAGTTTCCTACAAGCTCGCTTCAGAGACAGAAGCTTTCCAATTATTACTTGACTATCCAAAGAAGCCTGCCTGGTAGCTCTTACTGTGTTAGTTTTTGAAGTTGAACAAAATGAGACTCAGCAAGTGTGAATACCTGGCCCAAGATTCTACAGCTAAAGTGTGTATCATTTTAATAAAAATAAAATTCTACCTGGCTACAATCCTATCCTCTTTCCACTGTTTCAAACTGAAGTGAAGAAGGACAATTTCTAGGCATCTCTTGTCCTAAGATATCTTTGACAAATCAAACAAGAAATTTCATCTTTACAAAATCGCTTTTTACCTTATAGAAAGTTAAAAACCTGGCAGAAAATGCACCCACATTGGTGACCGGAGTCTAGGTCAAACCTGGATAGAGGAAAAAAAAAATGAAGCTTTTCTTACAATTTTCAAAGAAAAACTTCATAAGCTTCTCATAGCAGGAAAGGATCCTTTTTGAAGAGCAAAAGTATTTCAAAATGCGTTATTTTATGACATTACTTACTCCCTCAGATGGATACACATTGTCTATCTTCTCGGTGATTTTTACTCTTCCATATTAACCTTCAGAAACCTTTTCTGAGAACCAAGATCAGCACTGGAAAGAAGTCATACAATTAGAGCTGAGGTATTGTCATACATCTGGAACCTAAGGATGAAATTTAAATAAAGAGAAACAAGCTAAAACTGGAGAGTCAACTGTTATTATTATACTAATGACAACTTTTCAGCAGAAAGTCAAATGCAAAGTGTAAACAGTGTATTTTCTTTTTTAAAATAAAGAATTCTTATGATCTGAGCAGATTAAACCATCCCACAAATTCCTCCTTTCCATCAGTCATATCCCTCACTCATTCCACAACACAACGAAGGAAATTAATCAAATCAAGACATAATAAAATAATGATTTTATAAGATATGATCAAAATTATCTTTGCCTTTTTTGAGAAGTGACAAACAACAGCAACAACAAAATGAATCAGGCATTTATAAACTATTATCCTTTCTGATTCAGTCTTAAAAATATTTTAGATAGCAAGTAACATCATATTTTATAATATGCTCTGAAAATATAGTTTTATAATTGTGAATATTATCAAAACTTAGTGGTGGATGATCAGGTGGCTACAGACTGATTCAAAGATTCATTCCAAAAAGATATATTATGAAGGATCATTTAAAGTGAAGTTTGACACTTACCCTTTTTTTATTTGATTTTATATGATTTGGGGACTCAGGAGAGGTAAGAATATATGACCCTATTCATTTTCTTGGTATCTTCTCAATGAATTACACATGGTAGGAAAAATCTATAAATCTAAGATTCTAAACATACATATTTGTAAATAACTTAACAAATTATTTTATTTTCAGGGAAATTTCAAACTATAGACAGGGACTGTGAGAATTGTTTGAAAGGGATCATGAGGGAATATATATTTCTCCTTTAGTTATATCATCTCATCACTTTCTAACTCCACTATTATAAAACTTTCTACTGCTGAAGGCTTTTCAGGCTGATTTTTATGCCTCAGGATCTCTCAGAAAACTGCCTGATTTTTATTCCTAGGGTCTCAGATTCTTTATACCTACATATTTGCCTTTATCAAAGAGTTTATTTAGTTGACTCACAAGGTTTGTATTTGTTCTTCTCTTTTGAGGGTAAGGATGAGGGGCTCTTGACATCATATGTTTTCATTTGTATTCTGTGCAGCTCTACACAAATTCAGCCTGGGCCTGAGTTCTTTGCAGAAAGAAGTATTGTAAGAGCTTTTTGGAACTATAAGACGGAAGTCGTCAGTCTTGACTTAAATGTGTTTTTAGCAAATTCACCTAAGTAATGATGGTTCCCTACAAAAGACTATAAAGGGTTGACCCTAAATAAATAGTAGATTTTATTAAATACTAAATATAAAATGACCATTTGTTCTTGAGTTTAGAAAATCAATATCTCATATTGACAGGTAATCATTGGACTAGCTAAGCATAACATTAAGAAACTTAAAAATAATGGTCATATGCATTTTTTTACATTGGTAAAGTCATATTTAAAATAGTATATATTATAGAGATCAGTTAAAATAGAAAATACAAAAGCTTAAAAGCCTATAGTAATAGAACTTTCTCCAAATGATTTATTCACTAATTCTACAAAATGATGAAGTTAAAACTGGATTTTACTATTCCTAAATGAACATTATCACTATAAGGCACCAAACTACCTAATTATAACTTGTTTAATTTGGCAATTGAGAGGCAAATGGAATGGAGGAGTATGAGGCAGGAGCGGTCCCCCGAAGTGTGAGTAAAACAGGCATGACAGACACTATGGCTCTTCATGCAAGCTCTTTTACAGTACTAACATAAATTGTTTTGTACAAACATCACGAGATTTAATTCATATCTTCCACAAAGATAAAAACACTCCATTTCCTTCTTTGGCATACATAATAAAGCATCGTGCATATGAAGCATCTTAAAGACCCAGTAAGATTAAAAATAGATCAGGATTAAATAGGACATCAAGAACTCTACTACACTTGTAAAGTATAATTCGTTGTAGTAGAAGTGATGGGAGAGAAATTTTATAGATGGATTTTTCTTTCTTTATCCGCCTAGGTCTCACTGAACTTAGTGAAATGTTCATACTGCATGTAAGACAGCTGAACCAACCTCTTCACATTCTAAAGTTTTCTTAATTCTGAGTGTTCTTATCTTTTAGTATTATGTAAATCCACCCATTCCAAGTCTCCTGTGACCAACAAATTCACTTTCTACTGAGTCATGGACTGTGGTTCTTTCTTATCTTCCTTTTTAAAACCTATTAATTCTGTGAAGCTTACTGGGCTTACCTTTACCATCCTAGATTTTGTCATAAATCTGTTCTAGTGTGTCTCATGCCATCTGGCAGGAAAGAAATTTCCTTTGAGAGACAGATGAATAGAGTGGCAAGAAGGTCAGCTGATAGACAAACTCTAGTTCTCTGGTGATGAAAATCACTCTATAATTCAGTCACAACTTCACTTTCTCTATGTTTGCATTCATGAGCAAGCAGGATGTACAGCTGAGCGAGGTCAGATCACCAAGGGCTGGTAAGAAGACATACAATTAGATCTGAGGTATTGTCATACACCTGGAACCTAAGGTTGAAATTTAAATAAAGAGAAGTAAGCTAAAACTGGAGAGTCAAGTGTTATTATTATACTAATGACAACTTTTCAGCGGAAAGTCAAATGCAAAGTGTAAACAGTATATTCTTTTTTAAAATAAAGAATTCTTATGATCTGAGCAGATTAAACCATCCCACAAATTCCTCCTTTCCATCAGTTATATCCCTCACTCATTCCACAACACAACGAAGGAAATTAATCAAATCAAGACATAATAAAATAACAATTTTATAAGATATGATCAAAATTATCTTTGCCTTTTTTGAGAAGTGACAAACAACAGCAACAACAAAATGAATCAGGCATTTATAAACTATTATCCTTTCTGATTCAGTCTTAAAAATATTTTAGATAGCAAGTGACATCATATTTTATAATATGCCCTCAAAATGCAGTTTTATAATTGTGAATATTATCAAAACTTACTGGGAAGCTGGTAAGAACTTGTTTAAAGTTGCTTTCCTTTTGGATTATGGCAGGAAACCATCAGAATGTAAGATATGTACTAGATTAGAGTATGAATAAAAAGGAACAAAGTAAGTGAGTGGTCTTGCCTTCATTCCTGCTTCCTTGTCTTCACTAGTTCTTCATAGAAGTGACATCAGTTCCCAGTCAGAAAACTTCTGCAGCTTGTTTCTAATATGAGAGGGAAGAAGATACTATATCATGAAAAAAGGGAAGAAATCAGTTTCCATGCCCTTCACACCTACAGTAAGGCCTTATGCCAATTATTCCAAAACCAGTCACTACCAAGAAGGCATTAGTTGCTGAACAGTTAGGTAACTTTGGCACTCGAACATTTCTGAGAACATCAAAATCCTATAGCAGGTTTTTCTGTGTGCTACCAGCAATGTTTTAATAACATTGGTGTTTTGGTTCCACAGCAGTTGATTCTTGGCAGGAATGTATCAGAATGACAACTCATCTACCAAGAAAGGAACAACAGACCTAGAGAAATAAATGTATTTGTGTTTCATAAGTTAAAAGAAAGTGAGATTACATTTTGCCTAGTTGTTAAATATGGTTGCACTGTCTTTCCTTGTCTTGCCTTATCATATGAATTAGTTTCTCTTTTTTATCTTTCGCCCCTCAAGAGCATTCTTTCCTTCTTATGTATCTGATTTATTTTCCAAATTCTGTGTTTCATACTTAACTTTTCATTTCTTGTTCTGTTACTCCTTTGGGGTGACCCTAATTTTTTATTTTATGTGTATTTATGTACTTATTTCTTTTGTGGTGCTGGGGATTGAACCCAGGGCCTGATATCTGCTAGGCAAAAGTTCTATCACTGAGCTATTTCCCCAATCCAGGGTGTTTTTACTTTTAGATTAGGTGTAGAATTAGACTAATACACTGAATTTCTTATACTGATTTTTTTTATTGGTTAAATTGAACACAAATCATTGTCTTTGGTTGTTGATTATACTTTGCTATCTGGAGATTTTTATTTGTTGTAAGGTTTTATATTAAAGTAGAAAGCTAGGGATCATAACCCCTCTTAATATGACTTGTGTTCCTTTCCTAAAATTATACTTTTAAAAGTATTTTTTAAAACACAATTTTCTGATCAGGAACTTTGGATAATTTTTGTTTTACTGTGCACTAGTTGTGGTCTAAAATTCTTTATGGTCATTCATGATTCTTCAATCCTTGTCCTAACTGAAAATTTCAGTTTTATAAACTGAAATTTTTTTGAGCAATTAATCCTATAAATCTGCTATCCATGACTGAATCTGTACTCTGTTCTTTATTTGGAAAATTCTCCTTTTAGTCTGTACAAATCATAATAATTCCATGAATCCAACTGGAATTTCACCTTTGACAATCATTTAACTTTATTTTCTATTTATTTTGCATTTATAGTTTATTATCTCTAGTCTTCATTTAATGCTTTTCATAAAATATCATTTGTCAAATACCTTCACACATCTACTAGATTAAAAATATTATTTTCTTTGCTTTGACTACTACACTGGCATGGTTTTTCTGATAGTAATGGCTTAGGAAATATTTATTGTTTGTTAGACTAATAAGATAATTTTATACATTATTTGGTATAATCTAGTGTAGAAGTTTCCTAGTGGTCCCCAATCAAATAATAGCTCAGGAAAGTGGGTTATGCTGATTTCCATTAAGATGCAAAACATAACACATACATGCATGTAAGCAGTTTCCTTAGACTTCATGTTTTTATGCACAGTGTGTTACTCATTTCCATTGTTCATTGAGCTGATGCATTGATGGGAATTCTGTAGTAACTTTTAAGAAGGCAAAGATTAATTTAGCAGGCAATTATTGTGAGATTTCATGAATTTCATCAGTTAATTATCTGAATCATAGTTTTTGGCCAGGAACTGCATTTTTGGCCAGGATTTATAAAGCTCATACTGCTACATCATACAACAATTTCCCCCCACTTCTCTTTGTATAACAGATAGTAGGTCCACCAGCATTGAGGGACCAAATGTAATGAGAAAGAGGGTAACTTTGCTTTTTATACTTGGATTTTGTTGGAATTTTCTTTTTGGTAGGTCTTGTCATCTCATGACCATCCACAAGCATAACTCAGTTCTATAATGTGAAAGTATGACAGTTCTGTTGGATATACTGGTATTAGGGTCTTCTTTTTTTACTACATCCAGTAGTAATAGAACAGCGGCCAATGTGACAACTATAGAGAGGTGGTAGTAACTCAAAGACATTATACCTGTTGGACAATATCATCACTAACTGGGTCAGATTAATAGAGATGGAAAACTAGAAAACTGAGAAATTGTAACATTGTTCATTTCTGTCATAGTACAGGTTTAGAGCACACTGAGGTCACTAAAAGCCCAGAGTTGAGCTCAATTCTGGCAAATGACTTCCTATCATGTAAAATTTGAGTTAAGTTTTCCACACTGTTCATTCACGGTTTGCATTATTTTCCTATGCTCCTGTACTTTTTTAAATCTATGTCTCTCTAGCTATGCTGAACAACTCCTCTATTAAGTTGTTATTTATTTCCTTACCTAAGAGAGTATTTCTAATCTGACTTCCTCCATAGCCTCATAGATTTGTTTCTTTATTTCACTTGCTATCTTTTCAGAAATTGCAGACATGTGACTTCCAATGTCCTCTATTTCAGTGTCGCCTGTACTTTTTCCTGGTGGGTTGGGCGTTTGAGATTGCATTTTTCTTTTTTGTTTTGTCATTTTTACCTCTTGGGTTAATATTTTGGTCTTTTAAATCCTGCTAGTCTTGACTGTCTGTCGTGTGTGTCTTAGGGTCCCACTGTGTGGCTGATGTTCACCCAGTCACTGAGTCCTACAATGTAGGGGAGGGGCCAGTCATCTGTATTCTTCCTGCAGGCAATTACATGAGAGTTAAGTCATCCAGAGAACATCTATGCAGGGATGACCTTTAGGTAACTGAATGTATGTTTGAATATATGTGCTCGATTTTGGATTAGGAAAAATAACATAATAAAGATGTATTAGATACTTACTAATAGCTTTTAGTACTTTACTAATATAAACACTTTAGTCATTATTTAGATAGGTAATGTTACTTTTCCTGTTTCAAATCTGAGGGAACTGAGATGCTAAGTATTAAATTACCAAAGTCAAACCTCCTCAAAGCACTGGAGATTGAGTTTTAACTGAGATGCTCTAGTTCTAAATTGCATATTAGGAGGCAAACATTCTCAGCAGAAATACTGATTTTGAAGAGAAATTTAAATTAGTTTAATGATGACTTCATGTATTTACTTTTTAAATGAATGATTTTATGTCTTGGTTGGAATAAAATTAAAAACTATTCTAGCTTTTAAAATTGCATATGAACATTATTATTTCTCTATGTAAGGGATATGGTAAAATAATACTTTTGGAAACAACTTTATTTTTAATTTGGTTTGATAATGAAGAGTTGAGAAATTAGCACTTATAAAATATTGAGGGGCTAAAAATGATGAAACTTAGTAGACATAAAGCATATTTCTATAGTATTATAAATATATTGTAGTAAACATTAAGAGAAATATTCTAATGTATCCATAACGTACTTGGAAAAAAACCATGCTTTGCTAATGCTTTGCTTAAAAGCAAATATGAACAGCACATTTAAATTAATTAATTAACCGCAATTGAGAAAAAAATTTAATAGTAGTCTGTTTTCAAAATTCTAAAACGCTAATTATCAAATAAAGAGATGCAGTTATAAGTATTCAACAATTTACATTTTATTCATTAAAATAGGAAAGCAGAAAGATCAGAACTTTTTTCCAGTTTTATCTCAAGCTCTATCCTTTTACCTTGTTCTCCATTTCCCAGAACATCCTAGACACAGAAGACAAGCAGCAGCTGAGTAGAAGAGAATCACACACATATACAATAGGTTTACTTTCACTTATGCAGAAACAAGTAAACTTTAAACCTTAAATAAAACAGCAGAAGAACAGTAATTGCCACCCTCATTCTATAACGTTACTCTCTAATTATATTCCTTGAAAATATATGAACAGTTTCCCAGTGATGCTTTGTATATACAAATTCACTAGTCATTATAGTTGTGATTTACTCTGAATCCTTAAAATTTTGTAACATAAAATGTAGTCTTCACTTCTTTTAATAGGTTGATATCTAAAAATAGTACCATCTGGCGCATCACACTTGAACTTTGAATATTCAAATTTGATAACCTAATTTTACAGATTATGCAAAAGAAAACCTATAGGGACTAGACAGCTGTGGTCGTGCAAGGAGAGGGAGTGTAGTGGAGGGAGAAAAGTAACTAAAGGATTCAGAACTGTATCTGCAGATTTTAGCCTTAATAACTTTATATAATAAAGAAAAGAAGGCATAAAATGCTGTTTAGGGATTTTAATACTATTTACATATTTCTAAGGACAGTAAACAGAATATCTACCAAGTTCTAATGATTGAACATTATCTTACATCTCCATCTTTCGGTAGTTTTTGTTTCAAAATTGCTCATGAAAACTTGAGTTTTGTGTGCCTCACTGTAAGTGACTACAGTGTACTGTGAAATTAAATCTTGCATGTTTTTAATATTCATTGAATTTCATAATGAAAATGTATTCTTGAAGAAAAAAAGGCGAAATGAGAGGAATAGTTAAATAACTCAGGAAATGCTGCCTACTGTTGTGCTTTAGGCACTTCTCACCCAAGGTAAATTTAAGAAGAAAAATAGGATTTCTGCTGCTGGGTGCTAGTTTCAGAGTGTCTTTCATGGTGTGAGCATCTTGGAGCCTGAGTGTGATTTTAGTGTTTGAAGATTCATAATTGAGATACTAATGGCCCTAAGTGCAAGTTAAAACTTCCATCTGTTGCCTGCTGACAAAACATCTGTCTGAACCATTGCTAGAGGAAAGCTAACTTTGGTAGAATTTCTGAGAGACAATAATCTCTACCAAATTGTTTTGGGGTGATCAAAGGGATTATCCTTGGCAATTTGATGATATACAACCTAGAAATTAGGACTGATTTTAGAACATTGCTCACTGTAAGATGGGGTTTCCTGGGATGGAATATTTGTAGTGCTACAAGGTTTTCTCTGCTCTATTTGTGTTTACATAGTTCTCCATATTGTGTGTATTTATTTGTGTTCTCCTGTTTGTTCTTTCACATAAATTTTGTAATCATTCTTTCAGCATCATTTACATATCTTGTTGTTTTTGTGTGTGTCTCTTTGGTTCATTTATGGTCTTCAGAAATCAACCTTTAAAAGTGTATTAAGCCAGTGAGATATAAGACGTCATTTAAAACATGTTTTCTTGAAAAATGGCGGAACAGTGAACACTGCAATAGGGGGACTCCCTGAAAGATACCATCCAAATGCTGGAATATAATAACAGAGAGAAAAAAAAAGGGAGATGGGTCCTCTGGATCCAAGAAGAATCTAAAACGAGAATTGAAGCCCACAGAAATAGTAAAAAAAGAAGTAACCAAACAAGGGCGGAGGCTGGTGGCACCTCTGACCAGAGCCAAACCCAATTAGTGGTGGGGAGCGTCCTGGGAAAGTGCGATTAAAGTGCTGCGATCAATTAAAGTGTTGTCACTGTGGTGGCGATGGTGGAGGTGGTGATCAATCATAGAGCGAGGTGGACTGGAGCAGGCAAGTGGGTGAGCATGGCGGGTTCCAGTCCCCTACCTCCCACCCCCACGAGGGAGAGTAAGGGACTGGCATCCACCTTGAGACCAGAACCACACCTAATTGGGCACGGTCCCAAAGAAATTGCTCTGATCAAGCCCCAGAGGGTCCTGGTGAGTGACCAGCTAGGTCTGGAGACCAAGGCTGCATGCATGCCTTAGGGGTGGCAGGGGAAGTTTCACAGACAACCAGCATAGATTCCCAAGCAGTGGCCCTGCCCTCATGTACTATACCAGACTTTGGTGGAGTAGAGATAGGTTGGGGAAAGGCAGCGGACCAGCACGGGAGTGAGCAAGTGACTGCCTAGGTCTGGAAACCAAGGCTCCATGTGTGTCCTAGGGGTGATAGGGGAAGTTTTACAGACAGCCAGCACAGGTTCCTAGGCAGTGATCCTGCCCCCATGCACTGTACCAGACATCCGCAGAGTGGAGATGGGCTGGGGAAAGGCAGCTCACTCCAGAGAAATCACAAGACTCTTGAACAATCCAGGAAAATGCCAAGACAGAAAGGTAGAGGGCACTCTCTGGCCTCCGATTCAAGCAGAGCAAATCCAGGAGAAGCAAACGCAGAAGAGGTTGGTAGCCCAACAATTAAAATCTCTGAGGTGATGACAACTGAAGTGGGGAGACAACTCCATGAAGCTATAAAAGAAATTAGAGTGGAACTGTTGACCCAACTGAGAATAGAAATGAAATACATAATAAAGGAATCGCTAGGCATCTCTAAAAGAGACATAGATGAAAAGGTGGAGTATGGAAAATCGAGGGAAACTGAGAAGGAGCAAAACAAAAAAGAATTAGAATATATGGAACAGATTTAGAGAGACTACCAGGAAATCAAAGACTCCAATGAAAGTTGGCAGAACTAAAAATGGACTAAAAAGAAAGAACTGAAAGAAAGAAACTAAAGATGGACTTTCAAACCTGGAAGACAGGCTAAAAGCCTGGGATCGAGAAAGGAAAGATCTCCTAAAAATAATAAGAAACCTGGAAGTGGCAGTGCAACGGCTGCAAGACAACCCAAGGAAATATAATTTATGAATAAAAGGTGTGAGTGAAAAAGCAGGGATCAATACAGATCAACTTAAAAGACTATTTACAAAAATAATTTCAGAAAACTTTCCAAGCATGGGAACAGGAAGTGACTTTCAGATAAGTGAACCATATAGAACTCCAGCTAAACATGACCAAAATATGCCTACACCCAGACATATAATAATCAAGTTTCCAGAAATTCAACACAAAAACAAAATATTAAAAGCTATTAGAGAAAAGAGACAGGTCACCTACAAAGGAAGGCCCATCAGAATCACAACAGACTTCTCAACACAAACCATCAGGTCAAGAAGAGCTTGGAATGAAGTATTTCAAGCCCTGAAGGAAAACAACTTCCAACCCAGATTGATGTACCCTGCAAAATTATCTTTCAAAATCAATGGAGAAACAAGATACTTCCACGACAAAGAACAACTAAAGGAATTTATGACAACCAAGCCAATCCTACAAAGAATACTGAAGGACATTCTGGAAAGAGATAAAAAGTCCACAGCTCTAGAAACAACGACAGAGGGATATCACCAAGTGGGGCAGACAAATGAATAATCCGTCATCAGGATTTGAGTCCAGTATTGTTTCCAATGAGCTGTTTAGTTTAATCTAATTCTACCTCGACCTGCTTAACTTTATTATACGTGATGACAAAGACAGCTATTTTAAAGGTAACAAAATTTATTAGGGTAGCCTTTAATGATATTCAATCACCTTGTTTCAAAACCAGGTATTGCTTTCACTGTTCTGTTTTGAGGGATTTTAACCTATCTTTGTTTGATTGTATTACAACAGATGATATAGGCAACTGCCTAGAAGATAATACAAGGCATTATAGAAATCAACGTTGCATTACTATGTATTGCTTCCATTATTTTATTTGTTATTGCTTTTATTCAGTACTATTTCATTTGACTACATTAGGTCAATTGGTAAGGGCAATTATTTTGAAGACATTAAGAGGTATTACAAGTGGAACCGAGGAAGGAAGGAAGGGAAAAGGCATAGATTTATATGAGGGTATA